>JAEIHA010000369.1:0-23204 GCA_018904595.1 Zaprionus indianus | reverse complement strand
TAACTTATGTTAAGTAGTCTCCGAGTTGGAAAAATATGTTCTTAAAACTGGCCACACCCGGTTCTTATAGCATTAATAGCGCCAAAAAAGTTACAAAAATGCTTATGGTTACAGCATAAACAAAAAATCGGGTTCGAACCGATAAACTGAAACTCACACAGACTATTTTTATTTGAAGACTATTTGGGGTTTGATTTGACAGTTTTCACTAGGAGAACTATGTCGATTAATAGGAACAAATAGAAACACAAAAATAGGAAAACCTTCCGAGTTGGTAAAACATGTTTTTGAAACTGCCTACACCCGGTTCTTAAAGCAGTAACGGCTCTGAAAAAATTGGGTGTTGTTGCAGCATAAACAAAACAAAACATTATTTTCGCAATTTGGATCCTGCTGGGGTTCGAACCGATAAACTGAAATTCACACAGTTCCTAGTAAACTACTCGTATTTGGGGTTTGATTTGACAGTTTTCACTAGGAGAACTATGTCGAATAATAGGAACAACCGGGTTCCTAGCAACTCAATTTGGGATTTGATAACATTTCCAAAGGGGGGACGGGATGGCTCTCAACGTTGAGGCGCAGGGGCTTCCGTACGACCGACCTGGTGTGTAGAAGTTCGACTCCCCCCGAACACAACAGGATTTCGAAACTGTGTCTCTGTATTGTGTTTATTGTGTTAGTGTTAGTGTTGTTTGCTAGTGTGTTGCGAGAGCAACAGGAAATAACGAAATTCTGTATACAATAGATTTAAGAAACACAAAAATACTACAGAAAATACCCCCGAATACGCCTTGAATATTGGAACGCTACTGAAGGATATATAATATATATATATATCTTTCGACCATTGAAAATGGGCTGCCAATTCCATCTGTCCAGCCCACCAAAAGCTAGAGATACCATATTTGGGTTTAGAAAATATCTCTATAAAGTGAGCAGCTTTAAGAATTATTAATTAAAAAAATAAAGTCATAAAAAATTTCTATTTTGAGAATACCGCAAACCATGGAATTAATTTCAATGCACAATAATTTTTTAACACAGACTTTTATTATTTATTATTTTTGACCAGACTTTTTTAAAAATTTTTTGATTTAAATTTCTTTGAGTGAGGTTAATAATAAAAGTCTTCAGTGAAAGTCTTTTTAATATTTTAAAAATATACATTTTTGATAACCTTTATTGGAGACTTAAAAAAAAGTTTAATAAGTATTGAATTAAGCATTTTATCAAAAATCAAAAATAATTCATATTCAATGGTTTTTATGATAAAAATAAAACAATTTTTATGGATAAAACTTAAAACCGTGACGGTCCCTGAAATTTGGTATAGATCAAGTTCATTTCGCAAATCAATTATATGATATTATAAAAAAATACGAAATATTTTTTTAATCGATAATCTCAGATCTCAGCTATTATAAAAGTGAAATGAAGGTTTCTGTTTACCAGGCGCAGTTGAAGTTTATTTCAAATGTTGGGTGCCACGCCCACCGCCCCCGCAAATCAATAATTTCATCTTTCTTTGATTTGTGAGTGAAATATGAAAGATACAATACTTTCTTTGATTTGTGAGTGAAATATGAAAGATACAACATTCTGAGTAAGACCATACTTAGCTAATTATAATAACAATTAATTATAATAAATTTCAATCCGATCGGACGACAAACACAGACGTTATTAAACAAATACTTTGCTATGACTTCATAGCGCCATCTGTTGTTGTGCTTTTCTTTTCTATGCACATGCATTTTTTGCGTTCAAACGCACACACACACATACATACATTCGTGTTTGACCAATGAAATGCTGCATGCATATACACGTATTCATATAAAGGCTTACGTTACGATATTTCTATTAAATAGTAGTATCGTACAATTATTGACTCTACGTTTCAAAAAAGGTGGAAGGGTATCTTACTGTCGCGTGCCGCTCGACGGTTGCTCTAGTTTATTAGTTATTTTGGCACTTTATTAATATTTATTTTATTTCTTAATTGCCGATTTTTATCCGGACTTAATACGTAAGTTTATGTATACAGTTATCATATGTATAACATTATACCTATAATGCAATACTCCAAATTATTCGAACATAATGGAAGATGTTAATTTTCTATATGGTTTTAAATCTTTAAATAATACATTGACATAGAAAAGCGGTCAATGCGAGTGCAATGACCTATCTCAACGAATGATAAGAGTACGATGGTGAGAATTGAAATTGAACAGATTACCTATGTATCAAATGTATATAAATAAATGTTATACAATATTAAATCAAATATATGAGAAAATTGCATCACCTCTTGATTGCTGAGAAAGGCTGCCTTGAAATTAAATAAAAGGATAGACTATGTTCGAAATGAAGATAGGTTTTCTAAAAATTGTTTGTGTTCTATTATTCATAAGACAACAAGAAATTTAATTATTTTATGTATGTATCAATATAGCATATGTATTTTGTGCATATAATAGTAATCCGACACATACCGTTAGAGATATCATTGGCTTTCTTTTATCGTCCCCTATTAAGTGCAAGGGTCATTTAAAACCTATGAATTTAAACCTATGATACCTATTGTATCTACAATACGTACACAACCATTTGAAATGTCTTTTCGAGGTTTTCACTCAAGTGTATTTTATATAATATATGTATAATATTTTTCGAAACAAAATATTTTAAAATTTTATAATCTGAAACGACTTATTTACACAGCAAACGTGGCTTAATAGTGCAGTTGCTTTACAATATGGTTAAAAATGCATTGTATTTGTAAAGTAAGAGAGAGAGAGTGATTTTTTTGTTTTTTTTTATATTTTGCCTCAGATTGTTTTGGAGGTTTCCTAGAATTAAATAGGGATCGTATGTTTATTCAATATACATATATTGCAGAACAAAAAAAACGATATTATGCCTCACATTTTACACATCAGCGGCGTTTAATTCTCAACTGGTTCTAGCAGTAAGCAGTATGGAATGCTCGAAGTTTGGGGTTACAGTTATCGCTTCTCGGCCTATGGCTAAGATCAAAAGTGTAGTATCTGTTCTTATCAGCTTAACATCTGATAGTCTCCCCATTGGGGAGCAACAAATGTTAAACTGATTTTTGTAACTAGACGGAGTGTTCGGGGCTTGCTCCACCTCTGTCACGGGTTAGCCCGGTATTGCAGTACCGCCGGGATTTCAGCCCATCTAATTAATAAATAACGAACAAAAATAATAAGCAAAACTAGAGATTTGGGTTTTCCTAATTAGGGGAGGAGCCTTTTAAATTACATCCTGGGGTCGGTGGAAAATAAAAAAAAAGAACTTTTTAATTATATTACACATTTTTTAAACTGAAATTTAAGAATAAAAATAATTAAGTTGACCATTTTAACTGACAATATCCCGACTGGGGGCAGATGTATTTCAATTTGAAGTCAGTCATGTCGAGATTCTTTCAAAAAACATAAGAAACATGTTATATTAAGACAATATTTATCCATAACCTAAAGGGGTATCTAGACATTTTTACTTCTACCGAGACTTGATTTTTTAGTTTAAGTAGATATTAGAAAAAGAGGTGAGTGGGGGCGGAATTGGTTGTGGAAGGTTCGTCTCTATAATAGATAAGTTAGAAATAGCAATTTAATATCGAACAGTCTCTTATTAGGGTGACTTTCCCTATACCTTTATATAACGTACTAATCAAAATTATTCAGTCATGACAATATTAGATAAAACAAGAAACACAGAAATTATAAAAGAATGTTAAGAATAACATCAAGTTTTTGCGTCACTTAAAAAGGGGGCAAGCGAGCGCGAAGCGTAACCGCTTTCTGTCGAGATTAATTTGAGAGCTCGTCTCTATGCATGTGTGAATTTAAAAAAAAAAAAACTACACCGGATCATAGGTTGAAGTGACTGTCCCCTCGCGCTTGACCATCGCTCTCGATTGAGCTGCACTTGTTTTAAAAAAATCAAAATATTTATATGGTTACGGAATAAGAAAACATTATTATCAATGGGCATGGATCCCGTTGGGTTTCGAACCTATAGACTGGCATTCACACCGTTCCTTATAAGACCATTTGGGGCTTGATTTGACAGTTTTGCTTGGAGAACAATGTCAAATAAATAGGAACAACTTTTTACTTTTGTTAAGTAGTCTCCGAGTTGGAAAAATATGTTCTTAAGACTGGCCACACCCGGTTCTTATAGCATAAATAGCGCCAAAAAAGTTAAAAAAATGTTTATGGTTACAGCATAAACAAAAAATCGGGTTCGAACCGATAAACTGAAACTCACACAGACTATTTTTATTTGAAGACTATTTGGGGTTTGATTTGACAGTTTTCACTAGGAGAACTATGTCGAATAATAGGAACAACCGGGTTCCTAGCAACTCAATTTGGGATTTGACAAAATTTCCAAAGGGGGGACGGGATGGCTCACAACGTTGAGGCGCAGTGGCTTCCGTACGACCGACCTGGTGTGTAGAAGTTCGACTCCCCCCGAACACAACAGGATTTCGAAACTGTGTCTCTGTATTGTGTTTGTTGTGTGTGTTAGTGTTGTTTGTTAGTGTGTTTAATTATTGAATTCAGAAGGTTATCCAAAGGGAGGCGAGAGCAACAGGAAATATCGAAATTCTGTATAGATATTTAAGAAACACAAAAATACTACAGAAAATACCCCCGAATACGCCTTGAATAGTGGAACGCTACTGAAGGAAGCCGGGAAAAAACCTTTTTTATTTTGTTTGATATCCTTCGACCATTGAAAATGGTCTGCCATTCCATCTGTCCAGCCCACCAAAAGCTAGAGATACCAAATTTGGGTTTAGAAAATATCCCTATAAAGTGAGCAGCTTTAAGAATTATTAATTAAAAAAATAAAGTCATAAAATAATTTCTATTTTAGGAATACCGCAAACCATGGAATTAATTTCAATGCACAATAATTTTTTAACACAGACTTTTATTATTTATTATTTTTGACCAGACTTTTTTTAAAAAATTTTTTGATTTAAATTTCTTTGAGTGAGCTTAATAATAAAAGTCTTCAGTGAAAGTCTTTTTAATATTTTAAAATTATACATTTTTGATAACCTTTATTGAAGACTTAAAAAGTTTAATAAGTATTGAATTAAGCATTTTATGAAAAATCAAAAATAATTTATATTCAATGGTTTTTATGATAAAAATAAAACAATTTTTATGGATAAAACTTAAAACCGTGACGGTCCCTGAAATTTTGTATAGATCAAGTTCATTTCGAATGTGCCAAAGGTGCCCAGCGCCCCCGCAAATCAATTATATGATATTATAAAAAAATACTAAATATTTTTTTAATCGATAATCTCAGATCTCAGCTATTATAAAAGTGAAATGAAGGTTTCTGTTTACCAGGCGCAGATGAAGTTTATTTCAAATGTTGGGTGCCACGCCCACCGCCCCCGCAAATCAATAATTTCATCTTTCTTTGATTTGTGAGTGAAATATGAAAGATACAACATTCTGAGTAAGACCATACTTAGCTAATTATAATAACAATTAATTATAATAAATTTCAATCCGATCGGACGACAAACACAGACGTTATTAAAGAAAAACTTTGCTGTGACTTCATTGCAATGCTCATGTAGGAAAGAAAAGGAAAGAGAATGCGAGCGTGTAGCGCTGTTGTTCTGCTTTTCTTTTCTATGCACATGCATTTTTTGCATTCAAACGCACACACACACATACATACATTCGTGTTTGACCAATGAAATGCTGCATGCATATACACGTATTCATATAAAGGCTTACGTTACGATATTTCTATTAAATAGTAGTATCGTACAATTAATGACTCTACGTTTCAAAAAAGGTCGAAGGGTATCTTACTGTCGCGTGCCGCTCGACGGTTGCTCTAGTTTTTTAGTTATTTTGGCACTTTATTAATATTTATTTTATTTCTTAATTGCCGATTTTTATCCGGACTTAATACGTAAGTTTATGTATACAGTTATCATATGTATACCATTATACCAATAATGCAATACTCCAAATTATTCGAACATAATGGAAGATGTTAATTTTCTATATGGTTTTAAATCTTTAAATAATACATTGACATAGAAAAGCGGTCATTGCGAGTGCAATGACCTCTCTCAACGAATGATAAGAGTACGATGGTGAGAATTGAAATTGAACAGATTACCTATGTACCAAATGTATATAAATAAATGTTATACAATATTAAATCAAATATATGAGAAAATTGCATCACCTCTTGATTGCTGAGAAAGGCTGCCTTAAAATTAAATAATAGGATAGAATATGTTCGAAATGAAGATAGATTTTCTAAAAATTGTTTGTGTTCTATTATTCATAAGACAACAAGAAATTTAATTATTTTTTTTTAAATTTTATGTATGTATCAATATAGCATATGTATAATATTTTTCGAAACAAAATATTTTGAAATTTTATAATCTGAAACGACTTATTTACACAGAAAACGTGGCTTAATAGTGCAGTTGCTTTACAATATGGTTAAAAATGCACTGTATTTGTAAAGTAAGAGAGAGAGTGATTTTTTTGTTTTTTTTTATTTTTTGCCTCAGATTGTTTTGGAGGTTTCCTAGAATTTAATAGGGATCGTATGTTTATTCAATATACATATATTGCAGAACAAAAAAAATGCAAATTCTTTCGATCGAATGGCATCGCAAACAACTTCTAAAATATGTTACACTCTAGGGTACGTTAATAGTATGCCTCACATTTTATACATCAGCGGCGTTTAATTCTCAACTGGTTCTCGCAGTAAGCAGTATGGAATGCTCGAAGTTTGGGGTTACAGTTATCGCTTCTCGGCCTTATGGCTAAGATCAAAGTGTAGTGCGATCATACTTTTGTTGTAATCCGTCTTCTTTTTTTTTTATGGTCTCACTATCAGTCAGCTTGAACCTTAATCATTCCATCGACTGTTAGTGAGTACTATTATATGTTTTATTTTTTAAGTCATTATTTTTAAGTTTCCGTTTTTTCTCCATTTTTTTTCTATTTTTTTAAGTTTGTTGTTGCTCGCTATCGGTCAGCTTGAACCTTCATCATTCCTTCGACCGATAGCGAGTATTAGATTTTTTTTCTTTTTTTTTTTTTTTCTGTAGTTAGTGACGTAGCGGTCATTAGTAGTTAGTAGTCGTGGCGATGAGCTCCCAGCGAGTGCACGTGTTCGCCTACCCTTTCGTGGGGAGCTTCCGCTGCTCCATATGTATGGATGCGTACGCGGGGCACCCCACGAGGTCGTTGGGCACATACGGCACGTACACTGCGGCATATCAGCACATATCCCGGCGCCACCCGCAAGTGGCCATTAAATACCGTTGCCGGATATGCGACACTGATATGCCGCGTGGGATGAAGCAGCTCAAGGCCCACGTAGCCGCGAGCCATCCAGAGATCGTCACAGACGCCCACGGGATGCTCGTGGAGGCGACTGCCACACCCGCTGCGTCACTGCTCGCCCCTCCGCCTGCCCCCTCCCTGGGACAACAGCCCCACTCGGCGCTAAGCCCCGTGGCCTCAAGAGCTAGCGCTAGGACCGCCCCCACGAGCAGGCGTGTTGCTCCCAGTCCTACGCCAAGCCGCGCGGAACCGCCCAGGAGCAGACCCTCCCCCGCGCGCAGTCCCGTTGCCACGGGCGCCAGGACTGCTGTCCCCACACCCAATAGACTGATTAGCCTGAGGGCACCGGCCGTTGCGCGGACACCGCCAACGAACCCGCAACGGTCGCCCGCCCGCAACGCCCCCCCTGCTCCCCCCGCCGCCACTGGCCAAATAACGGGCACGACGAGTCGACTGCTGAGAAGCGGCAACCAGCCGTCGGCCTCGCCCGCGCCCGTCCGCTCGCTGACCTCCACCACAGCGTCGCCCAGGGCTGCGGCCCCTCCCCGTATCGGTCTGGGAGGCTCGGCGCCCTCTGCTGCGAGCAGAAGGCCCCCCGATAGCCTCGCCAGCACCGCCACAGCGATCAGGGGGAGAACGGCACGGCCAACATCAACCACCCCTCCCCCCCACACACGCACGATAGCCACACAGACCCCCCCCGAAATAGTCATCACCCCATCCACCCTCAATAGCCCGGTAAGCCCACCCATCGACTCAATAATCCCACCAACAACGCTCAATAGCCCAACTCAACCCCCCCCGGAAATATCCACCCCACCGCCACCACGCGATAGCCCAACGCAGCGCCCCCCAACCCACCCGGACATACCCAGAGCCGCCCCCAGCAGAAGGACCACAATCTGCCTGATGGCCAATGCCGCTGCCACCAGAGAGGACCTGTTGAGGGCCGTCACCGGCCTGTCTGAAATGGCGACCGCGAACCAGCCTACCCGCCCGACTACCGGAGTCGGCGTGCCCGCCTTCCAGGGTAGGCGCGGACCCCAAACACTGGCAGACGCAGCGAAGAGGCTCCAACAAATATACAGGACCAACCGACCTCGTGCCATGAGGGAAGTCCTTGGGCAGTCCTCTCCCCCCTGCGATCTGCCAGGCAGAGATGTGTGCGCCCATCTCAGACAGATGTTCGCCAAGGACGGCGATGAGCGCGTGCGTCCCTTCGACTGGCCAACCTGGTGTGTGCCAGGAGAAGAGGACCGCGCGGACGCGCTCCAGAGCCCCCTCACGCAAGAGGAGGTGCTCGCACGCCTGAGAAGGACACACAGCTCTGCGCCGGGTCCTGATGGTGTCACCTATGGAAGCCTTAAGAAAATCGACCCGAAGGCCTCCATGCTCACGGCAGTGTTCAACGCCTGCCTGAGGACAGGTCATGTCCCCGATCTGTGGAAAAAATCAAGAACAATATTAATCCACAAGAAAGGGGACAGAACTGACCTGTCAAACTGGAGGCCTCTCTCCATGGGTGACACCATCCCCAAACTGTTCGCGGCCGTCATGGCGGACAGGTTGACGACGTTCCTCACAGGAGGAGGGCGGCTCAGCGAGGAACAAAAAGGCTTCCTCCAGTACGAAGGCTGCCATGAACACAACTTTGTTCTTGGCCAAGTGCTGGAGGAAAGTCGCAGACAAGGTAAGGACCTCGTCATGGGCTGGCTGGACCTGTCCAACGCATTCGGGTCCATTCCGCACGCCACCATCATGGACGCGGTCGCCGGTATGGGGATCCCTCCAAGGATCCAAGCGCTACTACATCAGTTGGCCACCGGTACCGCGACCACCGTCAAAACCATTGATGGCGTGTCGGAAGAGATCCCGATCGAAGCTGGGGTCAGACAGGGCTGCCCAGCCAGCCCCATCCTCTTCAACATGGCAGTGGAGCGGGTACTTCGCAAAATCAAAACCGTCAACGCGGGGTACCTGCTTCACGGGAGCCGCATCAGTACGCTGGCGTACGCCGATGACCTGGTACTGATCGCGAGCTCCCCAGAGGAGATGAGATCCTTGCTGCGTGCCGCGGACGACGCCGCAATTGAAGCCGGTCTGCACTTCAACCCGAGGAAGTGCGCGACCCTGCACCTCACGGGTAAGAAATCCCTGCGAAGGACAGTGCAAACCGACTTCCTCGTCCGTGGCACGCCATTACCGGCAATGACAGAGGGGGATGCCTACGACTACCTCGGCATCCCCGTGGGTCCAGACGTGGACCAAACACCCAGGGCAGCGATGGAAACGATGGTTGGGGACATCGCAAGGATAGATGGCTCGCTGCTCGCCCCGTGGCAAAAGATTGACGCGGTCCGCACCTTCATAGCACCGAGGCTCGACTTCGTGCTACGAAGCGGCGCCACACTGCGGGCCCCGCTGAGTCACCTAGATACAGCTGTTAAAAAATACATAAAAAAATGGCTGTATCTGCCACAGAGGGCGAGCGCGGAGGTAGTATTCACCCCAATGAGAAAAGGCGGAGCGGGAATACTACCTTCAGCTGTCCTTGCCGATGTTCTAACCATCGCCCAGGCGCATCGAATGATGTCCTGCCCTGGTGAGGTCGTCTCCCAGATAGCAAGAGGGGGCCTGAGAGAAGCGGTAAAGAGAAAAATAAACCGGGAGCCATCCGGCGAAGAGATGGCCCACTTTCTCTCGGGCTCCGTCCTATCTGGTGAGACAGCCAGCTATGGCGATGCCGGATTCTGGTCGAGAGTGAGGATGGCCACCAAAAGGCAAGCCACGCTTTTGGGAGTGCGATGGGCCTGGAGAGTAGGTGAGCTACTGGTCGAATGTAGAGGCCCAAAAAACCGACCAGTAGCCACTGACTCGAACTCCAGGTCCCTGCTCATACAACGCCTCAGAAGCGCAGCTCAGGAGGAGTTCCTGGCCATCCTCCTCAGCAAACCCGACCAGGGGAAGGTGGCGAAGCTCTCCACTCTGACCGCAGTCAGCAACGCATTCGTCCATAACGGAAGTTTTACTAGGTTTGCTGACTGGCGGTTCATCCACAGAGCCCGACTGGGAGTCCTCCCTTTAAATGGAGCGATCCGATGGGGCAGCGGGGACAAGCGCTGCCGGGTCTGTGGATATGTGTTGGAGAGCATACCTCACGTGTTGTGCCACTGCATGCGCCACTCAAACGCAATGCAGCAGAGACACAACACGGTGATGGAACGCCTCGCCAAAGCTGGCTCACGCCTGGGGACCCCCAGGGTGAACGGCCGCGTGGAAGGAGTCGTCGAGGACTTGGCGGCCCTCAGGCCGGATCTGGTATGGCGCGACGAGCGGAGTAGAAACATCGTCATAGTGGATGTCACTATTCCGTTCGAGAACGGGGCCGAAGCGTTCGAATTAGCGAGGGGCGCAAAAATCGAAAAATACCGCCCCCTAGCTGAAGCCCTGCGCGCCCTAGGATACCAAGTAAAACTGGAGGCATTCATTGTCGGAGCCCTGGGCTCGTGGGACCCGAAGAATGAAAGGGTCCTCAAGGCATTGGGTGTCTCCAAGTTTTACGCCGGCCTGATGCGGAAACTGATGGTGGCCGACACCATCAGGTGGTCCCGGGACATATACGTGGAGCATGTCTCCGGGACCAGGCAGTACACCCTGGCAGCTCCAAACTAGGAAGAAATAGGAGAGAAGGAAGCGCTGTAGGAAGTAATGCTAGAAAATAAGTAAACATATAACATAAACAAAATAAAAATAAATATTATATACAAATTTAATAAATGACTCAACAATACCAACCTAGAACTGAATAAAAATATACATATAACACTAAATAAGTACATAAAAACATACAACACCAAAACACATGCCAAATCTCAAAAATACAAATATATAAAAACACACGCTACTCCCGCTTTGCAGTTAGCTGCAGCAAACATTAATTGGCCCCGCAAGGGGTTTTTGTCCTTATCTGTTCTTATCAGCTTAACATCTGATAGTCTCCCCATTGGGGAGCAACAAATGTTAAACTGATTTTTGTAACCAGACGGAGTGTTCGGGGCTTGCTCCACCTCTGTCACGGGTTGGCCCGGTATTGCAGTACCGCCGGGATTCAGCCCATCTAATTAATAAATAACAAACTAAAACAATAAACAAAACTAGAGATCTATCCTAATTGGGGGAGCTTTTAAATTTACATCATAGTGACAGAGTTAAAAAAATTTTTTGTTTCATTTTTGGTTTTTTTTTTCAACTTTGGGGGTCCTTGTTAAATTTGTAGTTGAGCCGAAATTGATAAAAAACAATTGTTTATTTTTTTATTTTGTTATTTGATCTGGATATTTATCCATATCCTAGTCTCGGTAGATGTAACTGCACGTACCCCGTTACATCTACCGAGACTTCTTAATGAGTTTAAGTTTAAATGATTATTAGGCTGGAGCGGGGGAGGGGGTATTTGGTTGAAGAACGCTTCTCTCAATAATATATAAGTCAGATATAGCAAAATACGTGTAATATGGAAAAATCTCTTAGAAGGAAGACTGACGCGTTAAACATCATAAGTTATATATAACAAAATATTGTTATTCTTGAATAAATATATTGACAAAGCCGAGGTGATAGATAAGCGGTGCAATGACCTATCTCAACAATTGATAAAAGTACATCTCAGAATTGAAATTGAACAGATTACTTATGTACCTTATGTACATATAATATATACATGATTGTTATACAAAATTAAATTAAATAACACGAGAGGAGAGTGACATCTGTGGATTGCTAAATAAAAGCAAAGAAAGCTCGTCTTAAAAACAAAAATATAAAATTGTTAAAGCTTTGATAGGTAGAGTGCGACATATAAGAGATTGCGACTCGATTCACAGAAGCAGTCTCTCGCGATGCGCTTTCTACTTCTCATGTGTTTGCCAATGCTGGTATGTACGCGTGAAATACTGTTCCCGGTACAGTGTCTTCAATTCCGAATATTCGATTGCAGGCCTCGGCAGTTCCTTTGAGTTCCGGGGACGACAACTTGTTGGCTCGGATTAAGGAACTGTGTCAGAACACAAGCAAATTAGCTGCACAAAATGAGATCCAACTGAATATTGCAACTGCACAATTGATTATCGACAAGGCGATTGTTAACCAATCAATAATTGATCAGTTGAACGACTTCGTGAAACGTGCCAGTTTCAAGCTTGCCAATTTAACTGTATACGAGAAAATAGTGTTGTACAACGAGTTTTTAGATATACTCGAACTGGATAAGCTTCCAGATGAGAGTCGTGTACTAAGATTGGAGGAATATACTGGGGGGTCCTATATGGAAATGAGGAAAACATCGAGTGCGGAATTAAAAAAGTTATATATTCAGTTGCAGGACGACATCACGCCCAAGTACAGCGAACTAAGCGATACAGCGCGACAATTGCCCGATCTGCAAAGATTTCTGGATGACCCGGGTACAGATTTCATAATCTGGAAGTTCAGAATACTCCTCACAGTGCTGCAGAGATAGTTCTGTGACTTACTAAGTGACTAACTTAATATTAAGCAGTAAATGTGGAACAGTTCTTTGAAGGCAACGCAAATAAAACAGCTCATGATGTCGACCATTAAAAACTGTTTTGTTTTGCTCGAGAATTTATTTGTGTTCCCAGGAATTCCCAGTCGCCTGCAGAGTCGGTAATAACAGTAAAAGGGTTCTGGCATTAGACAAATTAAACTTAATGTTAACTCCTCAGCTCGGGCCGGGGCCGGAGCAGGGACAGGGAAGGGGGATGGTTCCGGTAATGACAGCACGCAGCCGGCACACTTAAGCCCAATTACAATAACACAAACATGGCATAGAGAGAGAGACATTGAACAGTTAACAGGCAAGCGGTGGCAGGGAAGGGGGAATTCCCGCCTCGTAAACAGTTACAGGATGGGGAGAGTTACCAACCTGACCGAAAATTACAGCCGCAATTTATGTTTATGCGAGTTGAAAGTTGTGCGTTGGATACGAATCGGGTTGCAGTTCCATTGGATCCAGTTGGATTCTATTTTTTTATAGTTCAAGTTCGACGTTTAAGGCCAAAGTCACGAAAGTTTTCTCTCGGCTCTAGCATGTAAATTTACTGTTTTAGCCGGCACAACTTGAGCCTTTTTATGGGCTCAGAGAACACAGAGAGACAGCCAGACCAAGGAAAAAAAGGTAAAACCGAAAGCCGTTGAGATTTGTCCGTGTTTGCCTCTCTCCTCTCTCCCTCCCTCTCTGCCCTCATCCTTGTCTATCTCACTGTTTGCTGTGGCAGTCGGGCGAAACATTGGTCAAACCTGAGTGCGCTTTATGAACTAGCCGAATGTAATTCGATGCCCAAGTCCCTGACCCCGCTGACCCCGAGAGCCAGGGCCCTTTTTTGTTGGTAACATAATTCATTTTATTATGCCTTGGCTAGACCTACTTTCAGGCCAGTCGGATATACAATATATTTGCATGCCGAGCATGTCGCAAGTGTCGCACTGATTTGATTCCTTCTCACAGATCCTGCGGGATTCGCTCGTCTAATTTATGCCTTATTTATGCAGAGAGTCGCCACTGGAGAACACATAGAGTAAGGGAGACAGAGAGAGAGAGAGAGAGATGAAGAGAAAAGCATAAAAATAATTCAATTAAATTGAAAAGATAAAAGCAATCGACTTGCAATGCGATTCCAATATATGAAGGCACTTTTGTTGCAAGATTGGAAACTCTCCAACTGGCTTCTGTTGGCAATCGGTAGCTTATAATGTTATTTATTTATTTATAAGTTTAGAATAATATAAATAATTTTTAGAACGGGTTTTGGTTTCTAAGTGTACTGGTTTAGACTTTTAAATGGCGTATAAAATGTATGTACAATATGAGATATGTATTAATATTTTAACTTTCTTCAGTTTTTTTTGACCTCATTCAATTTGCTCCCATCCTTAACTCCTTTGCAGCGTTCTTCTTCATACCAGCAATAAGTTATAACCCATTTGCTTAGCTGATAAATATAAATATAGTATTAATGCCCTATTAGTCACAGTCGCATAGTGTTTTCATATCATAATAATACACCTGCACAGGAATATATGTATTTTTTTTGACCAGAAGTTTGCAATGTACAGAAGGAAACATTTTAAACCCTGAGCTAGAAGTAAAGGGTGTTTTTTAGGAGGTTTATGTTTTTAAATTAAAAGAGAAAATGTTTTAAAATGTTTTTTTTTTGTTATATAATTAAAAAAAAATTCGATGACATTAATGATGGAATATAACTTCGAATCAATGGTCACCACGTGATAAACTGCATCCACTTTTTCAAGCATCTGGACCCAAATGACTTCTAGAAACTTCTCACGCACTTTTGGAAACAAAAATTCATCGAGCGTGGTTCGGTAGCGGTTCCCGATGACGGTCACACTGATTCCTTCGTCATCTTTGAAGAAATATAGTACAGCCCTATGATACTGCCAGCCCATAAACCGCGATCAACGGGAGAGGGCAAACGATGCACTTTCGCAAACGAAAGTGTTGCCAAATCAGACAGAACATAAAGCACTCGACAGATGTCAGCTGACATCAAAGATGGCCAAACCGAACCTTATTGAAAATAACCTCATAAAAAACACCCAATAAATGTATACTTTTTCTTGATCAGCATTTATCAGAACTAGTCATGTCTGCGCTTCAGTTTTTTTATCTCATTAAAATCGGAAAACTTTATCAGAATAGCGATAATAAACTCTTAATTGAATCTCTTGACTGATTCTTTACGAGGTGGAAAGATTTCCCATAAAAGAATTGAAATATTTAGATTACGATTGGTGTTATTATTGCTGTTAACAAATTTAAAAGCAATGTTATTTATCTCTAAAAAAATATGTGGCATATGCTATAAAGTATTCTAGTTATTACTAGTGAAATACTAGTAAAGGAACAATTGGAGGAAAATTGATGCCAAAAACAGAAAAGGTATAAAAGCTTTGGCTTGTCGGGGGTAGCCTTTCTTTCTATGTTTCTGTTGTTATTGGATACAGACCATACCTATATATATGTACATACATACACATACAGAGATATATAAATTTCATGTAAAATCATTACATTATATTTTGAAAAGTCAACGTAAATTTAAGAACCAAAACTGGAACACGCATAAAAAAAGTCACATATAAGAGCTCAACAATTTCAACTTCTTGAGCGACCCTCGCCCTGCTTCCGAGCGAGTTCGCTGCTTAGTTTCGCTGGGCGTGAAAGGCAATTCCAGTCGGGAACATGCAAATGCAAAAGGAATTGGTTACCGACGACAAGGACATGGCAGCTGCTGACATTGCAACTGTGTCCTTGGCCAGGAGCCAGACCTGGCCCAGGCTGCCGAGCTGAGTAGTTTTTCCTTCCTTCCCCCTTCCCCCCTTGACACTGGCAAATTGTTTCGTGCCAAGGATTTGGGTTGCCAAGTCGTTTGGAAAATTGAAATGATTAATTGTTGTTGGAGTCGACTTGAAAGGCTCCTGGAATCAAGTTGTTCCCAATTGATTGCCCGCAGCTCAAAGCTCGAGAATCAAAACACTTTTTTCAATTGACAGCTTTGGAATTTGTCGCGCCAATATCATGAGTTTTGGGGGGAGAGAGCAGTGGAGCAATTGTTTGTGCTGCCAATTTGACAGGGGCGCGACAGTTATTTGTCAGCTGCAGCTGTGAGCTGTGTGGTGGAAAAGGGAGAAGGAAAAGGCGGTGATTTGTGCAAGGGAAATTTAAATAGAAATTTATATAAATGCTACAAAATAGTAAGCCAATATAAACAACAAATAATAGTCATTTGGTTGATTTTTAATCGACTGTCCACTGCGAATTGTTTGATTTCAAATTATATTATTAACAATATTTTTTCTATTTGTTCCCAACAATTGGCCCTGCGCCCTCTATTGTGTTCCTTGTGCAACTCGCACCACACGGTGTATGTCTAGGCTAAAACAGGATATTAATTGACACGAGGTTCTTGTCTTTTCTAAAGAAATAATTACCCTTATTATATAATTACCCATTCATATTATTACCCATTATAAATGGTATAAAACAAGGACATTTTAATAGGGTTTTAAATTTAAAAGTCCGAAATGATATGTGAGAAAACTGTGAACAGTTGCACGTGTTGGGTGTCTTGGCTACAACAGGATATTTATGAAAACAGGTTGCTGTCCATTCTAAGCAATTGAATGCCCTTTAAGGTAAGTGTGTGTTATCACACAGGGACATTTCGATATAACACCTACATATGTTGATCCGAATAAACCTGTGTGTGCGAAACTGTGAACAGTTTGACAGGACATTTTCATTAGCGTCTGAAATGGTCAGACTTTTAGAGGATAAAAATAAATAAACCTTCTGCAAAGGTATAAAAACATAAAGGGGCTCGAAAATTGCATGAGCAAATAAAGGTAAATTATTTGTGTCTATGATAAAAGTCCTTAGAGGCATAAGTCCATGGGAAAAATAAAAAAAAATATTTATACACAATGAATTTCAATAGGCTCAAAATAATGGGAATATTATTTTTAAGCAAATTAAAATAGGAAATTTCCTCTCAACTTATTTTTAAACATTCAATATTTATTTGTTATTATTATATTTTAAATACAGCTAGCGTATTTGATAAGAATTTCATATAATTGAAAACAGTGTTTTATGTATGTGCACTCATCATGCACAGCCTCGACTAAGTCACTGTGAAGTTTTCTTGTCGCGTCACTTAGTTGGCTAACTGTGTTTCTCAACATAGTGAGACCAAGTTGGTGTAGTTGTTGAATGAACTGCCACGTATTGGTGAATATATCATCAAACGAGCCCGAAGTCCAGTAATTCCATCTCTTTCTTTCCCGATCATCGTCCCATTTATCTACCATGTTGTTAAAGTAGGATAAGTTAGGGAAAATATGGTTCCAATTCTTTAGGTAAGCCTGTGCACTCTGTAGTATATATTCGTCAGCGATCTTATATTCCACAATCGATTTATACACTGCGATCACTGTGGCATTTGACTTCAGGTAATACGCGTTCTCTAGTTTGTCAAAGTTTTGTTGCAAGTTACAAATCAGTTCTTTATCCTTCTTTGGTATCTGTACGCTCTCCTTCATGGGAAGGCAGTTGACAAGAATCTGCTGAAATATAGTCGAAAATCTTATTCATGCTTACATTCATGTTACATTTCGTTTACTTACCAGCAGAGAAAATCCAAAAACGAGTAGAAGTTTCATTCTTGATGGAAATCCGAATAAATACTGTGAGATATGCTACCAACCTTTCACCTTTTATGTGCGTTTCGGGGATGAAACATAACTGTTTATCATCAACTGGGTTACTTATTTAAGATTGCCCCATGCAGCGAAAGATTATCTGCGAGAGTCGTGGTGCACCTGCGAAGATTACCAAAGCTAATCTACTCGGCAAATAAACACAGAATATTCTGAGATTTATTTATAAAACTGAATGAAAATATTTAAATTATTAATCACAATTTCGATAAATGTTGCTGTTTAATTTCTGTAAATTAAATATGTACATTATCTTCTTTGTGTGTGTATAACTAAGTCATTGCTTTTGATGAAATAATAAATGTATTGTACAATAAGAATCATTGATAATACTTAAACATATGTAAATATATAAGATAAAGATCAATGACAACTAAAGTCGTGAGATACGAAGGATCAAGCTACTTACAAATACAGAGCAGAGGTAACTATAGAGAGAAATATTGACCTGGTCAGATATTTCAAAACAGGGCACATTGGAACGTTTTCGATTTCTTTTCATCTCCCATACGATAAAGTGTAAACACACTATCCGCATCAAAAGGGTAGTCGAACTATCATTTATTAAAACCTTTTTTTTGTATACATAACAGGTATAACAGGCAGAAGAAGG
Organism: Zaprionus indianus; assembly: GCA_018904595.1. Lineage (NCBI taxonomy): Eukaryota > Metazoa > Arthropoda > Insecta > Diptera > Drosophilidae > Zaprionus > Zaprionus indianus. The sequence goes on along the minus strand of JAEIHA010000369.1, from coordinate 4,880 downwards.
CGTGACAGTCCCTCAAAATATATTTATATACGTTTATTGTGAATCAGCATCGACAACAAAGTAGATACGAGGGTCGTTTGATAAGTCCGTGACTTTTTGTATTTGCCGCGCACCTGCTCTAAATACAACACTGCTCCTGTCAGCAGTTATCGATTAACAGCTGACTGTAAAATTTTGAGAAAGCTGCGTTTTTTGGTTTGCGTTTTATAGGCATTGAAAGCAGACGATCTCGTGAATTTTAACGAAAATGGAAAAAAGTGAATTTCGTGTGCTAATTAAGCATTATTTTTTGCGTAAAAAATCCATCACCGAAACCAAGGAAAGACTTGATAAATATTATGGGGACTCTGCACCATCAATTTCAATGGTTAAGAAATGGTTTACTGAGTTCCGTTGTGGTCGTACCAGTACAAGTGATGCCGAACGTTCAGGTCGCCCAAAAGAGGTCGTCATGCCAGAAATCGTCGACAAAATCCATGGAATGATATTGGATGATCGGAGAATGAAAGTGCGTGAGGTAACTGAGGCTGTAGGCATCTCAACTGAACGGGTACATCACATTTTACATGAATATTTGGACATGAAAAAGCTTTCCGCGCGATGGGTGCCGCGATTGCTCACACACGACCATAAGCGCAACCGTGTGACCATTTCAAAGGAGTGTTTGGCGATGTTCAACCGCAATCCAAACGAATTTTTGCGCCGTTTCGTTACCGTAGACGAAACATGGATCCACCACACCACACCAGAGACCAAAGAACAATCAAGACAGTGGGTTTCTCCGGGTGAACGTGCACCAAAGAAGGCCAAGGTGGGTCTGTCGGCCAACAAGGTCATGGCCACAGTTTTTTGGGATGCACAAGGTATCATTCACATCGATTACCTTGAAAAGGGTAAAACGATCACCGGCGAATATTATTCAGAGCTTTTGGACAGATTCGATATTGATTTGAAGCAGAAACGACCGCATTTGGCGAAAAAAAAGTGCTGTTCCATCAGGACAATGCACGGGTGCACACGTGTGTAGTCAGCATGGCAAAATTTCATAAATTGGGCTACGAACTGCTACCCCATCCAGCATATTCTCCAGATTTAGCCCCCTGTGACTATTTTTTGTTTCCAAACATGAAGAAATGGCTCGGCGGTAAGAGATTCGGGTCAAATGAAGAGGTCATCACAGAAACAAACGACTATTTTGAGGGCCTTGAGAAAACCTATTATTTGGAAGAAATAAAAAAAATTGGAAAAACGCTGGACTAAATGTATAGAGCTAAAAGGAGATTATGTTGAGAAATAAAACGCTTCTTTGACGAAAAAAATATATTTTATTCAAAAAGTCACGGACTTATCAAACGACCCTCGTACTATGCGGCCATGTCCGTATGTCTGTGCCTATGAAAACCTTGATCTCGCAGACAATTAAAGCTAGGATTACCAAAAAAATAAATATGAAAATATGAAAGTATAAATTCTACGAGCAGATCAAGTTCATTTTTGGCTTTGGCTATTTTCCCTACCACCCCGTAAATTGATAAAATGGTATTCCAAGCATAATTTTAATACAGAACAGTTAATTTTTTGGTAAACACAATAGCTATCAACGTCCAAATGATTTCTGTAAATTTGTTTACGGTCGGATAACTAACATGTAACACTCCCCATATACGCAAAATATAAAAGGTTTATACATATTTAAGTAATCGTTTTGGCCAAGTGGGTTGAGGGTATATCACAGCGAACAAACTTGACTCTAGTTTTCGTTTCTTGTTCGATTTTGGTTTTGCTTGTGATCGGAAATAATGAAACTGCTACCTAATCTTGTTTATTATCGTACATATAATATTGTAAGTTATCAGCTTTGCTTGCTTTATTTCTTCCCGATTTTTCAAAATATTACTAAGCTATGTTGCTCACAACAACGGCCGATAACTACTTTATAATCGTCATTTTCACTATTTACAATGTCAATATCTTAAAAATCAGATGCAATTGCGCTGTTTATTTTATGAAAAACACATATCAACCAACTGCAAATTCACTTTTAGTTTTTTTTTAACTCTACTTCTTCTAGCAATTAAGCAAAAAGCGTGTAGAAATTCTTCCCCCAGATCTTATAAATTTATATTATCAGCAAAAGTATTCAAATCTTCTATTGTAGTTGGCCCCTGCTATCCCTCCCTGTCTGCAAAGTCTTTGTCTAACGTGCTTTTGTATTGTGTTTCTATTTCTGTGCCCAAAAGGTTTTTCTATCTTTGTTTTGCATAAATTTTCACTTTGTTTTTATCAAGTTTTCCTAAAGAGTGTGCGGGTGTGTGTGTATGTATGAATGTGTGTGTGCGTGTGTATTCTGTATATGTTTTGCCTTAATTTTCGGTTTTTTGTCCTTGCCCGCCTGAGATTGTTCCATTGAGATAATATTTTTGTTCTGCCGTTTTTTAATCCTTTGCCCAATGCGACACTGGCGACCCTTGCCTTCCTCTCCCCTCCCTCTCTCTCCACCTCTCCCTTCGTCCTGGTTGGCTGCATTCACGCGACAAAACGTCGAGGGCTGCATGAGAGTTGGGGGAAAGGGCGACATCGTCATTCACGTTTGGACATTTTATAGTTATTGCCGAAATTCCCTTGATGGCTCTAGCAATTTTTGTGCCATTTAAATTTTATTTCGTTGCGTATGTCGCAGCACATGGAAATTGCGATCCTATTGTTTTTATAGACGCCTCTCTTATCTACTCTCTATCTTAGCTTATAAAAGACAAAAATGATGAACTATGAAAAGAGTGCAAGGCATCATCAGTCAAGGACTAGGAAATGAAGCAAATTATAATTTAGATATGTTGATGCAGGAAAGTCTAACCTGTTTGTGTTTACTTCTGTAGATTGCTTGAAATCCTTTGTACGAGGGTCGTTTGATAAGTCCGTGACTTTTTGAATAAAATATATTTTTTTCGTCAAAGAAGCGTTTTATTTCTCAACATAATCTCCTTTTAGCTCTATACATTTAGTCCAGCGTTTTTCCAATTTTTTTATTCCTTCCAAATAATAGGTTTTCTCAAGGCCCTCAAAATAGTCGTTTGTTTCTGTGATGACCTCTTCATTTGACCCGAATCTCTTACCGCCGAGCCATTTCTTCATGTTTGGAAACAAAAAATAGTCACAGGGGGCTAAATCTGGAGAATATGCTGGATGGGGTAGCAGTTCGTAGCCCAATTTATGAAATTTTGCCATGCTGACTACACACGTGTGCACCCGTGCATTGTCCTGATGGAACAGCACTTTTTTTCGCCAAATGCGGTCGTTTCTGCTTCAAATCAATATCGAATCTGTCCAAAAGCTCTGAATAATATTCGCCGGTGATCGTTTTACCCTTTTCAAGGTAATCGATGTGAATGATACCTTGTGCATCCCAAAAAACTGTGGCCATGACCTTGTTGGCCGACAGACCCACCTTGGCCTTCTTTGGTGCACGTTCACCCGGAGAAACCCACTGTCTTGATTGTTCTTTGGTCTCTGGTGTGGTGTGGTGGATCCATGTTTCGTCTACGGTAACGAAACGGCGCAAAAATTCGTTTGGATTGCGGTTGAACATCGCCAAACACTCCTTTGAAATGGTCACACGGTTGCGCTTATGGTCGTGTGTGAGCAATCGCGGCACCCATCGCGCGGAAAGCTTTTTCATGTCCAAATATTCATGTAAAATGTGATGTACCCGTTCAGTTGAGATGCCTACAGCCTCAGCTACCTCACGCACTTTCATTCTCCGATCATCCAATATCATTCCATGGATTTTGTCGACGATTTCTGGCATGACGACCTCTTTTGGGCGACCTGAACGTTCGGCATCACTTGTACTGGTACGACCACAACGGAACTCAGTAAACCATTTCTTAACCATTGAAATTGATGGTGCAGAGTCCCCATAATATTTATCAAGTCTTTCCTTGGTTTCGGTGATGGATTTTTTACGCAAAAAATAATGCTTAATTAGCACACGAAATTCACTTTTTTCCATTTTCGTTAAAATTCACGAGATCGTCTGCTTTCAATGCCTATAAAACGCAAACCAAAAAACGCAGCTTTCTCAAAATTTTACAGTCAGCTGTTAATCGATAACTGCTGACAGGTGCGCGGCAAATACAAAAAGTCACGGACTTATCAAACGACCCTCGTAGTAAGAATAATTCTATTTTAAATAAAATCAATTTTATTTAGCTTTATGTATTTAGACAGCTACATATTAATGTACAGTAACAATTTATCGTTAAGACAAATGTTGCCTCTTCTTTTAGTCTCACTATTCCGCAGTTTATTGTTGTCGAGTTTATTGTTATCATAATTTCTAAAAGAAAGTCTTCGACTTGTTCCAAGAACTTAAAAAATTTTGAGAATTCTTCATTGAAGTTGCCGGAAGTCTACCGATGCCATAAATTAATTTTTACTACTTCCGCGTAAGATGAGTTTCCTCAGATGTTGTCAATGTAAGAAAACTAAGGAAACCTTCTATGGCTGTGGCTTCATTTACTGATAATACTAATCTTTCTTCACGATGAACTTGTTGGCGATTTCACGATGAATAAAAGATTTGTAAACTCCATTTCTCTTCAGACAACAATTTTTATATTGTGTCAAAATTATTGTGTAACCCAAGAACAAGTTTTTTTCATGTTCACGTACTTTTGCCGTTGATGTTTTCTTCTTTGTGGAAAGCCAAAAGAGTTAATCTTCGTGTTCTCAATTCACTTACATTTTGTATATTTGCAGAGACATTTCATTAAGATTATTAAGGCACAAAATTGAAATAATATTGTCAACATTAATACTATATCTACTATAAATATTATTAAAAATATCAACGTTTTATTAAGCAGTTACTCATTGGAAAA
>JAEIHA010000366.1:0-261077 GCA_018904595.1 Zaprionus indianus | reverse complement strand
CAGGCAAGGCACAGGCTCGGCACTAGCTAGGCACAAGCTATGCACATGCCAGTCACAGGCAAGGCACAGGCTAGACACAGGCTAGACACAGGCTGAACAAAGGCTAGACAAAGGCTAGACTTCGGCTTGAGCACAGGCTAGGCACTGGCTGTAGACATTGGCTAGGCACACTGCTATGCACATTTGCCAGTCTCAGGCAAGGCCCTGGAAAGCTAGACACAGGCTGAACACTGGCTAGGCACAGGCTAATGCACATGCCAGTCATAGGCAAGGCACAGGTGAGACATGGAGGCTAGACACAGGCTAGGCACAGGCTGGGCACAGGCTTGAACAAAACAGGCTAGACACAGGCTAAGGTATGGAGGCTAGGCTGTGAGGCTTGAAACAGGCTAGCCTGAGCCCAAGAGCACACAGGCTAGGCACAGGCTAGGCACAGGCTAAGGCACAAGCTTGAGCACAGGCTAGCGTCACAGGCTAGGACACTGGCAGACACAGGCCAGGGAACACAGGCTGGACACAGGCTAGACACAAGGCTAGAAACAGGCTAGGCACAGGCTAGACACCGGCTAGACACTGGCTGGGCACAGGCTAGACACTGGCTAGGCACAGGCCAGACACAAGGCCAGACACAGGCTAGACACAAACTAGACACATTTCAGGCTAGGCACAGGCCAGACACAGGCCAGGACACAGGCCAGACAAGGACACAGGCTAGACATAGGCTAGACACAGGCCAGGCACAGGCCAGCACACCGGCTAGACGGGCGGGCACAGGCTGACACGGGCTAGACCGGCTAGACACTGGCCAGACACTGGCTAGACACTGGCCAGACACCGGCGTAGACACAAACCAGACATAGGCCAGACAGAGGCTATACACTGGGCTAGGCACAGGCTAGCACACAGGGTAGACAAAGGTTAGACACAGGCCAGGCTCGTGCCAGGCACTGGCTAGACACTGGCTGAGCACACGCTATGCACTATGCCTAATCTGTCTCTCAGGCAAGGCACAGGCTAGACACAGGCTAGGCGGGGCTAGGACAGGTTAGACGACACTGGCTTAGGCCTATGCACATTCTGGCAGGACATGCTGGCCTAGACACAGGCCAGAAACTGGCTAGGCACACGCTCATACGCACGGGCCAGTCACCGGCAGGACAAAGGCCCAGACACCGGCTAGGCGCCAGGCCAGACATAGGCCGGGGCACAGGCTAGACACAGGCTAGACACAGGCTAGTCTAGACGACAGACAGAGGCTAGACACAGGCTAGGCTGGAGACAGTGGGCTAGACACAGGCCAGACACAGGCTAGACACCAGTCTGGGCAGCACAGCAGGCTAGACACAGAAGCTCGGATACGGGTGAGTCCTAGACACAGGCCAGGACACAGGCTAGACACAGGCTAGAGCACACATGTGGGCCAGACACAGGCCAGACACAGGCTAGACACAGGCTAGACACAGGCTAGACACAGACTACAGTCTATGTCCCATGGCTAGGAACATCAGGCTAGACACAAGCTAGGAACAGGCTAGGGCACAGGCTAGGTACCGGCTAGACACTGGCTGGGCACTCGGCTAATAACACCCGGCTAGATCACCGGCCAGACACTGGCCAGACACCGGCTAGACACTGGCTAGACAATCGGCCAGACACCGGCTAAGACACAGACCAGACACATGGCTAGACAGAGGCTACACACCACATCACACAGGCCAGACATAGACTAGGCACTGGCTAGACAAAGGCTAGACACTCGCTACGGCACACGCTAGGGGGGCACAGGCCAGTCACTGGCTAGACACTGGCTAGGCACAGGCTAGGCACAGGCCAGGCACAGGCTAGACACAGGCTAGACACAGGCTAGACACGAGGCTGCACAGGGCTAGGCACAGGCTAGGCACAGGCTAGGGCACATGGCATACACAGGCTAGACACAGGCTAGACACAGGCTAGTAACAGGCTAGACACAGGCTAGGCACAGGCTAGGCACAGGCTGGAGGCAACCAGTGGGCTAGGCACAGGCTAGACACAGGCTAGACACAGGCTAGGCACAGGCTAGACACCGGGCTAGACACCAGGCTAGGCACAGGCTGAACACCGGCTAGACACTGGCTAGACACCGGCTAGACACCGGCTAGACACCGGCTAGACACCGGCTAGACACAGGCTAGACACCGGCTAGACACTGGCTAGGCACAGGCTAGACACATGGCTAGACACAGGCTAGACACACAGCTAGGCACAGGCTAGACACTGGCTAGGCACAGGCTAGGCACTGGCTAGGCACTGGCTAGACACTGGCTAGGCACACGCTATGCACATGCCTGTCTCATGCAAAGCACAGGCTAGAAACAGGCTAGACACTGGCTAAGCACATGCCAGTCACAGGCAAGGCACAGGCTAGACACAGGCTAGTCACAGGCCAGGCACAGGCAAGGCACAGGCTAGGCACAGGCTAGGCACTGGCTAGACACTGGCTAGGCACACGCTATGCACATGCCAGTCTCAGGCAAGGCACAGGCTAGACACATGCTAGACACTGGCTAGGCACAGGCTATGCACATGCCAGTCTTAGGCAAGGCACAGGCTAGACACAGGCTAGACACTGGCTAGGCACAGGCTATGCACATGCCAGTCACAGGCAAGGCACAGGCTAGACAATGGTTAGGCACTGGCTAGACACTGGCTTGGCACAGACTAGACACTGGCTAAGCACAGGCTAGACACAGGCTAGAAACTGGCTAGGCACAGGCTAGACACAGGCTAGACACTGGCTGTGCACAGGCTAGACACAGGCTAGACACAGGCCAGACACAGGCTAGAAACTTGCTAGGCACAGGCTAGACACAGGCTAGACATAGGCCAGACACAGGCTAGACAGGCTAGACACAGGCTAGGACACAGGCTAGACACTGGCTGGGCACTGGCTAGACACAGGCTAGACACTGGCTAGACACTGGCTAGAGGCTGGGCTACACAGGCTAGACACAGGCTAGACACAGGCTAGACACAGGCTGGACACAGCTAGACACAGGCTAGACACAGGCTAGACACAGGCTAGACACAGGCTAGACACTGGCTAGACACAGGCTAGACACAGGCTAGGCACGCTGGCTAGACACTGGCTAGCATGGCTAGACACAGGCTAGACACAGGCTAGACACAGGCTGCACAGGCTAGACACAGGCTAGACACTGGCTAGACACAGGCTAGACACAGGCTAGACACAGGCTAGACACAGGCTAGACACAGGCAGCCACAGGCTAGACACAGGCTAGACACAGGCTAGACACAGGCTAGACACAGGCTAGACACTGGCTAGGCACTGGCTAGACACTGGCTGGGCATTGGCTAGACACAGGCTAGACACAGGCTAGACACAGGCTAGACACAGGCTAGACACAGGCTAGACACAGGCTAGACACAGGCTAGGCACAGGCTAGGCACAGGCTAGACACCGGCTAGACACCGGCTAGACACAGGCTAAGACACCGGCTAGACACCGGCTAGACACCGGCTAGACACAGGCTAGACACAGACTAGACACAGGCTAGACACAGGCTAGACACAGGCTAGGCACAGGCTAGACACAGGCTATGCACAGGCTAGACAAAGGCTAGACACTGGCTAGGCACAGGCTAGACACTGGCTAGGTACACATATGCACATGCCTGTCTCAGGCAAGGCACAGGCTAGAAACAGGCTAGACACTGGCTAAGCACAGGCTATGCACATGACAGTCTAGGCAAGGCACAGGCTACAGGCTAGACACAGGCTAGACACAGGCTAGACACAGGCTAGGCACAGGCTAGGCACAGGCTAGGCACAGGCTAGCACACAGGCTAGACACCGGCTAGACACAGGCTAGACACCGGCTAGACACCGGCTAGACACCGGCTAGACACCGGCTAGACACCGGCTAGACACCGGCTAGACACCGGCTAGACACCGGCTAGACACCGGCTAGACACAGGCTAGACACAGACTAGACACAGGCTAGACAGAGGCTAGGCACACTGGCTAGGCACAGGCTAGACACAGGCTATGCACAGGCTGGACAAAGGCTAGACACTGGCTAGGCACAGGCTAGGCACTGGCTAGACACTGGCTAGGCACACAGCTACATGCCTGTCTAGACACAGGCTAGGCACAGGCTAGACACAGGCTAGACACAGGCTAGACACAGGCTAGACACAGGCTAGACACAGGCTAGACACAGGCTGACAGGCTAGACACAGGCTAGACACAGGCTAGACACAGGCTAGACACAGGCTAGACACAGGCTAGACACAGGCTAGACACAGGCTAGACACAGGCTAGACACAGGCTAGACACAAGCTAGACACAGGCTAGACACAGGCTAGACACAGACTAGACACAGGCTAGACACAGGCTAGACACAGGCTAGACACAGGCTAGACACAGGCTAGACACAGGCTAGGCACAGGCTATGCACATGCCAGTCTGGGGCACAGGCTAGACACAGGCTAGACACAGGCTAACACAGGCTGCTAGACACAGGCTAGACACAGGCTAGACACAGGCTAGACACAGGCTAGACACAGGCTAGACACAGGCTAGACACAGGCTAGACACAGGCTATGCACATGCCAGTCACAGGCAAGGCACAGGCTAGACACAGGCTAGTCACAGGCTAGGCACAGGCAAGGCACAGGCTAGGCACAGGCTGAGCACTGGCTAGACACTGGCTAGGCACACGCTATGCACATGCTAGTCTCAGGCAAGGCACAGGCTAGACACAGGCTAGACACTGGCTAGGCACAGGCTAGGCACTGGCTAGACACTGGCTAGGCACACGCTATGCACATGCCAGTCTCAGGCAAGGCACAGGCTAGACACAGGCTAGACACTGGCTAGGCACACGCTATGCACATGCCAGTCTCAGGCAAGGCACAGGCTAGACACATGCTAGACACTGGCTAGGCACAGGCTATGCACATGCCAGTCTCAGGCAAGGCACAGGCTAGACACAGGCTAGACACTGGCTAGGCACAGGCTATGCACATGCCAGTCACAGGCAAGGCACAGGCTAGACAATGGCTACGCACAGGCTAGACACAGGCTAGACACTGGCTGTGCACTGGCTAGACACTGGCTAGGCACAGGCTATACACTGGCTAGGCACAGGCTAGACACAGGCTATGCACAGGCTAGACAAAGGCTAGACACAGGCTAGGCACAGGCTAGGCACTGGCTAGGCACACGTTGCATGGCACATGCCTGTTTCAGGCAAGGCACAGGCTAGACACAGGCTAGACACAGGCTAGACACAGGCTAGACACAGGCTAGACACTGGCTTGGCACAGTCTAAACACTGGCTAAGCACAGGCTAGACACAGGCTAGAAACTGTCTAGGCACAGGCTAGACACAGGCTAGACACTGGCTGGGCACAGGCTAGACACTGGCTAGGCACAGGCTAGACACTGGCTAGGCACAGGCTAGACAATGGCTATGTACAGGCTAGGCACTGGCTAGGTACAGGCTAGGTACTGGCTAGGTACAGGCTAGGCACTGGCTAGGCACAGGCTAGTTACAGGCTAGGCACAGGCTAGGCACATGCTAGACACAGGCTAGACACAGGCTAGACAAAGGCTAGACACAGGCTAGACACAGGCTAGACACAGGATAGACACAGGCTAGACACAGGCAAGACACAGGCTAGAAACTGGCTAGGCACAGGCTAGACACAGGCTAGGCACAGGCTAGACACAGGCTAGACACTGACTGGGCACAGGCTAGACACAAGCTAGACACAGGCTAGACACAGGCTAGACACAGGCTAGAAACAGGCCAGACACAGGCTAGAAACAGGCTAGACACAGGCTAGACACAGGCTAGACACAGGCTAGACACTAGCTTAGCACAGACTAGACACTGGCTAAGCACAGGCTAGACACAGGCTAGGCACAGGCTTGGCACAGGCTAGACACAGGCTAGACACTGGCTGGGCACAGGCTAGACACTGGCTAGGCACAGGCTAGACACTGGCTAGGCACAGGCTAGGCAAAGGCTATGTACAGGCTAGACAATGGCAATGTACAGGCTAGACAGTGGCTATGTACAGGCTAGACAATGGCTATGTACAGGCTAGGTACTGGCTAGGTACAGGCTAGGTACTGGCTAGGTACAGGCTAGGCACTGGCTAGACACAGGCTCGACACAGGCTAGACACAGGCTAGACACAGGCTAGACACAGTCTAGACACAGGCTAGACACAAGCTAGACACAGGCTAGACACAGGCTAGACACAGGCTAGACACAGGCTAGACACAGGCTAGACACAGGCTCGACACAGGCTAGACACAGTCTAGACACAGGCTAGACACAAGCTAGACACAAACTAGACACAGGCTAGACACAGGCTAGACACAGGCTAGAAACAGGCTAGATACAGGCTAGACACAGGCTAGACACAGGCTAAACACTGGCTTGGCACAGACTTGACACTGGCTAAGCACAGGCTGGACAGGCTAGACACAGGCTAGAAACTGACTAGGCACAGGCTAAACACAGGCTAGACACTGGCTGGGCACAGGCTAGACACTGGCTAGGCACAGCCTAGACACTGGCTAGGCACAGGCTAGACACTGGCTAGGCACAGACTAGACACTGGCTAGGCACAGGCTAGTCACAGGCTAGAAACTGGCTAGTCACAGGCTAGAAACTGGCTAGGCACAGGCTAGACACAGGCTAGACACAGGCTAGACATAGGCTAGACACAGGCTAGACAAAAGCTAGACACTGGCTGGGCACTGGCTACACACTGGCTAGGCACAGGCTAGACACAAGCTAGACACAGGCTAGACACAGGCTAGACACAGGCTAGACACAGGCTAGACACAGGCTAGACACAGGCTAGACACAGGCTAGACACAGCCTAGACACAGGCTAGACACAGGCTAGACACAGGCTAGAGACATGCTAGACACAGGCTAGACACAGGCCAGACACAGGCTAGAAACTTGCTAGGCACAGGCTAGACACAGGCTAGACACTGGCTGGGCACTGGCTAGACACTGGCTAGGCACAGGCTAGACACAGGCTTGACACAGGCTAGACACAGGCTAGACACAGGCTAGACACAGGCTAGACACAGGCTAGACACAGGCTAGACACAGGCTAGACACAGGCTAGACACAGGCTAGACACAGGCTAGACACAGGCTAGACACAGGCTAGACACAGGCTAGACACAGGCTAGACACAGGCTAGACACAGGCTAGACACAGGCTAGACACAGGTTAGACACAGGCTACACACAGGCTAGACACAGGCTAGACACAGGCTAGACACAGGCTAGACACAGGCTAGACACAGGCTAGACACAGGCTAGACACAAGCTAGACACAGGCTAGACACAGGCTAGACACAGACTAGACACAGGCTAGACACAGGCTAGACACAGGCTAGACACAGGCTAGACACAGGCTAGGCACAGGCTAGACACAGGCTAGACACTGGGGTGGCACAGTCTAAACACTGGCTAAGCACAGGCTAGACACAGGCTAGAAACTGTCTAGGCACAGGCTAGACACAGGCTAGACACAGGCTAGACACTGGCTGGGCACAGGCTAGACACTGGCTAGGCACAGGCTAGACACTGGCTAGGCACAGGCTAGACAATGGCTATGTACAGGCTAGGCACTGGCTAGTTACAGGCTAGGCAGAGGCTAGGCACATGCTAGACACAGGCTAGACACAGGCTAGACAAAGGCTAGACACAGGCTAGACACAGGCTAGACACAGGCTGGACACAGGCTAGACACAGGCTAGACACAGGCTAGACACAGGCTAGACACAGGCTAGACACAGGCTAGACACAGGCTAGACACACGCTAGACACATGCTGGACACAGGCTAGACACAGGCTAGACACAGGCTAGACACTGGCTTGGCACAGACTTGACACTGGCTAAGCACAGGCTAGACACAGGCTAGACACAGGCTAGAAACTGGCTAGGCACAGGCTAAACACAGGCTAGACACTGGCTGGGCACAGGCTAGACACTGGCTAGGCACAGCCTAGACACTGGCTAGGCACAGGCTAGACACTGGCTAGGCACAGACTAGACACTGGCTAGGCACAGGCTAGTCACAGGCTAGAAACTGGCTTGTCAAAGGCTAGAAACTGGCTAGGCACAGGCTAGACACAGGCTAGACACAGGCTAGACATAGGCTAGACACAGGCTAGACAAAAGCTAGACACTGGCTGGGCACTGGCTAGACACTGGCTAGGCACAGGCTAGACACAGGCTAGACACAGGCTAGACACAGGCTACACACAGGCTAGACACAGGCTAGACACAGGCTAGACACAGGCTAGACACAGGCTAGACACAGGCTAGACACAGGCTAGACACAGGCTAGACACAGGCTAGACACAAGCTAGACACAGGCTAAACACAGGCTAGACACTGGCTGGGCACAGGCTAGACACTGGCTAGGCACAGCCTAGACACTGGCTAGGCACAGGCTAGACACTGGCTAGGCACAGACTAGACACTGGATAGGCACAGGCTAGTCACAGGCTAGAAACTGGCTTGTCAAAGGCTAGAAACTGGCTAGGCACAGGCTAGACACAGGCTAGACACAGGCTAGACATAGGCTAGACACAGGCTAGACAAAAGCTAGACACTGGCTGGGCACTGGCTAGACACTGGCTAGGCACAGGCTAGACACAGGCTAGACACAGGCTACACACAGGCTAGACACAGGCTAGACACAGGCTAGACACAGGCTAGACACAGGCTAGACACAGGCTAGACACAAGCTAGACACAGGCTAGACACAGGCTAGACACAGGCTAGACACTGGGGTGGCACAGTCTAAACACTGGCTAAGCACAGGCTAGACACAGGCTAGAAACTGTCTAGGCACAGGCTAGACACAGGCTAGACACTGGCTGGGCACAGGCTAGACACTGGCTAGGCACAGGCTAGACACTGGCTAGGCACAGGCTAGACAATGGCTATGTACAGGCTAGGCACTGGCTAGGTACAGGCTAGGTACTGGCTAGGTACAGGCTAGGCACTGGCTAGTTACAGGCTAGGCAGAGGCTAGGCACATGCTAGACACAGGCTAGACACAGGCTAGACAAAGGCTAGACACAGGCTAGACACAGGCTAGACACAGGCTAGACACAGGCTAGACACAGGCTAGACACAGGCTAGACACAGGCTAGACACAGGCTAGACACAGGCTAGACACAGGCTAGACACAGGCTAGACACAGGCTAGACACAGGCTAGGCACAGGCTAGACAAAGGCTAGGCACAGGCTAGACACAGGCTAGACACAGGCTAGACACAGGCTAGACACAGGCTAGACACAGGCTAGACACAGGCTAGACACAGGCTAGACACAGGCTAGACACAGGCTAGACACAGGCTAGACACAGGCTAGACACAGGCTAGACACAGGCTAGACACTGGCTAGGCACAGGCTAGACAAAGGCTAGGCACAGGCTAGACACAGGCTAGACACTGACTGGGCACAGGCTAGACATAAGCTAGACACAGGCTAGACACAGGCTAGACACAGGCTAGACACAGGCTAGAAACAGGCCAGACACAGGCTAGAAACAGGCTAGGCACAGGCTAGACACAGGCTAGACACTAGCTTGGCACAGACTAGACACTGGCTAAGCACAGGCTAGACAAAGGCTAGGCACAGGCTAGGCACAGGCTAGACACAGGCTAGACACTGGCTGGGCACAGGCTAGACACTGGCTAGGCACAGGCTAGACACTGGCTAGGCACAGGCTAGACACTGGCTAGGCACAGGCTGGACACTGGCTAGGCACAGGCTAGACAATGGCAATGTACAGGCTAGACAATGGCTATGTACAGGCTAGACAATGGCTATGTACAGGCTAGGTACTGGCTAGGTACATGCTAGACACAGGGTAGACACAGGCTAGACACAGGCTAGACACAGGCTAGACACAGGCTAGACACAGGCTAGACACAGGCTAGACACAGGCTAGACACAGGCTCGACACAGGCTAGAAACTGGCTAGGCACAGGCTAGACACAGGCTAGACACTGACTGGGCACAGGCTAGACACTGGCTAGGCACAGGCTATACACTGGCTAGGCACAGGCTAGACACAGGCTATGCACACGCTAGACACAGGCTAGAAACTGGCAAGGCACAGGCTAGACACAGGCTAGACATTGGCTGGGCACAGGCTAGACACAGGCTAGACACTGGCTGGGCACAGGCTAGACACTGGCTAGGCACAGGCTAGACACAGGCTAGACACAGGCTAGACACAGGCTAGACACAGGCTAGACACAGGCTAGACACAGGCTAGACACAGGCTAGAAACTGGCAAGGCACAGGCTAGACACAGGCTAGACATTGGCTGGGCACAGGCTAGACACAGGCTAGACACTGGCTGGGCACAGGCTAGACACTGGCTAGGCACAGGCTAGACACAGGCTAGACACAGGCTAGACACAGGCTAGACACAGGCTAGACACAGGCTAGACACAGGCTAGACACAGGCTAGACACAGGCTAGACACAGGCTAGACACAGGCTTGACACAGGCTAGACACAGGCTAGACACAGGCTAGACACAAGCTAGAGACAGGCTAGACACAGTCTAGACACAGGCTAGACACAGGCTAAAAACAGACTAGACACAGGCTAGCCACAGGCTAGAAACTGGCTTGGCACAGACTAGACACTGGCTAAGCACAGTCCACAAACTGGCTAGGCACAGGCTAGACACTGGCTAGGCACAGGCTAGACAATGGCTATGAACAGGATAGGCACTGGCTAGGTACAGGCTAGGTACTGGCTAGGTAGAGGCTTGGCACTGGCTAGGTACAGGCTAGGCAGAGGCTAGGCACATACTTGACACTGGCTAGACACAGGCTTGACAAAGGCTAGACACAGGCTAGACACAGACTAGACACAGGCTAAACAGAGGCTACACACTGGCTAGGCACAGGCTAGACTCTGGCTATAAACAGGCTAGACAAAGGCTAGACACTGGCTAGGCACAGGCTAGGCACTATCTAGATACTGGCTAGGCCTACGCTATGCACATGCCAGTTTTAGGCAAGGCACAGGCTAGACACCGGCTAGACACTGGCTAGACACAGGCTAGTTACAGGCTAGGCACAGGCTAGACACAGGCTAGACACTGACTGGGCACAGGCTAGACACAGGCTAGGCACAGGCTAGACAGTGGCTAGGCACAGGCTAGACACTGGCTAGGCACAGACTAGACACTGCTAGGGCACAGGCTAGAAACTGGCTAGGCACAGGCTAGACACAGGCTAGACACAGGCTAGAAACTGGCAAGGCACAGGCTAGACACAGGCTAGACCTAGGCACAGGCTATGCACATGCCAGTCACAGGCAAGACACAGGCAAGGCACAGGCTAGACACAGGCTAGACACAGGCTAGACACAGGCTAGACACAGGCTAGACACATGCTAGACACAGGCTAGACACAGGCCAGACAGAGGCTAGAAACTTGCTAGGCACAGGCTAGACACAGGCTAGACACTGGCTGGGTACTGGCTAGACACTGGCTAGGCACAGGCTAGACACAGGCTAGACACAGGCTAGACACAGGCTAGACACAGGCTAGACACAGGCTAGACACAGGCTAGACACAGGCTAGACACAGGCTAGACACAGGCTAGACACAGGCTAGACACAGGCTAGACACAGGCTAGACACAGGCTAGACACAGGCTAGACACAGGCTAGACACAGGCTAGGCACAGGCTAGGCACAGGCTAGACACCGGCTAGATACCGGCTAGACACCGGCTAGACACCGGCTAGACACAGACTAGACACAGGCTAGACAGAGGCTATAGACTGGCTAGGCACAGGCTAGACACAGGCTATGCACAGGCTAGACAAAAGCTAGACACTGGCTAGGCACAGGCTAGGCACTGGCTAGACACTGGCTAGGCACACGCTATGCACATGCCTGTCTCAGGCAAGGCACAGGCTAGAAACAGGCTAGACACTGGCTAAGCACAGGCTATGCACATGACAGTCACAGGCAAGACACAGGCTAGACACAGGCTAGGCACAGGCTATGCACATGCCAGTCACAGGCAAGGCACAGGCTAGACACAGGCTAGTCACAGGCTAGGCACAGGCAAAGCACAGGCTAGGCACAGGCTAGGCACAGGCTAGGCACTGGCTAGACACTGGCTAGGCATACGCTATGCACATGCCAGTCTCAGGCAAGGCACAGGCTAGACACAGGCTAGACACTGGCTAGGCACAGGCTAGGCACAGGCTAGGCACTGGCTAGACACTGGCTAGGCACACGCCATGCACATGCCAATCTCAGGCAAGGCACAGGCTAGACACAGGCTAGACACTGGCTAGGCACACGCTATGCACATGCCAGTCTCAGGCAAGGCACAGGCTAGACACATGCTAGACACTGGCTAGGCACAGGCTAGGCACAGGCTATGCACATGCCAGTCTCAGGCAAGGCACAGGCTAGACACAGGCTAGACACTGGCTAGGCACAGGCTATGCACATGCCAGTCACAGGCAAGGCACAGGCTAGACAATGGCTAGGCACAGGCTAGGCACATACTTGACACTGGCTAGACACAGGCTTGACAAAGGCTAGACACAGGCTAGACACAGACTAGACACAGGCTAAACAGAGGCTACACACTGGCTAGGCACAGGCTAGACTCTGGCTATAAACAGGCTAGACAAAGGCTAGACACTGGCTAGGCACAGGCTAGGCACTATCTAGATACTGGCTAGGCCTACGCTATGCACATGCCAGTTTTAGGCAAGGCACAGGCTAGACACCGGCTAGACACTGGCTAGACACAGGCTAGTTACAGGCTAGGCACAGGCTAGACACAGGCTAGACACTGACTGGGCACAGGCTAGACACAGGCTAGGCACAGGCTAGACAGTGGCTAGGCACAGGCTAGACACTGGCTAGGCACAGACTAGACACTCGCTAGGCACAGGCTAGAAACTGGCTAGGCACAGGCTAGACACAGGCTAGACACAGGCTAGAAACTGGCAAGGCACAGGCTAGACACAGGCTAGACCTAGGCACAGGCTATGCACATGCCAGTCACAGGCAAGACACAGGCAAGGCACAGGCTAGACACAGGCTAGACACAGGCTAGACACAGGCTAGACACAGGCTAGACACATGCTAGACACAGGCTAGACACAGGCCAGACAGAGGCTAGAAACTTGCTAGGCACAGGCTAGACACAGGCTAGACACTGGCTGGGTACTGGCTAGACACTGGCTAGGTACAGGCTAGACACAGGCTAGACACAGGCTAGACACAGGCTAGACACAGGCTAGACACAGGCTAGACACAGGCTAGACACAGGCTAGACACAGGCTAGACACAGGCTAGACACAGGCTAGACACAGGCTAGACACAGGCTAGACACAGGCTAGACACAGGCTAGGCACAGGCTAGGCACAGGCTAGACACCGGCTAGATACCGGCTAGACACCGGCTAGACACCGGCTAGACACAGACTAGACACAGGCTAGACAGAGGCTATAGACTGGCTAGGCACAGGCTAGACACAGGCTATGCACAGGCTAGACAAAAAGCTAGACACTGGCTAGGCACAGGCTAGGCACAGGCTAGACACTGGCTAGGCACACGCTATGCACATGCCTGTCTCAGGCAAGGCACAGGCTAGAAACAGGCTAGACACTGGCTAAGCACAGGCTATGCACATGACAGTCACAGGCAAGACACAGGCTAGACACAGGCTAGGCACAGGCTATGCACATGCCAGTCACAGGCAAGGCACAGGCTAGACACAGGCTAGTCATAGGCTAGGCACAGGCAAAGCACAGGCTAGGCACAGGCTAGGCACAGGCTAGGCACTGGCTAGACACTGGCTAGGCATACGCTATGCACATGCCAGTCTCAGGCAAGGCACAGGCTAGACACAGGCTAGACACTGGCTAGGCACAGGCTAGGCACAGGCTAGGCACTGGCTAGACACTGGCTAGGCACACGCCATGCACATGCCAATCTCAGGCAAGGCACAGGCTAGACACAGGCTAGACACTGGCTAGGCACACGCTATGCACATGCCAGTCTCAGGCAAGGCACAGGCTAGACACATGCTAGACACTGGCTAGGCACAGGCTAGGCACAGGCTATGCACATGCCAGTCTCAGGCAAGGCACAGGCTAGACACAGGCTAGACACTGGCTAGGCACAGGCTATGCACATGCCAGTCACAGGCAAGGCACAGGCTAGACAATGGCTAGGCACAGGCTAGACACTGGCTTGGCACAGACTAGACACTGGCTAAGCACAGGCTAGACACAGGCTAGAAACTGGCTAGGCACAGGCTAGACACTGACTGGGCACAGGCTAGACACTGGCTAGGCACAGGCTATACACTGGCTAGGCACAGGCTAGACACAGGCTATGCACAGGCTAGACAAAGGCTAGACACTGGCTAGGCACAGGCTAGGCACTGGCTAGACACTGGCTAGGCACACGTTATGCACATGCCTGTTTCAGGCAAGGCACAAGCTAGACACAGGCTAGACACAGGCTAGACAAAGGCTAGACACAGGCTAGACACAGGCTAGACACAGGCTAGACACAAGCTAGACACAGGCTAGACACAGGCTAGACACAGTCTTGAAACAGTCTAGATACAGGCTAGACACAGGCTAGACACAGGCTAGACACAGGCTAGACACTGGCTTGGCACAGAGTTGACACTGGCTAAGCACAGGCTAGACACAGGCTAGAAACTGGCTAGGCACAGGCTAGACACAGACTAGACACTGGCTGGGCACAGGCTAGACACTGGCTAGGCACAGGCTAGACACTGGCTAGGCACAGGCTAGACACTGGCTAGGCACAGGCTAGACACTGGCTAGGCACAGGCTAGACACTGGCTAGGCACAGGCTTCACACTGGCTAGGCACAGACTAGACACTGGCTAGGCACAGGCTAGTCACAGGCTAGAAACTGGCTAGGCACAGGCTAGACACAGGCTAGACACAGGCTAGACATAGGTTAGACACAGGCTAGACAAAAGCTAGACACAGGCTAGACACAGGCTAGACACAGGCTAGAAACTGGCAAGGCACAGGCTAGACACAGGCTAGACATTGGCTGGGCACAGGCTAGACACAGGCTAGACACTGGCTGGGCACAGGCTAGACACTGGCTAGGCACAGGCTAGACACAGGCTAGACACAGGCTAGACACATCCTAAACACAGGCTAGACACAGGCTAGACACAGGCTAGACACAGGCTAGACACAGGCTAGACACAGGCTAGACACAGGCTCGACACAGGCTAGACACAGGCTAGACACAGGCTAGACACTGGCTGGGCACGGGCTAGACACTGGCTAGGCACAGGCTAGACACAGGCTAGGCACAGGCTAGGCACAGGCTAGACACAGGCTAGGCACAGGCTAGACACAGGCTAGACACAGGCTAGACACAGGCTAGACACAGGCTAGACACAGGCTAGACACAGGCTTGACACAGGCTAGACACAGGCTAGACACAGGCTAGACACAAGCTAGAGACAGGCTAGACACAGTCTAGACACAGGCTAGACACAGGCTAAAAACAGACTAGACACAGGCTAGCCACAGGCTAGAAACTGGCTTGGCACAGACTAGACACTGGCTAAGCACAGTCCACAAACTGGCTAGGCACAGGCTAGACACTGGCTAGGCACAGGCTAGACAATGGCTATGAACAGGCTAGGCACTGGCTAGGTACAGGCTAGGTACTGGCTAGGTAGAGGCTTGGCACTGGCTAGGTACAGGCTAGGCAGAGGCTAGGCACATACTTGACACAGGCTAGACACAGGCTTGACAAAGGCTAGACACAGGCTAGACACAGACTAGACACAGGCTAAAAACAGAGGCTACACACTGGCTAGGCACAGGCTAGACTCTGGCTATAAACAGGCTAGACAAAGGCTAGACACTGGCTAGGCACAGGCTAGGCACTATCTAGATACTGGCTAGGCATACGCCATGCACATGCCAGTTTTAGGCAAGGCACAGGCTAGACACAGGCTAGACACTGGCTAGACACAGGCTAGTTACAGGCTAGGCACAGGCTAGACACAGGCTAGACACTGACTGGGCACAGGCTAGACACAGGCTAGGCACAGGCTAGACAGTGGCTAGGCACAGGCTAGACACTGGCTAGGCACAGACTAGACACTGGCTAGACACAGGCTAGAAACTGGCTAGGCACAGGCTAGACACAGGCTAGACACAGGCTAGACATAGGCTAGACACAGGCTAGACACAGGCTAGACACAAGGTAGACACAGGCTAGACACAGGCTAGACACAGGCTAGACACAGGCTAGACACAGGCTAGAAACTGGCAAGGCACAGGCTAGACACAGGCTAGACACAGGCTAGACACAGGCTAGACACAGGCTAGACCTAGGCACAGGCTATGCACATGCCAGTCACAGGCAAGACACAGGCAAGCCACAGGCTAGACACAGGCTAGACACTGGCTAGGCACAGACTAGACACTGGCTTGGCACAGACTAGACACTGGCTAAGCACAGGCTAGACACAGGCTAGAAACTGGCTATGCACAGGCTAGACACAGGCTAGACACTGGCTAGGCACAGGCTAGGCACAGGCTAGACACAAGCTAGACACAGGCTAGACACAGGCTAGACATAGGCTAGACACATGCTAGACACAGGCTAGACACAAGCTAGACACAGGCTAGACACAGGCTAGACACAGGCTAGGCACAGGCTAGACACAGGCTAGACACAGGCTAGACACAGGCTAGACACAGGCTAGACACAGGCTTGACACAAGCTAAACACAGGCTAGACACAGGCTAGACACAGGCTAGACACATGCTAGACACAGGCTTGACACAGGCTAGACACAGGCTAGACACAGGCTAGACACAGGCTAGACACAGGCTAGACACAGGCTAGACAAAGGCTAGACACTGGCTAAGCACAGGCTAGACACAGGCTAGACACAGCCTGGACACAGGCTAGACACAGGCTAGGCACAGGCTAGACACAGGCTAGGCATAGGCTAGGCACAGGCAAGCCACAGGCTAGGCACAGGCTAGGCACAGGCTAGGCACAGGCTAGGCACAGGCTAGGCACAGGCTAGGCACAGGCTAGGCACAGGCTAGGCACAGGCTAGGCACAGGCTAGGCAAAGGCTAGGCACAGGCTAGGCACAAGCTAGGAACAGGCTAGGCACAGGCCAGTCACAGGCTAGACACTGGCTAGACACCGGCTAGACACAGACTAGACACAGGCTAGACAGAGGCTATACACTGGCTAGGCACAGGCTAGACACAGGTTATGCACAGGCAAGACAAAGGCTAGACACTGGCTAGACACAGGCTAGACACAGGCTAGGCACAGGCCAGACACAGGCTAGACACAGGCTAGACACTGGGTAGAAACAGGCTAGGTACTGGCTAGACACTAGCTAGGCACACGCTATGCACATGCCTGTCTCAGGCAAGGCACAGGCTAGACACAGGCTAGACACTGGCTAGGCACAGGCTATGCACATGCCAGTCACAGGCAAGGCACAGGCTAGACACTGGCTTGGTACAGACTAGACACTGGCTAAGCACAGGCTAGACACAGGCTAGAAACTGGCTAGGCACTGGATAGACACAGGCTAGACACTGGCTGGGCACAGGCTAGGCACAGGTTAGGCACAGGCTAGGCACAGGCTAGGCACAGGTTAGGCACAGGCTAGGCACAGGCTAGGCACAGGATAGGCACAGGCTAGGCACAGGCTAGGCACAGGCTAGGCACAGGCTAGGCACAGGCTAGGCACAGGCTAGGCACAGGCTAGGCACAGGCTCGGCACAGGCTAGGCACAGGCTAGGCACAGGCTAGGCACAGGCTAGGCACAGGCTAGGCACAGGCTAGGCACAGGCTAGGCACGGGCTAGGCATAGGCTAGGCACAAGCTAGGAACAGGCTAGGCACAGGCCAGTCACAGGCTAGACACTGGCTAGACACCGGCTAGACACAGACTAGACACAGGCTAGACAGAGGCTATACACTGGCAAGGCACAGGCTAGACACAGGCTATTCACAGGCAAGACAAAGGCTAGACACTGGCTAGACACAGGCTAGACACAGGCTAGACACAGGCCAGACACAGGCTAGACACAGGCTAGACACTGGCTAGAAACAGGCTATGCACTGGCTAGACACTGGCTAGGCACACGCTATGCACATGCCTGTCTCAGGCAAGGCACAGGCTATGCACATGCCAGTCACAGGCAAGGCACAGGCTAGACACTGGCTTGGTACAGACTAGACACTGGCTAAGCACAGGCTAGACACAGGCTAGAAACTGGCTAGGCACTGGATAGACACAGGCTAGACACTGGCTGGGCACAGGCTAGACACTGGCTAGGCACAGGCTAGACACTGGCTAGGCACAGGCTAGACACTGGCTAGGCACAGGCTAGACACTGGCTAGGCACAGGCTAGACACTGGCTAGGCACAGGCTAGACACAGGTTAGAAACTGGCTAGGCACAGGCTAGACACTGGCTAGACACAGGCTAGACATAGGCTAGACACATGCTAGACACAGGCTAGACACAGGCTAGACACAGGCTAGACACACGATAGACACAGGCTAGACACAGGCTAGACACAGGCTAGACAAAGGCTAGACAAAGGCTAGACACAGGCTAGACACAAGCTAGACACAGGCTAGACACAGGCTAGACACAGGATAGACACAGGCTATACACAGGCTAGACACTGGCTAGGCACAGGCTAGACACAGGCTAGACACAGGCTAGACACAGGCTAGACACAAGCTAGACACTGGCTAGGCAGAGGCTAGACACTGGCTACGCAAAGGCTAGACACTGGCTAGGCACTGGCTAGGCACAGGCTAGACACTGGCTAGGCACAGGCTAGACACTGGCTAGGCACAGGCTAGACACTGGCTAGGCACAGGCTAGACACAGGCTAGAAACTGGCTAGGCACAGGCTAGACACAGGCTAGACACAGGCTAGACACAGGCTAGACACAGGCTAGACACAGGCTAGACACAGGCTAGACACAGGCTAGACAAAGGCTAGACACAGGCTAGACACAGGCTAGACACAGGCTAGACACAGGCTGGAGACAGGCTAGACACAGGCTAGACACAGGCTAGACACAGGCTAGACACAGGCTAGACACAGGCTAGACACAGGCTAGACACAGGCTAGGCATAGGCTAGGCACAGGCTAGCCACAGGCTAGGCACAGGCTAGCCACAGGCTAGGCACAGGCTAGGCACAGGCTAGGCACAGGCTAGGCACAGGCTAGGCACAGGCTAGGCACAGGCTAGGCACAGGCTAGGCACTGGCTAGACACTGGCTAGGCACAGGCCAGTCACAGGCTAGGCACAGGCTAGGCACAGGCTAGACACCGGCTAGACACCGGCTAGACACAGACTCTTCACAGGCTAGACAGAGGCTTTACACTGGCTAGGCACAGGCTAGACACAGGCTAGGCACAGGCTAGGCACAGGCTAGGCACAGGCTAGGCATAGGCTAGGCACAGGCTAGCCACAGGCTAGGCACAGGCTAGCCACAGGCTAGGCACAGGCTAGGCACAGGCTAGGCATAGGCTAGGCACAGGCTAGGCACAGGCTAGGCACAGGCTAGGCACAGGCTAGGCACAGGCTAGGCACAGGCTAGGCACAGGCTAGGCACAGGCTAGGCACAAGCTAGGCACAAGCTAGGCACAGGCCAGTCACAGGCTAGGCACAGGCTAGGCACAGGCTAGGCACAGACTAGACACAGGCTAGGCACAGACTAGACACAGGCTAGACAGATGCTATACACTGGCTAGGCACAGGCTAGACACAGGCTATGCACAGGCTAGACAAAGGCAAGACACTGGGTAGGCACAGGCTAGGCACTGGCTAGACACAGGCTAGACACAGGCTGAACACAAGCTAGACACAGGCTAGAGACAGGCTAGACACAGGCTAGACACAGGCTAGAAACTGGCTAGGCACAGGCTAGGCACAGACTAGACACAGGCTAGACAGATGCTATACACTGGCTAGGCACAGGCTAGACACAGGCTATGCACAGGCTAGACAAAGGCTAGACAGAGGCTACACACAGGCTAGACACAGGCTAGACACAGACTGGACACAGGCTAGACACAGACTAGACACAGGCTAGACACAGGCTAGACACAGGCTAGACACAGGCTAGGCATAGGCTAGGCACAGGCTAGCCACAGGCTAGGCACAGGCTAGGCACAGGCTAGGCACAGGCTAGGCACAGGCTAGGCACAGGCTAGGCACAGGCTAGGCACAGGCTAGGCACAAGCTAGGAACAGGCTAGGCACAGGCCAGTCACAGGCTAGACACTGGCTAGACACCGGCTAGACACAGACTAGACACAGGCTAGACAGAGGCTATACACTGGCTAGGCACAGGCTAGACACAGGCTATGCACAGGCTAGACAAAGGCTAGACACTGGCTAGACACAGGCTAGACACAGGCTAGACACAGGCCAGACACAGGCTAGACACAGGCTAGATACTGGCTAGAAACAGGCTAGGCACTGGCTAGACACTGGCTAGGCACACGCTATGCACATGCCTGTCTCAGGCAAGGCACAGGCTAGACACAGGCTGGACACAGGCTAGACACAGGCTAGACACAGGCTAGACACAGGCTAGACACAGGCTAGACACAGGATAGACACAGGCTAGACACAGGCTAGACACAGGCTAGACACAGGCTAGACACAGGCTAGACACAGGCTAGACACAGGCTGGACACTGGCTGGGCACAGGCTAGACACTGGCTAGGCACAGGCTAGACACTGGCTAGGCACAGGCTAGACACTGGCTAGACAGATGCTATACACTGGCTAGGCACAGGCTAGACACAGGCTATGCACAGGCTAGACAAAGGCTAGACACTGGCTAGGCACAGGCTAGGCACTGGCTAGACACAGGCTAGACACAGGCTAGACACAAGCTAGACACAGGCTAGGCACAGACTAGACACTGGCTAGACAGATGCTATGCACTGGCTAGACAAAGGCTAGACACTGGCTAGACACAGGCTAGACACAGGCTAGACACAGGCCAGACACAGGCTAGACACAGGCTAGACACAGGCTAGAAACAGGCTAGGCACAGGCTAGACACAGGCTAGACACTGGCTGGGCACAGGCTAGACACTGGCTAGGCACAGGCTAGACACTGGCTAGGCACAGGCTAGACACTGGCTAGGCACAGGCTAGACACAGGTTAGAAACTGGCTAGGCACAGGCTAGACACAGGCTTGACACAGGCTAGACACATGCTAGACACAGGCTAGACACAGGCTAGACACAGGCTAGACACAGGCTAGACACAGGATAGACACAGGCTAGACACAGGCTAGACACAGGCTAGACAAAGGCTAGACAAAGGCTAGACACAGGCTAGACACAAGCTAGACACAGGCTAGACACAGGCTAGACACCTTATAGACACAGGCTATACACAGGCTAGACACTGGCTAGGCACAGGCTAGACACAGGCTAGACACAGGCTAGACACAGGCTAGACACAAGCTAGACACAGGCTAAACACAGGCTAGACACAGGCTAGACACAGGCTAGAAACAGGCTAGATACAGGCTAGACACAGGCTAGACACAGGCTAGACACTGGCTTGGCACAGACTAGACACTGGCTAAGCACAGGCCAGACACAGGCTAGAAACTGGCTAGGCACAGGCTAGACACAGGCTAGACACTGGCTGGGCACAGGCTAGAAACTGGCTAGGCACAGGCTAGACACTGGCTAGGCACAGGCTAGACACTGGCTAGGCACAGGCTAGACACTGGCTAGGCACAGGCTAGACACTGGCTAGGCACAGGCTAGACACTGGCTAGGCACAGGCTAGACACTGGCTAGGCACAGGCTAGACACTGGCTAGGCACAGGCTAGACACTGCCTAGGCACAGGCTAGACACAGGCTAGGCACAAGCTAGGCACAGGCTAGACACAGGCTAGACACCGGCTAGACAGAGGCTATACACTGGCTAGGCACAGGCTAGACACAGGCTATGCACAGGCTAGACAAAGGCTAGACACTGGCTAGGCACAGGCTAGACACAGGCTAGACACAGGCTGGAGACAGGCTAGACACAGGCTAGACACAGGCTAGGCATAGGCTAGGCACAGGTTGGCCATAGGCTAGGCACAGGTTAGCCACAGGCTAGGCACAGGCTAGCCACAGGCTAGCCACAGGCTAGGCACAGGCTAGCCACAGGCTAGCCACAGGCTAGGCACAGGCTAGGCACAGGCTAGGCACAGGCTAGGCACAGGCTAGGCACAGGCTAGGCACAGGCTAGGCACAGGCTAGGCACAGGCTAGGCACAGGCTAGGCACAGGCTAGGCTAGGCTAGGCACAGGCTAGGCACAGGCTAGGCACAGGCTAGGCACAGGCTAGGCACAGGCTAGGCACAGGCTAGGCACAGGCTAGGCACAGGCTAGGCACAGGCTAGGCACAGGCTAGGCTGGGCTAGGCTAGGCTGGGCTAGGCTAGGCACAGGCTAGGCACAGGCTAGGCACAGGCTAGGCACAGGCTAGGCACAGGCTAGGCACAGGCTAGGCACAGGCTAGGCACAGGCTAGGCACAGGCTAGGCACAGGCTAGGCACAGGCTAGGCACAGGCTAGGCACAGGCTAGGCACAGGCTAGGCACAGGCTAGGCACAGGCTAGGCACAGGCTAGGCACAGGCTAGGCACAAGCTAGGCACAGGCCAGTCACAGGCTAGGCACAGGCTAGGCACAGACTAGACACAGGCTAGACAGATGCTATACACTGGCTAGGCACAGGCTAGACACAGGCTATGCACAGGCTAGACAAAGGCTAGACACTGGCTAGGCACAGGCTAGGCACTGGCTAGACACAGGCTAGACACAGGCTAGACACAGGCTAGACACAAGCTAGACACAGGCTAGACACAGGCAAGACACAGGCTAGACACAGGCTAGACACAGGCTAGAAACTGGCTAGGCACAGGCTAGGCACAGACTAGACACAGGCTAGACAGATGCTATACACTGGCTAGGCACAGGCTAGACACAGGCTATGCACAGGCTAGACAGAGGCTAGACACTGGCTAGGCACAGGCTAGGCACTGGCTAAACACATGCCTGTCTCAGGCTAGACACAGACTAGACACAGGCTAGACAGAGGCTATACACTGGCTAGGAACAGGCTAGACACAGGCTATGCACAGGCTAGACACAGGCTAGGCACTGGCTAGACACTGGCTAGGCATACGCTATGCACATGCCTGTCTCAGGCAATGCACATGCTAGACACAGGCTAGGCACAGGCTAGGCACTGGCTAGACACTGGCTAGGCACAGGCTAGACACAGGCTAGACACAAGCTAGACACAGGCTAGACACAGGCTAGACACTGGCTAGGCACAGGCTAGGCCCTGGCTAGACACAGGCTAGACACAGGCAAGACACAAGCTAGACACAGGCTAGACAAAGGCTAGACACAGGCTAGACACAGGCTAGACAAAGGCTAGACACAGGCTAGACACAGGCTAGAAACTGGCAAGGCACAGGCTAGACACTGGCTAGGCACAGGCTAGACACAGGCTAGACACAGGCTAGACACAGGCTAGACACAGGCTAGACACAGGCTAGACACAGGCTAGACACAGGCTAGACACAGGCTAGACACAGGATAGACACTGGCTGGGCACAGGCTAGACACTGGCTAGGCACAGGCTAGACACAGGCTAGGCACAGGCTAGACACAGGCTAGGCACAGGCTAGACACAGGCTAGACACAGGCTAGACACAGGCTAGACACAGGCTAGACACAGGTTAGACACAGGCTAGGCACAGGCTAGACACAGGCTAGACACAGGCTAGACACAGGCTAGACACAAGCTAGACACAGGCTAGACAAAGGCTAGACACAGGCTAGACACAGGCTAGACAAAGGCTAGACACAGGCTAGACACAGGCTAGAAACTGGCAAGGCACAGGCTAGACACTGGCTAGGCACAGGCTAGACACAGGCTAGACACAGGCTAGACACAGGCTAGACACAGGCTAGACACAGGCTAGACACAGGCTAGACACAGGCTAGACACAGGCTAGACACAGGCTAGACACAGGCTAGACACAGGATAGACACTGGCTGGGCACAGGCTAGACACTGGCTAGGCACAGGCTAGACACAGGCTAGGCACAGGCTAGACACAGGCTAGGCACAGGCTAGACACAGGCTAGACACAGGCTAGACACAGGCTAGACACAGGCTAGACACAGGTTAGACACAGGCTAGACACAGGCTAGACACAGGCTAGACACAGGCTAGACACAGGCTAGACACAGGCTTGAAACAGGCTAGATACAGGCTAGACACAGGCTAGACACAGGCTAGACACGGGCTTGGCACAGACTAGACACTGGCTAAGCACAGGCTAGACGCAGGCTAGAAACTGGTTAGGCACAGGCTAGACACAGGCTAGACACAGGCTAGACACTGGCTGGGCACAGGCTCGACACTGGCTAGGCACAGGTTAGACACAGGCTAGACACAGGCTAGACACAGGCTAGACACAGGCTAGACACAGGCTAGACACAGGCTAGACACAGGCTAGACACAGGCTAGACACAGGCTAGAAACAGGCTAGACACAGGCTAGACACTGGCTTGGCACAGACTAGACACTGGCTAAGCACAGTCTACAAACTGGCTAGACACAAGCTAGACACAGGCTAGACACAGGCTAGACACAGGCTAGACACAGGCTAGAAACAGGCTAGACACAGGCTAGACACAGGCTAGACACAGGCTAGACACAGGCTAGACACAGGCTAGACACAGGCTAGACACAGGCTAGACACAGTCTAGACACAGGCTAGACACAGGCTAGACACAGGCTAGACACAGGCTAGACACAGGCTAGACACAGGCTAGACACAGGCTAGACACAGGCTAGACACAGGCTAGACACAGGCTAGACACAAGCTAGACACAGTATAGACACAGGCTAGACACAGGCTAGACACAGACTAGACACATGCTAGACACAGGCTAGACAAAGGCTAGACACAGGCTAGACACAGGCTAGACACAGGCTAGACACAGGCTAGACGCAGGCTAGACACAGGCTAGACACAGGCTAGACGCAGGCTAGACACAGGCTAGACACAGGCTAGACACAGGCTAGACACAGGCTAGACACAGGCTAGACACTGGCTAGGCACAGGCTAGGCACTGGCTAGGCACAGGCTAGGCACTGGCTAGGCACAGGCTAGGCATACGCTATGCACATGCCTGTCTCAGGCAATGCTCATGCTAGACACAGGCTAGGCACAGGCTAGGCACACGCTAGACACAGGATAGACACAGGATAGACACAGGCTAGACACAGGCTTGACACAAGCTAAACACAGGCTAGACACAGGCTAGACACAGGCTATGCACAGGCTGGACACAGGCTAGACAAAGGCTAGACACAGGCTAGACACAGGCTAGACACAGGCTAGACACAGGCTGGACACAGGCTAGACACAGGCTAGACACAGGCTAGACACAGGCTAGACACAGGCTAGACACA
This sequence comes from Zaprionus indianus, assembly GCA_018904595.1. Lineage (NCBI taxonomy): Eukaryota > Metazoa > Arthropoda > Insecta > Diptera > Drosophilidae > Zaprionus > Zaprionus indianus. The sequence goes on along the minus strand of JAEIHA010000366.1, from coordinate 235,427 downwards.
GGATAGACACAGGCTAGACACAGGCTAGACACAGGCTAGACACAGGCTAGCCACAGGCTAGGCACAGGCTAGGCACAGGCTAGGCACAGGCTAGGCACTGGCTAGGCACAGGCTAGGCACAAGCTAGGCACAGGCTAGGCACTGGCTAGGCACAGGCTAGGCACAAGCTAGGCACAGGCTAGGCACAGGCCAGTCCTAGGCTAGGCACAGGCTAGGCACAGGCTAGGCACAGGCTAGGCACAGGCTAGGCACAGGCTAGACACCAGCAAGACACCGGCTAGACACAGGCTAGACAGAGGCTATACACTGGCTAGGCACAGGCTAGACACAGGCTATGCACAGGCTAGACAAAGGCTATACACTGGCTAGGCACAGGCTAGGCACTGGCTAGACACATGCCTGTCTCAGGCAAGGCACAGGCTAGACACAAGCTAGACACTGGCTAGGCACAGGCTATGCACATGCCAGTCACAGGCAAGGCACAGGCTAGACACAGGCTAGGCACTGGCTAGACACTGGCTAGGCACACGCTATGCACATGCCAGTCTCACGCAAGGCACAGGCTAGACACAGGATAGACACTGGCTAGGCACAGGCTATGCACATGCCAGTCACAGGCAAGGCACAGGCTAGACACAGGCTAGACACAGGCTAGGCACAGGCTAGGCACTGGCTAGGCACACGCTATGCACATGCCAGTCTCTGGCAAGGCACAGGCTAGACACAGGCTAGGCACAGGCTAGGCACAGGCTAGGCACTGGTTAGACATTGGCTAGGCACATGCTATGCACATGCCAGTCTCTGGCAAGGCACAGGCAAGGCACAGGCTAGACACAGGCTAGGCACTGGCTAGACACTGGCTAGGCACACGCTATGCACATGCCAGTCTCACGCAAGGCACAGGCTAGACACAGGATAGACACTGGCTAGGCACAGGCTATGCACATGCCAGTCACAGGCAAGGCACAGGCTAGACACAGGCTAGACACAGGCTAGGCACAGGCTAGGCACTGGCTAGGCACACGCTATGCACATGCCAGTCTCTGGCAAGGCACAGGCTAGACACAGGCTAGACAGAGGCTATACACTGGCTAGGAACAGGCTAGACACAGGCTATGCACAGGCTAGACACAGGCTAGGCACTGGCTAGACACTGGCTAGGCATACGCTATGCACATGCCTGTCTCAGGCAATGCACATGCTAGACACAGGCTAGGCACAGGCTAGGCACTGGCTAGACACTGGCTAGGCACAGGCTAGACACAGGCTAGACACAAGCTAGACACAGGCTAGGCACAGGCTAGGCACTGGCTAGGCACATGCTATGCACATGCCAGTCTCTGGCAAGGCACAGGCAAGGCACAGGCTAGACACAGGCTAGGCACTGGCTAGACACTGGCTAGGCACACGCTATGCACATGCCAGTCTCACGCAAGGCACAGGCTAGACAGAGGATAGACACTGGCTAGGCACAGGCTATGCACATGCCAGTCACAGGCAAGGCACAGGCTAGACACAGGCTAGACACAGGCTAGGCACAGGCTAGGCACTGGCTAGACACATGCCTGTCTCAGGCTAGACACAGACTAGACACAGACTAGACACAGGCTAGACAGAGGCTATACACTGGCTAGGAACAGGCTAGACACAGGCTATGCACAGGCTAGACACAGGCTAGGCACTGGCTAGACACTGGCTAGGCATACGCTATGCACATGCCTGTCTCAGGCAATGCACATGCTAGACACAGGCTAGGCACAGGCTAGGCACTGGCTAGACACTGGCTAGGCACAGGCTAGACACAGGCTAGACACAAGCTAGACACAGGCTAGACACAGGCTAGACACTGGCTAGGCACAGGCTAGGCCCTGGCTAGACACAGGCTAGACACAGGCAAGACACAAGCTAGACACAGGCTAGACAAAGGCTAGACACAGGCTAGACACAGGCTAGACAAAGGCTAGACACAGGCTAGACACAGGCTAGAAACTGGCAAGGCACAGGCTAGACACTGGCTAGGCACAGGCTAGACACAGGCTAGACACAGGCTAGACACAGGCTAGACACAGGCTAGACACAGGCTAGACACAGGCTAGACACAGGCTAGACACAGGCTAGACACAGGCTAGACACAGGATAGACACTGGCTGGGCACAGGCTAGACACTGGCTAGGCACAGGCTAGACACAGGCTAGGCACAGGCTAGACACAGGCTAGGCACAGGCTAGACACAGGCTAGACACAGGCTAGACACAGGCTAGACACAGGCTAGACACAGGTTAGACACAGGCTAGACACAGGCTAGACACAGGCTAGACACAGGCTAGACACAGGCTAGACACAGGCTTGAAACAGGCTAGATACAGGCTAGACACAGGCTAGACACAGGCTAGACACGGGCTTGGCACAGACTAGACACTGGCTAAGCACAGGCTAGACGCAGGCTAGAAACTGGCTAGGCACAGGCTAGACACAGGCTAGACACTGGCTGGGCACAGGCTCGACACTGGCTAGGCACAGGTTAGACACAGGCTAGACACAGGCTAGACACAGGCTAGACACAGGCTAGACACAGGCTAGACACAGGCTAGACACAGGCTAGACACAGGCTAGACACAGGCTAGAAACAGGCTAGACACAGGCTAGACACTGGCTTGGCACAGACTAGACACTGGCTAAGCACAGTCTACAAACTGGCTAGACACAAGCTAGACACAGGCTAGACACAGGCTAGACACAGGCTAGACACAGGCTAGAAACAGGCTAGACACAGGCTAGACACAGGCTAGACACAGGCTAGACACAGGCTAGACACAGGCTAGATACAGGCTAGACACAGGCTAGACACAGGCTAGACACAGGCTAGACACAGGCTAGACACTGGCTAGGCACAGGCTAGACACAGGCTAGACACAGGCTAGACACAGGCTAGACACAGGCTAGACACAGGCTAGACACAGGCTAGACACAAGCTAGACACAGTATAGACACAGGCTAGACACAGGCTAGACACAGGCTAGACACATGCTAGACACAGGCTAGACAAAGGCTAGACACAGGCTAGACACAGGCTAGACACAGGCTAGACACAGGCTAGACGCAGGCTAGACACAGGCTAGACACAGGCTAGACGCAGGCTAGACACAGGCTAGACACAGGCTAGACACAGGCTAGACACAGGCTAGACACAGGCTAGACACAGGCTAGGCACAGGCTAGGCACTGGCTAGGCACAGGCTAGGCACTGGCTAGGCACAGGCTAGGCATACGCTATGCACATGCCTGTCTCAGGCAATGCTCATGCTAGACACAGGCTAGGCACAGGCTAGGCACACGCTAGACACAGGATAGACACAGGATAGACACAGGCTAGACACAGGCTTGACACAAGCTAAACACAGGCTAGACACAGGCTAGACACAGGCTATGCACAGGCTGGACACAGGCTAGACAAAGGCTAGACACAGGCTAGACACAGGCTAGACACAGGCTGGACACAGGCTAGACACAGGCTAGACACAGGCTAGACACAGGCTAGACACAGGATAGACACAGGCTAGACACAGGCTAGACACAGGCTAGACACAGGCTAGCCACAGGCTAGGCACAGGCTAGGCACAGGCTAGGCACATGCTAGGCACTGGCTAGGCACAGGCTAGGCACAAGCTAGGCACAGGCTAGGCACTGGCTAGGCACAGGCTAGGCACAAGCTAGGCACAGGCTAGGCACAGGCCAGTCCTAGGCTAGGCACAGGCTAGGCACAGGCTAGGCACAGGCTAGGCACAGGCTAGACACCAGCAAGACACCGGCTAGACACAGGCTAGACAGAGGCTATACACTGGCTAGGCACAGGCTAGACACAGGCTATGCACAGGCTAGACAAAGGCTATACACTGGCTAGGCACAGGCTAGGCACTGGCTAGACACATGCCTGTCTCAGGCAAGGCACAGGCTAGACACAAGCTAGACACTGGCTAGGCACAGGCTATGCACATGCCAGTCACAGGCAAGGCACAGGCTAGACACAGGCTAGGCACTGGCTAGACACTGGCTAGGCACACGCTATGCACATGCCAGTCTCACGCAAGGCACAGGCTAGACACAGGATAGACACTGGCTAGGCACAGGCTATGCACATGCCAGTCACAGGCAAGGCACAGGCTAGACACAGGCTAGACACAGGCTAGGCACAGGCTAGGCACTGGCTAGGCACACGCTATGCACATGCCAGTCTCTGGCAAGGCACAGGCTAGACACAGGCTAGGCACAGGCTAGGCACAGGCAAGGCACTGGTTAGACATTGGCTAGGCACATGCTATGCACATGCCAGTCTCTGGCAAGGCACAGGCTAGACACAGGCTAGACACTGGCTAGGCACACGCTATGCACATGCCAGTCTCAGGCAAGGCACAGGCTAGACACAGGCTAGACACTGGCTAGGCACAGGCTATGCACATGCCAGTCACATGCCAGTCACAGGCAAGGCACAGGCTAGACACAGGCTAGGCACAGGCTAGGCACAGGCTAGGCACTAGCTAGACACTGGCTAGGCACACGCTATGCACATGCAAGTCTCTGGCAAGGCACAGGCTAGACACAGGCTAGACACTGGCTAGGCACACGCTATGCACATGCCAGTCTCAGGCAAGGCACAGGCTAGACACAGGTTAGACTCTGGCTAGGCACAGGCTAGGCACAGGCTAGACACAGGCTTGACACAGGCTAGACACAGGCTAGACACAGGCTAGACACAGGCTAGACACAGGCTAGACACAGGCTAGAAACAGGCTAGACACAGGCTAGACACAATCTAGACACAGGCTAGACACAGGCTAGACAGAGGCTAGACACAGGCTAGGCACAGACTAGACACAGGCTAGACAGATGCTATACACTGGCTAGGCACAGGCTAGACACAGGCTATGCACAGGCTAGACAAAGGCTAGACACTGGCTAGGCACAGGCTAGGCACTGGCTAGACACATGCCTGTCTCAGGCTAGAAACAGACTAGACAAAGGCTAGACACAGGCTAGACACAGGCTAGACACAGGCTAGACACAGGCTAGACACAGGCTAGACACAGGCTAGACACAGGATAGACACTGGCTGGGCACAGGCTAGACACTGGCTAGGCACAGGCTAGACACAGGCTAGGCACAGGCTAGACACAGGCTAGACACAGGCTAGACACAGGCTAGACACAGGCTAGACACAGGCTAGACACAGGCTAGACACAGGTTAGACACAGGTTAGACACAGGCTAGACACAGGCTAGACACAGGCTTGAAACAGGCTAGATACAGGCTAGACACAGGCTAGACACAGGCTAGACACGGGTTTGGCACAGACTAGACACTGGCTAAGCACAGGCTAGACGCAGGCTAGAAACTGGCTAGGCACAGGCTAGACACAGGCTAGACACAGGCTAGACACTGGCTGGGCACAGGCTCGACACTGGCTAGGCACAGGCTAGACACAGGCTAGACACAGGCTAGACACAGGCTAGGGACAGGCTAGACACAGGCTAGACACAGGCTAGACACAGGCTAGACACAGGCTAGACACAGGCTAGACACAGGCTAGAAACAGGCTAGACACAGGCTAGACACTGGCTTGGCACAGACTAGACACTGGCTAAGCACAGTCTACAAACTGGCTAGACACAAGCTAGACACAGGCTAGACACAGGCTAGACACAGGCTAGACACAGGCTAGAAACAGGCTAGACACAGGCTAGACACAGGCTAGACACAGGCTAGACACAGGCTAGACACAGGCTAGACACAGGCTAGACACAGGCTAGACACAGGCTAGACACAGGCTAGACACAGGCTAGACACAGGCTAGACACTGGCTAGGCACAGGCTAGACACAGGCTAGACACAGGCTAGACACAGGCTAGACACAGGCTAGACACAGGCTAGACACAGGCTAGACACAGGCTAGACACAAGCTAGACACAGTATAGACACAGGCTAGACACAGGCTAGACACAGGCTAGACACATGCTAGACACAGGCTAGACAAAGGCTAGACACAGGCTAGACACAGGCTAGACACAGGCTAGACACAGGCTAGACGCAGGCTAGACACAGGCTAGACACAGGCTAGACGCAGGCTAGACACAGGCTAGACACAGGCTAGACACAGGCTAGACACAGGCTAGACACTGCCTAGGCACAGGCTAGGCACTGGCTAGGCACAGGCTAGGCATACGCTATGCACATGCCTGTCTCAGGCAATGCTCATGCTAGACACAGGCTAGGCACAGGCTAGGCACAGGCTAGGCACTGGCTAGACACTGGCTAGGCACAGGCTAGACACAGGCTAGACACAAGCTAGACACAGGATAGACACAGGATAGACATAGGCTAGACACAGGCTGGACACAGGCTAGACACAGGATAGACACAGGCTAGACACAGGCTAGACACAGGCTAGACACAGGCTAGCCACAGGCTAGGCACAGGCTAGGCACAGGCTAGGCACAGGCTAGGCACTGGCTAGGCACAGGCTAGGCACAGGCTAGGCACAAGCTAGGCACAGGCTAGGCACTGGCTAGGCACAGGCTAGGCACAAGCTAGGCACAGGCTAGGCACAGGCCAGTCCTAGGCTAGGCACAGGCTAGGCACAGGCTAGGCACAGGCTAGGCACAGGCTAGGCACAGGCTAGGCACAGGCTAGGCACAGGCTAGACACCAGCAAGACACCGGCTAGACACAGGCTAGACAGAGGCTATACACTGGCTAGGCACAGGCTAGACACAGGCTATGCACAGGCTAGACAAAGGCTATACACTGGCTAGGCACAGGCTAGGCACTGGCTAGACACATGCCTGTCTCAGGCAAGGCACAGGCTAGACACAAGCTAGACACTGGCTAGGCACAGGCTATGCACATGCCAGTCACAGGCAAGGCACAGGCTAGACACAGGCTAGGCACTGGCTAGACACTGGCTAGGCACACGCTATGCACATGCCAGTCTCACGCAAGGCACAGGCTAGACACAGGATAGACACTGGCTAGGCACAGGCTATGCACATTCCAGTCACAGGCAAGGCACAGGCTAGACATAGGCTAGACACAGGCTAGGCACAGGCTAGGCACTGGCTAGGCACACGCTATGCACATGCCAGTCTCTGGCAAGGCACAGGCTAGACACAGGCTAGGCACAGGCTAGGCACAGGCTAGGCACTGGTTAGACATTGGCTAGGCACATGCCACTCTGGCAAGGCACAGGCTAGACACAGGCTAGACACTGGCTAGGCACACGCTATGCACATGCCAGTCTCAGGCAAGGCACAGGCTAGACACAGGCTAGACACTGGCTAGGCACAGGCTATGCACATGCCAGTCACATGCCAGTCACAGGCAAGGCACAGGCTAGACACAGGCTAGGCACAGGCTAGGCACAGGCTAGGCACAGGCTAGGCACTAGCTAGACACTGGCTAGGCACACACTATGCACATGCAAGTCTCTGGCAAGGCACAGGCTAGACACAGGCTAGACACTGGCTAGGCACACGCTATGCACATGCCAGTCTCAGGCAAGGCACAGGCTAGACACAGGTTAGACTCTGGCTAGGCACAGGCAAGGCACAGGCTAGACACAGGCTTGACACAGGCTAGACACAGGCTAGACACAGGCTAGACACAGGCTAGGCACAGGCTAGACACAGGCTAGACACAGGCTAGACACAGGCTAGACACAATCTAGACACAGGCTAGACACAGGCTAGACACAGGCTAGACACAGGCTAGACACAGGCTAGACACAGGCTAGACACAGGCTAGGCATAGGCTAGGCACAGGCTAGCCACAGGCTAGGCACAGGCTAGGCACAGGCAAGGCACAGGCTAGGCACAGGCTAGGCACAGGCTAGGCACAAGCTAGGCACAGGCTAGGCACAGGCCAGTCCTAGGCTAGGCACAGGCTAGGTACAGGCTAGGCACAGGCTAGACACCGGCTAGACACCGGCTAGACACAGGCTAGACAGAGGCTATACACTGGCTAGGCACAGGCTAGACACAGGCTATGCACAGGCTAGACAAAGGCTATACACTGGCTAGGCACAGGCTAGGCACTGGCTAGACACATGCCTGTCTCAGGCAAGGCACAGGCTAGACACAAGCTAGACACTGGCTAGGCACAGGCTATGCACATGCCAGTCACAGGCAAGGCACAGGCTAGACACAGGCTAGACACAGGCTAGGCACAGTCTAGGCACAGGCTAGGCACTGGCTAGACACTGGCTAGACACTGGCTAGGCACACGCTATGCACATGCCAGTCTCACGCAAGGCACAGGCTAGACACAGGCTAGACACTGGCTAGGCACAGGCTATGCACATGCCAGTCACAGGCAAGGCACAGGCTAGACACAGGCTAGACACAGGCTAGGCACAGGCAGGCACAGGCTAGGCACTGGCTAGACACTGGCTAGACACTGGCTAGGCACACGCTATGCACATGCCAGTCTCACGCAAGGCATAGGCTAGACACAGGCTAGACACAGGCTAGGCACAGGCTAGGCACTGGCTAGGCACACGCTATGCACTTGCCAGTCTCTGGCAAGGCACAGGCTAGACACAGGCTAGGCACAGGCTAGGCACATGCTAGGCACTGGTTAGACACTGGCTAGGCACACGCTATGCACATGCAAGTCTCTGGCAATGCACAGGCTGGACACAGGCTAGACACTGGCTAGACACTGGCTAGGCACACGCTATGCACATGCCAGTCTCAGGCAAGGCACAGGCTAGACACAGGCTAGACACTGGCAAGGCACAGGCTATGCACATGCCAGTCACATGCCAGTCACAGGCAAGGCACAGGCTAGACACAGGCTAGGCACAGGCTAGGCACTAGCTAGACATTGGCTAGGCACACGCTATGCACATGCCAGTCTCTGGCAAGGCACAGGCTACACACAGGCTAGACACTGGCTAGGCACACGCTATGCACATGCCAGTCTCAGGCCAGGCACAGGCTAGACACAGGCTAGACACTGGCTAGGCACAGGCTATGCACATGCCAGTCACATGCCAGTCACAGGCAAGGCACAGGCTAGACACAGGCTAGACACTGGCTAGGCACAGGCTAGACACAGGCTAGACACAGGCTAGACACAGGCAAGACACAGGCTAGACACAGGCTAGACACAGGCTAGACACAGGCTAGACACAGGCTAGACACAGGCTAGACACAGGCTAGACACAGGCTAGACACAGGCTAGACATAGGCTAGACACAGGCTAGACACAGGCTAGACACGAGCTAGGCATACGCTGTGCACATGCCAGTCTCCGGCAAGGCACAGGCTAGACACAGGCTACACACTGGCTAGGCACAGGCTATGCACATGCCAGTCACAGGCAAGGCACAGGCTAGACACAGGCTAGACACTGGCTAGGCACAGGCTAGACACTGGCTTGGCACAGACTAGACACTGGCTAAGCACAGGCTAGAAACTGGCTAGGCACAGGCTAGACACTGGCTGGGCACAGGCTAGACACTGGCTAGGCACAGGCTAGACACAGGCTAGACACAGGCTAGACACAAGCTAGACACAGGCTAGACACAGGCTAGACACAGGCTAGACAAAGGCTAGACACAGGCTAGACACAGGCTAGACACAGGCTAGACACAGGCTAGACACAGGCTAGACACAGGCTAGACACAGGCTAGACACAGGCTAGACACAGGCTAGACACAGGCTAGACACAGGCTAGACACAGGTTAGACACTGGCTAGGCATACACTATGCACATGCCTGTCTCAGGTAATGCACAGGCTAGACACAGGCTAGGCACAGGCTAGGCACAGGCTAGGCACTGGCTAGACACTGGCTAGGCACAGGCTAGACACAGGCTAGACACAAGCTAGACACAGGCTATACACAGGCTAGACACAGGCTAGACACAGGCTAGACACAGGCTAGACACTGGCTAGGCACAGGCTAGGCACAGGCTAGGCACTGGCTAGACACTGGCTAGGCATACACTATGCACATGCCTATCTCAGGCAATGCACAGGCTAGACACAGGCTAGGCACAGGCTAGGCACAGGCTAGGCACTGGCTAGACACTGGCTATGCACATGCCAGTCACAGGCAAGGCACAGGCTAGACACAGGCTAGGCACTGGATAGACACTGGCTAGGCACACGCTATGCACATGCCAGTCTCACGCAAGGCACAGGCTAGACACAGGCTAGACACTGGCTAGGCACAGGCTATGCACATGCCAGTCACAGGCAAGGCACAGGCTAGACACAGGCTAGACACAGGCTAGACACAGGCTAGGCACAGGCTAGGCACTGGCTAGGCACACGCTATGCACATGCCAGTCTCTGGCAAGGCACAGGCTAGACACAGGCTAGGCACAGGCTAGGCACAGGCTAGGCACTGGTTAGACACTGGCTAGGCACATGCTATGCACATGCCAGTCTCTGGCAAGGCACAGGCTAGACACAGGCTAGACACTGGCTAGGCACACGCTATGCACATGCCAGTCTCAGGCAAGGCACAGGCTAGACACAGGCTAGACACTGGCTAGGCACAGGCTATGCACATGCCAGTCACATGCCAGTCACAGGCAAGGCACAGGCTAGACACAGGCTAGGCACAGGCTAGGCACAGGCTAGGCACTAGCTAGACACTGGCTAGGCACACGCTATGCACATGCAAGTCTCTGGCAAGGCACAGGCTAGACACAGGCTAGACACTGGCTAGGCACACGCTATGCACATGCCAGTCTCAGGCAAGGCACAGGCTAGACACAGGCTAGACACTGGCTAGGCACAGGCTAGGCACAGGCTAGACACAGGCTTGACACAGGCTAGACACAGGCTAGACACAGGCTAGACACAGGCTAGACACAGGCTTGACACAGGCTAGACACAGGCTAGACACAGGCTAAACACAGGCTAGACACAGGCTAGACAGAGGCTAGACACAGGCTAGACACAGGCTAGACACAGGCTAGACACAGGCTAGGCATAGGCTAGGCACAGGCTAGCCACAGGCTAGGCACAGGGTAGGCACAGTGTAGGCACAGGCATGGCACAGGCTAGGCACAGGCTAGGCACAGGCTAGGCACAAGCTAGGCACAGGCTAGACACAGGCCAGTCCTAGGCTAGGCACAGGCTAGGTACAGGCTAGGCACAGGCTAGACACCGGCTAGACACCGGCTAGACACAGGCTAGACAGAGGCTATACACTGGCTAGGCACAGGCTAGACAAAGGCTATGCACAGGCTAGACAAAGGCTATACACTGGATAGGCACAGGCTAGGCACTGGCTAGACACATGCCTGTCTCAGGCAAGGCACAGGCTAGACACAAGCTAGACACTGGCTAGGCACAGGCTATGCACATGCCAGTCACAGGCAAGGCACAGGCTAGACGCAGGCTAGACACAGGCTAGGCACAGGCTAGGCACAGGCTAGGCACTGGCTAGACACTGGCTAGACACTGGCTAGGCACACGCTATGCACATGCCAGTCTCACGCAAGGCACAGGCTAGACACAGGCTAGACACTGGCTAGGCACAGGCTATGCACATGCCAGTCACAGGCAAGGCACAGGCTAGACACAGGCTAGACACAGGCTAGGCACAGGCTAGGCACAGGCTAGGCACTGGCTAGACACTGGCTAATACTGGCTAGGCACACGCTATGCACATGCCAGTCTCACGCAAGGCATAGGCTAGACACAGGCTAGACACAGGCTAGGCACAGGCTAGGCACTGGCTAGGCACACGCTATGCACTTGCCAGTCTCTGGCAAGGCACAGGCTAGACACAGGCTAGGCACAGGCTAGGCACAAGCTAGGCACTGGTTAGACACTGGCTAGGCACACGCTATGCACATGCCTGTCTCTGGCAATGCACAGGCTAGACACAGGCTAGACACTGGCTAGGCACACGCTATGCACATTCCAGTTTGCAGGCAAGGCACAGGCTAGACACTGGCTAGACACTGGCAAGGCACAGGCTATGCACATGCCAGTCACAGGCAAGGCACAGGCTAGACACAGGCTAGGCACAGGCTAGGCACTAGCTAGACACTGGCTAGGCACACGCTATGCACATGCCAGTCTCTGGCAAGGCACAGGCTAGACACAGGCTAGACACTGGCTAGGCGCACGCTATGCACATGCTTGTCTCAGGCCAGGCACAGGCTAGACACAGGCTAGACACTGGCTAGGCACAGGCTAGACACAGGCTAGACACAGGCAAGACACAGGCTAGACACAGGCTAGACACAGGCTAGACACAGGCTAGACACAGGCTAGACACAGGCTAGACACAGGCTAGACACAGGCTAGACACAGGCTAGACATAGGCTAGACACAGGCTAGACACAGGCTAGACACGAGCTAGGCATACGCTGTGCACATGCCAGTCTCAGGCAAGGCACAGGCTAGACACAGGCTACACACTGGCTAGGCACAGGCTATGCACATGCCAGTCACAGGCAAGGCACAGGCTAGACACAGGCTAGACACTGGCTAGGCACAGGCTAGACACTGGCTTGGCACAGACTAGACACTGGCTAAGCACAGGCTAGACACAGGCTAGAAACTGGCTAGGCACAGGCTAGACACTGGCTGGGCACAGGCTAGACACTGGCTAGGCACAGGCTAGACACAGGCTAGACACAGGCTAGACACAAGCTAGACACAGGCTAGACACAGGCTAGACACAGGCTAGACAAAGGCTAGACACAGGCTAGACACAGGCTAGACACAGGCTAGACAAAGGCTAGACACAGGCTAGACACAGGCTAGACACAGGCTAGACACAGGCTAGACACAGGCTAGACACAGGCTAGACACAGGCTAGACACAGGCTAGACACAGGCTAGACACTGGCTAGGCACAGGCTAGGCACAGGCTAGGCACTGGCTAGACACAGGCTAGGCATACACTATGCACATGCCTGTCTCAGGCAATGCACAGGCTAGACACAGGCTAGGCACAGGCTAGGCACTGGCTAGGCACAGGCTAGACACCGGCTAGACACAAGCTAGACACAGGCTAGACACAGGCTAGACACAGGCTAGACACAGGCTAGACACAGGCTAGACACTGGCTAGGCACAGGCTAGGCACAGGCTAGGCACTGGCTAGACACTGGCTAGGCATACACTATGCACATGCCTGTCTCAGGCAATGCACAGGCTAGACACAGGCTAGGCACAGGCTAGGCACAGGCTAGGCACTGGCTAGACACTGGCTAGGCACAGGCTAGACACAGGCTAGACACAAGCTAGACACAGGCTAGACACAGGCTAGACACAGGCTAGACACAGGCTAGGTACAGGCTACACACAGGCTAGACACAGGCTAGACACAGGCAAGACACAGGCCAGAAACAGGCTAGACACAGGCTTGACACAAGCTAAACACATGCTAGACACAGGCTAGACACAGGCTAGACACATGCTAGACACAGGCTAGACACAGGCTAGACACAGGCTAGACAAAGGCTAGACACGGGCTAGACACAGGCTAGACACAGGCTAGACACAGGCTAGACACAGGCTAGACACAGGCTAGACACAGGCTAGACACAGGCTAGACACAGGCTAGACACAGGCTAGACACAGGCTAGGCATAGGCTAGGCACAGGCTAGCCACAGGCTAGGCACAGGCTAGGCACAGGCCAGTCACAGGCTAGGCACAGGCTAGGCACAGGCTAGACACCGGCTAGACACAGACTAGACACAGGCTAGACAGAGGCTATACACTGGCTAGGCACAGGCTAGACACAGGCTATGCACAGGCTAGACAAAGGCTATACACTGGCTAGGCACAGGCTAGGCACTGGCTAGACACATGACTGTCTCAGGCAAGGCACAGGCTAGACACAAGCTAGACACTGGCTGATACAGGCTATGCACATGCCAGTCACAGGCAAGGCACAGGCTAGACACAGGCTGGACACAGGCTAGGCATAGGCTAGGCACAGGCTAGGCACTGGCTAGACACTGGCTAGGCACACGCTATGCACATGCCAGTCTCACGCAAGGCACAGGCTAGACACAGGCTAGACACAGGCTAGACACAGGCTAGACACTGGCTAGGCACAGGCTATGCACATGCCAGTCACAGGCAAGGCACAGGCTAGACACAGTCTAGGCACAGGCTAGGCACAAGCTAGGCACTGGCTAGACGTTGGCTAGGCACAGGCTAGGCACTGGCTAGACACTGGCTAGGCACACGCTATGCACATGCCAGTCTCAGGCAAGGCACAGGCTAGACACATGCCAGTCACAGGCAAGGCACAGGCTAGACACAGGCTAGACACAGGCTAGGCACAGGCTAGGCACAGGCTAGGCACTGGCTAGACACTGGCTAGGCACACGCTATGCACATGCCAGTCTCTGGCAAGGCACAGGCTAGACACAGGCTAGACACCGGCTAGGCACACGCTATGCACATGCCAGTCTCAGGCTAGACAAAGGCTAGACACAGGCTAGACACAGGCTAGGCACACGCTATGCACATGCCAGTCTCAGGCAAGGCACAGGCTAGACAGAGGCTAGACACTGGCTAGGCACAGGTTATGCACATGCCAGTCTCAGGCAAGGCACAGGCTAGACATAGGTTAGACACTGGGTAGGCACAGGCTATGCACATGCCAGTCACAGGCAAGGCACAGGCTAGACACAGGCTAGACACTGGCTAGGCACAGGCAAGGCACAGGCAAGGCACAGGCAACGCACAGGCTAGACACAGGCTAGACACAGGCTAGACACGGGCTTGGCACAGACTAGACACTGGCTACGCACAGGCTAGACACAGGCTAGAAACTGGCTAGGCACAGGCTAGACACAGGCTAGACACTGGCTGGCACAGGCTCGACACTGGCTAGGCACAGGCTAGACACAGGCTAGACACAGGCTAGACACAGGCTAGACACAGGCTAGACACAGGCTAGACACAGGCTAGACACAGGCTAGACACAGGCTAGACACAGGCTAGAAACAGGCTAGACACAGGCTAGACACAGGCTAGACACTGGCTGGGCACAGACTAGACACTGGCTAAGCACAAGCTAGGCACAGGATTGGCACAGGCCAGTCACAGGCTAGGCACAGGCTAGGCACAGGCTAGACACCGGCTAGACACCGGCTAGACACAGACTAGACACAGGCTAGACAGAGGCTAGACACAGGCTAGACACAGGCTAGACACAGGCTAGACACAGGCTAGGCATAGGCTAGGCACAGGCTAGCCACAGGCTAGGCACAGGCTAGGCACAAGCTAGGCACAGGCTAGGCACAGGCCAGTCACAGGCTAGGCACAGGCTAGGCACAGGCTAGGCACAGGCTAGACACCAGCTAGACACCGGCTAGACACAGACTAGACACAGGCTAGACAGAGGCTATACACTGGCTAGGCACAGGCTAGACACAGGCTATGCACAGGCTAGACAAAGGCTATACACTGGCTAGGCACAGGCTAGACACAAGCTAGACACTGGCTGATACAGGCTATGCACATGCCAGTCACAGGCAAGGCACAGGCTAGACACAGGCTGGACACAAGCTAGGCACAGGCTCGGCACAGGCAAGGCACTGGCTAGACACTGGCTAGGCACACGCTATGCACATGCCAGTCTCACGCAAGGCACAGGCTGACACAGGCTAGACACTGGCTAGGCACAGGCTATGCACATGCCAGTCACAGGCAAGGCACAGGCTAGACACAGGCTAGACACAGGCTAGGCACAGGCTAGGCACAGGCTAGGCACTGGCTAGACACTGGCTAGGCACAGGATAGGCACAGGCTAGGCACTGGCTAGACACTGGCTAGGCACACGCTATGCACATGCCAGTCTCAGGCAAGGCACAGGCTAGACACATGCCAGACACAGGCAAGGCACAGGCTAGACACAGGCTAGACACAGGCTAGGCACAGGCTAGGCACAGGCTAGGCACAGGCTAGACACTTGCTAGGCACACGCTATGCACATGCCAGTCTCTGGCAAGGCACAGGCTAGACACAGGCTAGACACCGGCTAGGCACACGCTATGCACATGCCAGTCTCAGGCTAGACACAGGCTAGACACAGGCTAGACACAGGCTAGACACAGGCTAGACACAGGCTAGACACAGGCTAGGCACACGATATGCACATGCCAGTCTCAGGCAAGGCACAGGCTAGACACAGGCTGGACACTGCCTAGGCACAGGCTATGAACATGCCAGTCTCAGGCAAGGCACAGGGTAGACATAGGCTAGACACAGGCAAGGCACAGGCAAGGCACAGGCTAGACACAGGCTAGACACAGGCTAGACACGGGCTTGGCACAGACTAGACACTGGCTAAGCACAGGCTAGACACAGGCTAGAAACAGGCTAGACACAGGCTAGACACAGGCTTGGCACAGACTAGACACTGGCTAAGCATAGTCTACAAACTGGATAGGCACAGGCTAGACACAGGCTTGACACAGGCTGGGCACAGACTAGACACTGGCTAGGCACAGGCTAGACACTGGCTAGGCACAGGCTAGACAATGGCTATGAACAGGCTAGACACAGGCTAGACACAGGCTAGACACAGGCTAGACACAGGCTAGACACAGGCTAGACACAGGCTAGACACAGGCTAGACACAGGCTAGACAAAGGCTAGACAAAGGCTAGACACAGGCTAGACACAGGCTAGACACAGGCTAGACACAGGCTAGACACAGGCTAGACACAGGCTAGACACAGGCTAGACACAGGCTAGGCATAGGCTAGGCACCGGCTAGCCACAGGCTAGGCACAGGCTAGACACAGGCTAGAAACAGGCTAGACACAGGCTAGACACAGGCTTGGCACAGACTAGACACTGGCTAAGCATAGTCTACAAACTGGATAGGCACAGGCTAGACACAGGCTTGACACAGGCTGGGCACAGACTAGACACTGGCTAGGCACAGGCTAGACACTGGCTAGGCACAGGCTAGACAATGGCTATGAACAGGCTAGACACAGGCTAGACACAGGCTAGACACAGGCTAGACACAGGCTAGACACAGGCTAGACACAGGCTAGACACAGGCTAGACAAAGGCTAGACAAAGGCTAGACACAGGCTAGACACAGGCTAGACACAGGCTAGACACAGACTAGACACAGGCTAGACACAGGCTAGACACAGGCTAGACACAGGTTAGGCATAGGCTAGGCACCGGCTAGCCACAGGCTAGGCACAGGCTAGACACAGGCTAGAAACAGGCTAGACACAGGCTAGACACAGGCTTGGCACAGACTAGACACTGGCTAAGCATAGTCTACAAACTGGATAGGCACAGGCTAGACACAGGCTTGACACAGGCTGGGCACAGACTAGACACTGGCTAGGCACAGGCTAGACACAGGCTAGACACAGGCTAGAAACTGGCTAGGCACAGGCTAGACACAGGCTAGACACTGGCTGGGCACAGGCTCGACACTGGCTAGGCACAGGCTAGACACAGGCTAGACACAGGCTAGACACAGGCTAGACACAGGCTAGACACAGGCTAGACACAGGCTAGAAACAGGCTAGACACAGGCTAGACACAGGCTTGGCACAGACTAGACACTGGCTAAGCATAGTCTACAAACTGGATAGGCACAGGCTAGACACAGGCTTGACACAGGCTGGGCACAGACTAGACACTGGCTAGGCACAGGCTAGACACAGGCTAGGCACAGGCTAGACAATGGCTATGAAAAGGCTAGACACAGGCTAGACACAGGCTAGACACAGGCTAGACACAGGCTAGACACAGGCTAGACACAGGCTAGACACAGGCTAGACACAGGCTAGACACAGGCTAGACAAAGGCTAGACACAGGCTAGACACAGGCTAGACACAGGCTAGACACAGGCTAGACACAGGCTAGACACAGGCTAGACACAGGCTAGACACAGGCTAGACACAGGCTAGACACAGGCTAGACACAGGCTAGACACAGGCTAGACACAGGCTAGGCATAGGCTAGGCACAGGCTAGCCACAGGCTAGGCACAGGCTGGGCACAGGCAAGGCACAGGCTAGGCACAGGCTAGGCACAAGCTAGGCACAGGCTAGGCACAGGCCAGTCCTAGGCTAGGCACAAGCTAGGTACAGGCTGGGCACAGGCTAGACACCGGCTAGACACCGGCTAGACACAGGCTAGACAGAGGCTATACACTGGCTAGGCACAGGCTAGACACAGGCTATGCACAGGCTAGACAAAGGCTATACACTGGCTAGGCACAGGCTAGGCACTGGCTAGACACATGCCTGTCTCAGGCAAGGCACAGGCTAGACACACGCTAGACACTGGCTACGCACAGGCTATGCACATGCCAGTCACAGGCAAGGCACAGGCTAGACACAGGCTAGACACAGGCTAGGCACAGGCTAGGCACAGGCTAGGCACAGGCTAGGCACTGGCTAGGCACACGCTATGCACATGCCAGTCTCACGCAAGGCACAGGCTAGACACAGGCTAGACACTGGCTAGGCACAGGCTATGCACATGCCAGTCACAGGCAAGGCATAGGCTAGACACAGGCTAGACACAGGCTAGGCACAGGCTAGGCACTGGCTAGGCACACGCTATGCACTTGCCAGTCTCTGGCAAGGCACAGGCTGGACACAGGCTAGACACTGGCTAGGCACACGCTATGCACATGCCAGTTTTGGCAAGGCACAGGCTAGACACAGGCTAGACACTGGCTAGGCATACGCTATGCACATGCCAGTCTCAGGCAAGGCACAGGCTAGACACAGGCTAGACACTGGCAGGGCACAGGCTATGCACATGCCAGTCACATGCCAGTCACAGGCAAGGCACAGGCTAGACACAGGCTAGGCACAGGCTAGGCACTAGCTAGACACTGGCTAGGCACACGCTATGCACATGCCAGTCTCTGGCAAGGCACAGGCTAGACACTGGCTAGGCACACGCTATGCACATGCCAGTCTCAGGCAAGGCACAGGCTAGACACAGGCTAGACACTGGCTAGGCACAGGCTATGCACATGCCAGTCACATGCCAGTCACAGGCAAGGCACAGGCTAGACACAGGCTAGACACTGGCTAGGCACAGGCTAGACACAGGCTAGACACAGGCTACACACAGGCATGACACAGGCTAGACACAGGCTAGACACAGGCTAGACACAGGCTAGTCACAGGCTAGACACAGGCTAGACACAGGCTAGACACAGGATAGACACGAGCTAGGCATACGCTGTGCACATGCCAGTCTCAGGCAAGGCACAGGCTAGACACAGGCTACACACTGGCTAGGCACAGGCTATGCACATGCCAGTCACAGGCAAGGCACAGGCTAGACACAGGCTAGGCACAGGCTAGGCACTAGCTAGACACTGGCTAGGCACACGCTATGCACATGCCAGTCTCTGGCAAGGCACAGGCTAGACACAGGCTAGACACTGGCTAGGCACACGCTATGCACATGCCAGTCTCAGGCAAGGCACAGGCTAGACACAGGCTAGACACTGGCTAGGCACAGGCTATGCACATGCCAGTCACATGCCAGTCACAGGCAAGGCACAGGCTAGACACAGGCTAGACACTGGCTAGGCACAGGCTAGACACAGGCTAGACACAGGCTAGACACAGGCATGACACAGGCTAGACACAGGCTAGACAGAGGCTAGACACAGGCTAGACACAGGCTAGACACAGGCTAGACACAGGCTAGGCACAGGCTAGACACGAGCTAGGCATACGCTGTGCACATGCCAGTCTCAGGCAAGGCACAGGCTCGACACAGGCTACACACTGGCTAGGCACAGGCTATGCACATGCCAGTCACAGGCAAGGCACAGGCTAGACACAGGCTGGACACTGGCTAGGCACATGCTAGACACTGGCTTGGCACAGACTAGACACTGGCTAAGCACAGGCTAGACACAGGCTAGAAACTGGCTTGGCACAGGCTAGAAACTGGCTGGGCACAGGCTAGACACTGGCTAGACACTGGCTAGGCACAGGCTAGACACAGGCTAGGCACAGGCTAGACACAGGCTAGACACAGGCTAGACACAGGCTAGACACAGGCTAGACACAGGCTAGACACAGGCTAGACACAGGCTAGACACAGGCTAGACACAGGCTAGACACTGGCTAGGCACAGGCTAGGCACAGGCTAGGCACTGCCTAGACACTGGCTAGGCATACGCTATGCACATGCCTGTCTCAGGCAATGCACAGGCTAGACACAGGCTAGGCACAGGCTAGGCACTGGCTAGACACTGGCTAGGCACAGGCTAGAAACAGGCTAGACACAAGCTAGACACAGGCTAGACACAGGCTAGACACAGGCTTGACACAGGCTAGACACAGGCTAGACACAGGCTAGACACAGGCTAGACACATGCTAGACACAGGCTAGACACAGGCTAGACACAGGCTAGACACAGGCTAGACACAGGCTAGGTACTGGCTAGACACAGGCTAGACACAGGCTAGACACAGGCCAGAAACAGGCTAGACACAGGCTTGACACAAGCTAAACACATGCTAGACACAGGCTAGACACAGGCTAGACACATGCTAGACACAGGCTAGACACAGGCTAGACAAAGGCTAGACACGGGCTAGACACAGGCTAGACACAGGCTAGACACAGGCTAGACACAGGCTAGACACTGGCTAGACACAGGCTAGACACAGGCTAGACACAGGCTAGACACAGGCTAGACACAGGCTAGACACAGGCTAGACACAGGCTAGGTATAGGCTAGGCACAGGCTAGCCACAGGCTAGGCACAGGCTAGGCACAGGCCAGTCACAGGCTAGGCACAGGCTAGGCACAGGCTAGACACCGGCTAGACACCGGCTAGACACAGACTAGACACAGGCTAGACAGAGGCTATACACTGGCTAGGCACAGGCTAGACACAGGCTATGCACAGGCTAGACAAAGGTTATACACTGGCTAGGCACAGGCTAGGCACTGGCTAGACACATGACTGTCTCAGGCAAGGCACAGGCTAGACACAAGCTAGACACTGGCTGATACAGGCTATGCACATGCCAGTCACAGGCAAGGCACAGGCTAGACACAGGCTGGACACAGGCTAGGCACAGGCTAGGCACAGGCTAGGCACTGGCTAGACACTGGCTAGGCACACGCTATGCACATGCCAGTCTCACGCAAGGCACAGGCTAGACACAGGCTAGACACTGGCTAGGCACAGGCTATGCACATGCCAGTCACAGGCAAGGCACAGGCTAGACACAGGCTAGGCACAGGCTAGGCACAAGCTAGGCACTGGCTAGACACTGGCTAGGCACAGGCTAGGCACTGGCTAGACACTGGCTAGGCACACGCTATGCACATGCCAGTCTCAGGCAAGGCACAGGCTAGACACGTGCCAGTCACAGGCAAGGCACAGGCTAGACACAGACTAGACACAGGCTAAGCACAGGCTAGGCACAGGCTAGGCACTGGCTAGACACTGGCTAGGCACACGCTATGCACATGCCAGTCTCTGGCAAGGCACAGGCTAGACACAGGCTAGACACAGGCTAGACACCGGCTAGGCACACGCTATGCACATGCCAGTCTCAGGCTAGACACAGGCTAGACACAGGCTAGACACAGGCTAGACACAGGCTAGGCACACGCTATGCACATGCCAGTCTCAGGCAAGGCACAGGCTAGACACAGGCTAGACACTGGCTTGGCACAGGCCATGCACATGCCAGTCTCAGGCAAGGCACAGGCTAGACATAGGCTAGACACTGGGTAGGCACAGGCTATGCACATGCCAGTCACAGGCAAGGCACAGGCTAGACACAGCCTAGACACTGGCTAGGCACAGGCAAGGCACAGGCAAGGCACAGGCTAGACACAGGCTAGACACGGGCTTGGCACAGACTAGACACTGGCTAAGCACAGGCTAGACACAGGCTAGAAACTGGCTAGGCACAGGCTAGACACAGGCTAGACACTGGCTGGGCAAAGGCTCGACACTGGCTAGGCACAGGCTAGACACAGGCTAGACACAGGCTAGACACAGGCTAGACACAGGCTAGACACAGGCTAGACACAGGCTAGACACAGGCTAGGCACTGGCTAGACACATGCCTGTCTGAGGCAAGGCACAGGCTAGACACAAGCTAGACACTGGCTGATACAGGCTATGCACATGCCAGTCACAGGCAAGGCACAGGCTAGACACAGGCTGGACACAGGCTAGGCACAGGCTAGGCACAGGCTAGGCACTGGCTAGACACTGGCTAGGCACACGCTATGCACATGCCAGTCTCACGCAAGGCACAGGCTAGACACAGGCTAGACACTGGCCAGGCACAGGCTATGCACATGCCAGTCACAGGCAAGGCACAGGCTAGACACAGGCTAGACACAGGCTAGGCACAGGCTAGGCACAGGCTAGGCACTGGCTAGACACTGGCTAGGCACAGGATAGGCACAGGCTAGGCACTGGCTAGACACTGGCTAGGCACACGCTATGCACATGCCAGTCTCAGGCAAGGCACAGGCTAGACACATGCCAGTCACAGGCAAGGCACAGGCTAGACACAGGCTAGACACAGGCTAGGCACAGGCTAGGCACAGGCTAGGCACTGGCTAGACACTGGCTAGGCACACTCTATGCACATGCCAGTCTCTGGCAAGGCACAGGCTAGACCCAGGCTAGACACCGGCTAGGCACACGCTATGCACATGCCAGTCTCAGGCTAGACACAGGCTAGACACAGGCTAGACACAGGCTAGGCACACGCTATGCACATGCCAGTCTCAGGCAAGGCACAGGCTAGACACAGGCTAGACACTGGCTAGGCACAGGCTATGGACATGCCAGTCACAGGCAAGGCACAGGCTAGACACAGGCTAGACACTGGCTAGGCACAGGCAAGGCACAGGCAAGGCACAGGCTAGACACAGGCTAGACACAGGCTAGACACGGGCTTGGCACAGACTAGACACTGGCTAAGCACAGGCTAGACACAGGCTAGAAACTGGCTAGAAACTGGCTAGGCACAGGCTAGACACAGGCTAGACACTGGCTGGGCACAGGCTCGACACTGGCTAGGCACAGGCTAGACACAGGCTAGACATAGGCTAGACACAGGCTAGACACAGGCTAGACACAGGCTAGACACAGGCTAGACACAGGCTAGACACAGGCTAGAAACAGGCTAGACACAGGCTAGACACAGGCTAGAAACAGGCTAGACACAGGCTAGACACAGGCTTGGCACAGACTAGACACTGGCTAAGCACAGGCTAGACACAGGCTAGACACAGGCTAGACACAGGCTAGGCATAGGCTAGGCACAGGCTAGGCACAGGCTAGCCACAGGCTAGGCACAGGCTAGGCACAGGCAAGGCACAGGCTAGGCACAGGCTAGGCACAGGCTAGGCACAAGCTAGGCACAGGCTAGGCACAGGCCAGTCCTAGGCTAGGCACAGGCTAGGTACAGGCTAGGCACAGGCTAGACACCGGCTAGACACCGGCTAGACACAGGCTAGACAGAGGCTATACACTGGCTAGGCACAGGCTAGACACAGGCTATGCACAGGATAGACAAAGGCTATACACTGGCTAGGCACAGGCTAGGCACTGGCTAGACACATGCCTGTCTCAGGCAAGGCACAGGCTAGACACACGCTAGACACTGGCTAGGCACAGGCTATGCACATGCCAGTCACAGGCAAGGCACAGGCTAGACACAGCCTAGACACAGGCTAGGCACAGGCTAGGCACAGGCTAGGCACTGGCTAGGCACACGCTATGCACATGCCAGTCTCATGCAAGGCACAGGCTAGACACAGGCTAGACACAGGCTAGGCACAAGCTAGGCACTGGTGAGACACTGGCTAGGCACACGCTATGCACATGCCAGTCTCTGGCAAGGCACAGGCTAGACACAGGCTAGACACTGGCTAGGCACACGCTATGCACATGCCAGTCTCAGGCAAGGCACAGGCTAGACACAGGCTAGACACTGGCTAGGCACAGGCTATGCACATGCCAGTCACATGCCAGTCACAGGCAAGGCACAGGCTAGACACAGGCTAGACACAGGCTAGGCACAGGCTAGACACAGGCTAGACACTGGCTAGGCACACGCTATGCACATGCCAGTCTCAGGCAAGGCACAGGCTAGACACAGGCTAGACACTGGCTAGGCACAGGCTATGCACATGCCAGTCACATGCCAGTCACAGGCAAGGCACAGGCTAGACACAGGCTAGACACTGGCTAGACACAGGCTAGACACAGGCTAGACACAGGCTAGACACAGGCTAGACACAGGCTAGACACAGGCTAGACACAGGCTAGACACAGGCTAGACACAGGCTAGACACAAGCTAGACACAGGCTAGGCATAGGCTAGGCACAGGCTAGCCACAGGCTAGGCACAGGCTAGGCACAGGCTAGGCACAGGCCAGTCACAGGCTAGGCACAGGCTAGGCACAGGCTAGGCACAGGCCAGTCACAGGCTAGGCACAGGCTAGACACCGGCTAGACACCGGCTAGACACAGGCTAGACAGAGGCTATACACTGGCTAGGCACAGGCTAGACACAGGCTATGCACAGGCTAGACAAAGGCTATACACTGGCTAGGCACAGGCTAGGCACTGGCTAGACACATGCCTGTCTCAGGCAAGGCACAGGCTAGACACAAGCTAGACACTGGCTGATACAGGCTATGTACATGCCAGTCACAGGCAAGGCACAGGCTAGACAGTGGCTGGACACAGGCTAGGCACAGGCTAGGCACAGGCTAGGCACTGGCTAGACACTGGCTAGGCACACGCTATGCACATGCCAGTCTCACGCAAGGCACAGGCTAGACACAGGCTAGACACTGGCTAGGCACAGGCTAGACACTGGCTAGGCACAGGCTATGCACATGCCAATCTCAGGCACGGCACAGGCTAGACATAGGCTAGGCACTGGGTAGGCACAGGCTATGCACATGCCAGTCACAGACTAGACACAGGCTAGACACAAGCTAGACACAGGCTAGGCATAGGCTAGGCACAGGCTAGCCACAGGCTAGGCACAGGCTAGGCACAGGCCAGTCACAGGCTAGGCACAGGCTAGGCACAGGCTAGGCACAGGCCAGTCACAGGCTAGGCACAGGCTAGACACCGGCTAAACACCGGCTAGACACAGACTAGACACAGGCTAGACAGAGGCTATACACTGGCTAGGCACAGGCTAGACACAGGCTATGCACAGGCTAGACAAAGGCTATACACTGGCTAGGCACAGGCAAGGCACTGGCTAGACACATGCCTGTCTCAGGCAAGGCACAGGCTAGACACAAGCTAGACACTGGCTGATACAGGCTATGCACATACCAGTCACAGGCAAGGCACAGGCTAGACACAGGCTGGACACAGGCTAGGCACAGGCTAGGCACATGCCAGTCTCACGCAAGGCACAGGCTAGACACAGGCTAGACACTGGCTAGGCACAGGCTATGCACATGCCAGTCACAGGCAAGGCACAGGCTAGGCACAGGCTAGCCACAGGCTAGGCACAGGCTAGGCACAGGCCAGTCACAGGCTAGACACAGGCTAGGCACAGGCTAGGCACAGGCCAGTCACAGGCTAGGCACAGGCTAGACACCGGCTAGACACCGGCTAGACACAGACTAGACACAGGCTAGACACAAGCTAGACACAGGCTAGGCATAGGCTAGGCACAGGCTAGCCACAGGCTAGGCACAGGCTAGGCACAGGCCAGTCACAGGCTAGGCACAGGCTAGGCACAGGCTAGGGACAGGCCAGTCACAGGCTAGGCACAGGCTAGACACCGGCTAGACACCGGCTAGACACAGACTAGACACAGGCTAGACAGAGGCTATACACTGGCTAGGCACAGGCTAGACACAGGCTATGCACAGGCTAGACAAAGGCTATACACTGGCTAGGCACAGGCTAGGCACTGGCTAGACACATGCCTGTCTCAGGCAAGGTACAGGCTAGACACAAGCTAGACACTGGCTGATACAGGCTATGCACATACCAGTCACAGGCAAGGCACAGGCTAGACACAGGCTGGACACAGGCTAGGCACAGGCTAGGCACAGGCTAGGCACTGGCTAGACACAGGCTAGACACACGCTATGCACATGCCAGTCTCACGCAAGGCACAGGATAGACACAGGCTAGACACTGGCTAGGCACAGGCTATGCACATGCAAGTTACAGGCAAGGCACAGGCTAGACACAGGCTAGACACAGGCTAGGCACAGGCTAGGCACAGGCTAGGCACTGGCTAGATACTGGCTAGGCACAGGATAGGCACCGGCTAGGCACTGGCTAGACACTGGCTAGGCACACGCTATGCACATGCCAGTCTCAGGCAAGGCACAGGCTAGACACATGCCAGTCACAGGCAAGGCACAGGCTAGACACAGGCTAGACACAGGCTAGGCACAGGCTAGGCACAGGCCAGTCACAGACTAGGCACAGGCTAGGCACAGGCTAGGCACAGGCCAGTCACAGGCTAGGCACAGGCTAGACACCGGCTAGACACCGGCTAGACACAGACTAGACACAGGCTAGACACAAGCTAGACACAGGCTAGGCATAGGCTAGGCACAGGCTAGCCACAGGCTAGGCACAGGCTAGGCACAGGCCAGTCACAGGCTAGGCACAGGCTAGGCACAGGCTAGGGACAGGCCAGTCACAGGCTAGGCACAGGCTAGACACCGGCTAGACACCGGCTAGACACAGACTAGACACAGGCTAGACAGAGGCTATACACTGGCTAGGCACAGGCTAGACACAGGCTATGCACAGGCTAGACAAAGGCTATACACTGGCTAGGCACAGGCTAGGCACTGGCTAGACACATGCCTGTCTCAGGCAAGGTACAGGCTAGACACAAGCTAGACACTGGCTGATACAGGCTATGCACATACCTGTCACAGGCAAGGCACAGGCTAGACACAGGCTGGACACAGGCTAGGCACAGGCTAGGCACAGGCTAGGCACTGGCTAGACACAGGCTAGACACACGCTATGCACATGCCAGTCTCACGCAAGGCACAGGATAGACACAGGCTAGACACTGGCTAGGCACAGGCTATGCACATGCAAGTCACAGGCAAGGCACAGGCTAGACACAGGCTAGACACAGGCTAGGCACAGGCTAGGCACAGGCTAGGCACTGGCTAGACACTGGCTAGGCACAGGATAGGCACCGGCTAGGCACTGGCTAGACACTGGCTAGGCACACGCTATGCACATGCCAGTCTCAGGCAAGGCACAGGCTAGACACATGCCAGTCACAGGCAAGGCACAGGCTAGACACAGGCTAGACACAGGCTAGGCACAGGCCAGTCACAGGCTAGGCACAGGCTAGGCACAGGCTAGGGACAGGCCAGTCACAGGCTAGGCACAGGCTAGACACCGGCTAGACACCGGCTAGACACAGACTAGACACAGGCTAGACAGAGGCTATACACTGGCTAGGCACAGGCTAGACACAGGCTATGCACAGGCTAGACAAAGGCTATACACTGGCTAGGCACAGGCTAGGCACTGGCTAGACACATGCTTGTCTCAGGCAAGGTACAGGCTAGACACAAGCTAGACACTGGCTGATACAGGCTATGCACATACCAGTCACAGGCAAGGCACAGGCTAGACACAGGCTGGACACAGGCTAGGCACAGGCTAGGCACAGGCTAGGCACTGGCTAGACACAGGCTAGACACACGCTATGCACATGCCAGTCTCACGCAAGGCACAGGATAGACACAGGCTAGACACTGGCTAGGCACAGGCTATGCACATGCAAGTCACAGGCAAGGCACAGGCTAGACACAGGCTAGACACAGGCTAGGCACAGGCTAGGCACAGGCTAGGCACTGGCTAGACACTGGCTAGGCACAGGATAGGCACCGGCTAGGCACTGGCTAGACACTGGCTAGGCACACGCTATGCACATGCCAGTCTCAGGCAAGGCACAGGCTAGACACATGCCAGTCACAGGCAAGGCACAGGCTAGACACAGGCTAGACACAGGCTAGGCACAGGCTAGGCACAGGCTAGGCACTGGCTAGACACTGGCTAGGCACACGCTATGCACATGCCAGTCTCTGGCAAGGCACAGGCTAGACACAGGCTAGACACCGGCTAGGCACACGCTATGCACATGCCAGTCTCAGGCTAGACACAGGCTAGACACAGGCTAGACACAGGCTAGACACAGGCTAGACACAGGCTAGGCACACGCTATGCACATGCATGTCTCAGGCAAGGCACAGGCTAGACACAGGCTAGACACTGGCTAGGCACAGGCTATGCACATGCCAATCTCAGGCACGGCACAGGCTAGACATAGGCTAGACACTGGGTAGGCACAGGCTATGCACATGCCAGTCACAGGCAAGGCACAGGCTAGACACAGGCTAGACACTGGCTAGGCACAGGCAAGGCACAGGCAAGGCACAGGCTAGACACAGGCTAGACACAGGCTAGACACGGGCTTGGCACAGACTAGACACTGGCTAAGCACATGCTAGACACAGGCTAGACACTGGGTAGGCACAGGCTATGCACATGCCAGTCACAGGCAAGGCAAAGGCTAGACACAGGCTAGACACTGGCTAGGCACAGGCTAGACACTGGCTTGGCACAGACTAGACACTGGCTAAGCACAGGCTAGACACAGGCTAGAAACTGGCTAGGCACAGGCTAGGCACAGGCTAGACACAGGCTAGACACTGGCTAGGCACAGGCTATGCACATGCCAGTCACAGGCAAGGCAAAGGCTAGACACAGGCTAGACACTGGCTAGGCACAGGCTAGACACTGGCTTGGCACAGACTAGACACTGGCTAAGCACAGGCTAGACACAGGCTAGAAACTGGCTAGGCACAGGCTAGACACAGGCTAGACACTGGCTAGGCACAGGCTATGCAAATGCCAGTCACATGCCAGTCACAGGCAAGGCACAGGCTAGACACAGGCTAGACACTGGCTAGGCACAGGCTAGACACAGGCTAGACACAGGCTAGACACAGGCTAGATACAGGCTAGGCACAGGCTAGACATAGGCTAGACACAGGCTAGACACAGGCTAGACAAAGGCTAGACACAGGCTAGACACAAGCTAGACACAGGCTAGACACAGGCTGGACTCAGGCTAGACTCTGGCTAGACACAGGCTAGACACGGGCTTGGCACAGACTAGACAGTGGCTAAGCACAGGCTAGACACAGGCTAGAAACTGGCTTGGCACAGGCTAGACACAGGCTAGACACTGGCTCGGCACAGGCTCGACACTGGCTAGGCACAGGCTAGACACAGGCTAGACACAGGCTAGACACAGGCTAGACACAGGCTAGACACAGGCTAGACACAGGCTAGACACAGGCTAGACACAGGCTAGACACAGGCTAGACACAGGCTAGACACAGGCTAGACACAGGCTAAACACAGGCTAGACACAGGCTAGACACAGGCTAGACAAAGGCTAGACACAGGCTAGACACCGGCAAGACACCGTCAAGACACAGACTAGACACAGGCTAGACAGAGGCTACACACTGGCTAGGCACATGCTAGACTGTGGCTATGCACAGGCTAGACAAAGGCTAGAAACTGGCTAGGCACAGGCTAGGCACTGGCTAGACACTGGCTAGGCATACGCTGTGCACATGCCAGTCTCAGGCAAGGCACAGGCTAGACACAGGCTAGACACTGGCTAGGCACAGGCTATGCACATGCCAGTCACAGGCAAGGCACAGGCTTGACACAGGCTAGACACTGGCTAGGCATAGGCTTGACACTGGCTTGGCACAGACTAGACACTGGCTTGGCACAGACAAGACACTGGCTAAGCACAGGCTAGACACAGACTAGAAACTGGCTAGGCACAGGCTAGACACAGGCTAGACACTGGCTGGGCACAGGCTAGACACTTGCTAGGGACAGGCTAGACACAGGCTAGACACAGGCTAGACACAGGCTAGACACAGGCTAGACACAGGCTAGACACTGGCTGGGCACAGGCTAGACACAGGCTAGACACAGGCTAGACACTGGCTGGGCACAGGCTAGACACTGGCTAGGCACAGGCTAGACACTGGCTAGACACAGGCTGGACACAGGCTAGACACGGGCTAGACACAGGCTAGACGCAAGCTAGACACAGG
Source organism: Zaprionus indianus (assembly GCA_018904595.1). NCBI lineage: Eukaryota > Metazoa > Arthropoda > Insecta > Diptera > Drosophilidae > Zaprionus > Zaprionus indianus. Next base: position 205,267 of record JAEIHA010000366.1, on the reverse strand, counting down.
CTAGACACAGGCTAGACACAGGCTAGACACAGGCTAGACAAAGGCTAGACACAGGCTAGACACAGGCTAGACACAGGCTAGACACAGGCTAGACACAGGCTAGACACAGGCTAGACACAGGCTAGACACAGGCTAGACACAGGCTAGACACAGGCTAGACACAGGCTAGACACAGGCTAGATACAGGCTAGACACAGGCTAGACACAGGCTAGACACAGGCTAGACACAGGCTTGACACAAGCTAAACACAGGCTAGACACAGGCTAGACACAGGCTAGACACAGGCTAGACACAGGCTAGACACATGCTAGACACAGGCTAGGGACAGGCTAGACACAGGCTAGACACAGGCCAGACAAATGCTAGACACGGGCTAGACACAGGCTAGACACAGTCTAGACACAGGCTGGACACAGGCTAGACACAGGCTAGACACAGGCTAGGTATAGGCTAGGCACAGGCTAGCCACAGGCTAGGCACAGGCTAGGCACAAGCTAGGCACAGGCTAGGCACAAGCTAGGCACAGGCTAGGCACAGGCCAGTCACAGGCTAGGCACAGGCTAGGCACAGGCTAGACACCGGCTAGACACCGGCTAGACACAGACTAGACACTGGCTAGGCACAGGCTAGGCACTGGCTAGACACTGGCTAGGCACACGCTATGCACATGCCTGTCTCAGGCAAGGCACAGGCTAGACACAGGCTAGACACTGGCTAGGCACAGGCTATGCACATGCCAGTCACAGGCAAGGCACAGGCTAGACACAGGCTAGACACTGGCTACGCACAGGCTAGGAACAGGCTAGGCACAGGCTAGGCACTGGCTAGACACTGGCTAGGCACACGCTATGCACATGCCAGTCTCAGGCAAGGCACAGGCTAGACACAGGCTAGACACTGGCTAGGCAGAGGCTATGCACATGCCAGTCACAGGCAAGGCACAGGCTAGACACAGGCTAGACACAGGCTAGACACAGGCTAGGCACAGGCTAGACACTGGCTAGACACTGGCTAGGCACACGCTATGCACATGCCAGTCTCTGGCAAGGTACAGGCTAGACAAAGGCTAGACACTGGCTAGGCACACGCTATGCACATGCCAGTCTCAGGGAAGGCACAGGCTAGACACAGGCTAGACACAGGCTAGACACAGGCTAGACAAAAGCTAGACACTGGCTAGACACAGGCTAGGCACTGGCTAGACACTGGCTAGGCACACGCTATGCACATGCCAGTCTCAGGCAAGGCACAGGCTAGACACAGGCTAGACACTGGCTAGGCACAGGCTATGCACATGCCAGTCACAGGCAAGGCACAGGCTTGACACAGGCTAGACACAGGCTAGGCACAGGCCAGTCACAGGCTAGGCACAGGCTAGGCACAGGCTAGACACTGGCTAGACACAGGCTAGACACAGGCTAGACAAAGGCTAGACACTGGCTAGACACAGGCTAGGCACTGGCTAGACACTGGCTAGGCACACGCTATGCACATGCCAGTCTCAGGCAAGGCACAGGCTAGACACAGGCTAGACACTGGCTAGGCACAGGCTATGCACATGCCAGTCACAGGCAAGGCACAGGCTTGACACAGGCTAGACACAGGCTAGGCACAGGCCAGTCACAGGCTAGGCACAGGCTAGGCACAGGCTAGACACTGGCTAGGCACAGGCTATGCACATGCCAGTCACAGGCAAGGCACAGGCTAGACACAGGCTAGACACAGGCTAGACACAGGCTAGGCACAGGCTAGCCACAGGCTAGGCACAGGCTAGGCACAGGCTAGGCACAGGCTAGGCACAGGCTAGGCACAGGCTAGGCACAGGCTAGGCACAAGCTAGGCACAGGCTAGGCGCAGGCCAGTCACAGACTAGGCACAGGCTAGGCACAGGCTAGACACCGGCTGGACACCGGCTAGACACAGACTAGACACAGGCTACACAGAGGCTATACACTGGCTAGGCACAGGCTAGACACAGGCTATGCACAGGCTAGACAAAGGCTAGACACTGGCAAGGCACAGGCTAGGCACTTGCTAGACACTGGCTAGGCACACGCTATGCACATGCCTGTCTCAGGCAAGGCACAGGCTAGACACAGGCTAGACACAGGCTAGGCACAGGCTAGACAAAGGCTAGACACAGGCTAGACACAGGCTAGACACAGGCTAGACACAGGCTAGACACAGGCTAGACACTGGCTAGGCACACGCTATGCACATGCCAGTCTCAGGCAAGGCACAGGCTAGACACAGGCTAGACACTGGCTAGGCACAGGCTATGCACATGCCAGTCACATGCCAGTCACAGGCAAGGCACAGGCTAGACACAGGCTAGACACTGGCTAGGCACAGGCTAGGCACAGGCTAGGCACTGGCTAGACACTGGCTAGGCACACGCTATGCACATGCCAGTCTCTTGCAAGGCACAGGCTAGACACAGGCTAGACACTGGCTAGGCACAGGCTATGCACATGCCAGTCACAGGCAAGGCACAGGCTAGACACAGGCTAGACACAGGCTAGGCACAGGCTAGGCACAGGCTAGGCACTGGCTAGACACTGGCTAGGCACACGCTATGCACATGCCAGTCTCTGGCAAGGCACAGGCTTGACACAGGCTAGACACTGGCTAGGCACACGCTATGCACATGCCAGTCTCAGGCAAGGCACAGGCTAGACACAGGCTAGACACTGGCAAGGCACAGGCTATGCACATGCCAGTCACATGCCAGTCACAGGCAAGGCACAGGCTAGACACAGGCTAGACACTGGCTAGGCACAGGCTAGACACAGGCTAGACACAGGCTAGACACAGGCTAGACACTGGCTAGGCACAGGCTAGACACAGGCTAAACACAGGCTAGACACAGGCTAGACACAGGCTAGACACAGGCTAGACACAGGCTAGACACAGGCTAGACACAGGCTAGACACAGGCTAGACACAGGCTAGACACAGGCTAGACACAGGCTAGACACACGCTAGACACAGGCTAGACACAGGCTAGACACAGGCTAGACACAGGCTAGACACAGGCTAGACACAGGCTAGACACAGGCTAGACACAGGCTAGACACAGGCTAGACACAGGCTAGACACAGGCTAGACACAGGCTAGACACAGGCTGGACACAGGCTAGACACAGGCTAGACACAGGCTAGACACAGGCTAGACACAGGCTGGACACAGACTAGACACAGGCTAGACACAGGCTAGACCCAGGCTTGGCATAGGCTAGGCACAGGCTAGCCACAGGCTAGGCACAGGCTAGGCACAGGCTAGGCACTGGCTAGGCACAAGCTAGTCACAGGCTAGGCACAGGCCAGTCACATGCTAGGCACAGGCTAGGCACAGGCTAGACACCGGCTAGACACCGGCTAGACACTGACTAGACACAGGCTAGACAGAGGCTATACACTGGCTAGGCACAGGCTAGACACAGGCTATGCACAGGCTAGACAAAGGCTAGACACTGGCTAGGCACAGGCTAGGCATTGGCTAGACACTGCCTAGGCACACGCTATGCACATGCCTGTCTCAGGCAAGGCACAGGCTAGACACTGGCTAGACACAGGCTAGACACTGGCTAGGCATAGGCTATGCACATGCCAGTCACAGGCAAGGCACAGGCTAGACACAGGCTAGACACAGGCTAGGGCACAGGCTAGGCACAGGCTAGGCACTGGCTAGACAAAGGCTAGACACATGCCAGTCTCAGGCAAGGCACAGGCTAGACACAGGCTAGACACTGGCTAGGCACAGGCTATGCACATGCCAGTCACAGGCAAGGCACAGGCTAGACACAGGCTATTCACAGGATAGGCACAGGCTAGACACAGGCTAGACACAGGCTAGGCACAGGCTATGCACATGCCAGTCACAGGCAACGCACAGGCTAGACACAGGCAAGACACAGGCTAGGCACAGGCTAGGCACTGGCTTGGCACAGACTAGACACTGGCTAAGCACAGGCTAGAAACAGGCTAGAAACTGGCTAGGCACTGGCTAGACACAGGCTGGGCACAGGCTAGACACTGGCTAGGCACAGGCTAGACACAGGCTAGACACAGGCTAGACACTGGCTGGGCACAGGCTAGACACTGGCTAGGCACAGGCTAGACACTGGCTAGACACAGGCTAGACACAGGCTAGACACAGGCTAGACACAGGCTAGACACAGGCTAGACACAGGCTAGGCACGGGCTAGACACGGGCTAGACGCAAGCTAGACTCAGGCTAGATACAGGCTAGTTACAGGCTAGACACAGGCTAGACTCAGGCTAGACACAGGCTAGACAAAGGCTAGACACAGGCTAGACACAGGCTAGACACTGGCTAGGCATACGCTATGCACATGCCTGTCTCAGGCAATGCACAGGCTAGACACAGGCTAGGCACAGGCTAGGCACTGGCTAGACACTGGCTAGGCTCAGGCTAGACACAGGCTAGACACAAGATAGACACAGGCTAGACACAGGCTAGACACAGGCTAGCCACAGGCTAGCCACAGGCTAGACACAGGCTAGACACATGCTAGATACAGGCTAGACACAGGCTAGACACAGGCTAGACACAGGCTAGACACAGGCTAGGCACAGGCTAGACACAGGCTAGACACAGGCTAGACACAGGCTAGACACAGGCTAGACACAGGCTAGACACATGCCAGACACAGGCTAGACACAGGCTAGACACAGGCTAGACACAGGCTAGACAAAGGCTAGACACGGGCTAGACACAGGCTAGACACAGACTAGACAGAGGCTACACACTGGCTAGGCACAGGCTAGACACAGGCTAGGCACTGGCTAGACACTGGCTAGGCACACGCTATGCACATGCCAGTCTCAGGCAAGGCATAGGCTAGACACAGGCTAGACACTGGCTAGGCACAGGCTATGCACATGCCAGTCACAGGCAAGGCACAGGCTAGACACAGGCTAGACACAGGATAGGCACAGTGTTGGAAGTTCGATAAAGTTGCCAGGCCTTGCCGTACCATGCTCGATTTGGCGTATATGAATAAATACCAAAATATCGTTTAAAAAATAGAACTTATGTTATTATCGATATAAGCAAGCTGCTGTGCAACACTGAAAATGAAGAGCGTCACTTTTCGAAATAATTCGCACGCAGCAATACATTAAAATAAACCGCTCCCTTTTTTCTTCTTTATCTTAAGTTATTTACTTGTTTGAATTAATAAATATATTGAGTTTATACACGGAGAAGTGTTATATTTTTGTGAAGCAAATTGTCTAATTGGATACAGAACATTTTTTATTTTAATTAGATTGCGTTGCGAAATAGAACTGCGTATTACACACACACATACAGGCATAGGATGATGAAATAGTTACGCGTCGTGGTGAAATACAATTTTGAAAAGCTTGATGGAATTTTGGTGTCTTGATGGAATTGCGCAATAAGAAGCGACTAGTGAGTGCTGAAGAGATGTCTGCATCTTCAACACCTAAGAGATCTGATGAAATGGGATCAGAAAGTGACACGGAGTTCAGCGGCACCCAAACGATGGTGCCCAGAGAAAAGGAAGACACCGTTACAATTCTTATAAAGCGCATGACGGAACAGTTAGCTGCACTGTCTGCACAAAACTGTGCATTGGCTACACAAATGGCGAACGTTACTGAGGGTATGTCGGAACGGATGAACAAAATAGAGCAGTTGGTAGTTGCAAATCCAATTGGTGCAATATGCACAGCCCCACATGGTGGCACTGGCGTTCCTGCAATGGGCAGCGACGATCATGGATTGACTATCAACAATGCTGCACAGGGCAGCAACATGGGTTCAAACGTGGAGGACGTATCTGGAACGCTCACACATGGTAGCACTGGCGTTTCTGTAATGAATAGAGACGCAACTTCACAAGCAAATTTTGGAGCCACACATGGTGGCACTGGCGTTTCTGCACTGGGCAGCAACGCAGCCGCACAACAAAGCGGCAGCATTTTTATGGAAAGCTCTGGTCTTGATACACAGAGAAAGAATTATGGATCTGATAAACAGGAAAGCTCTGGTCTTGATACACAGAGAAGGAATTATGGACTTGATATTTTGGGCATTAATGCGACTGGAAGACAACATGGTGTCTCAGCAGCCGCGGATCATGTCAGATTTGCCGAACATAGTGACATTGCTCATGGCGTTGCTGGAGACGCACACTGGAAGGCTGCTTTTTATAGTGGAGAGAAGCACGTCGATTATAATGGAGCCACCAGAGGCTTGACTAGCGCAAATAATTTGAATTCTGGAAAATTTGGAATGGATGGGCTAGCTGAGGGTTATGGTGCAGCAAGGTTTAATTTGGCACAAGACAGGCACATAGAAAATAGTTCTCTCGTGCACCCACAGTACAATTCTGTTACACAACCTCGTAAATTAATAGATCTGCCTGTATTTAATGGAAATGCAAAAGATTGGCCAGTATTTTGCACAATGTTCTCAGAGTCAACAGCTGCTTATAGGTACACAAATCTTGAGAATCTCTTACGGCTGCAGAAGAGTCTTATAGGAGCGGCTAGAGACGAGGTCGATGCCTTGTTAATAAATCCTGTTAATGTACCACACATAATCAATAGGCTGCAGTTTCGATATGGACGACCGGAACTGCTTATAAAATCCCAATTGGAAATTGTCAATAGTCTTCAGAGTATTCCTGAAAATAATTTGGAAAAGCTGGTACCCTTTGCTTCCAAAGTAGAGAATTTGGTCATCTACTTAAGGTCGGCAAATGCTACACAGTATTTGAATAACGCGGCAATGTTGGATCAGCTTATCGAGAAGTTGCCATTGTCAAAGAGGATATTATGGAATGAATACGCTGCAAATATAGTACCGTATCCAAATTTGGGACACCTTAGCATTTGGCTAAATGGATTGAGTCGGAGCATTGCAAGGGCAACAGTGGTGATTTCGAAGGAACAAGCAACAAAGGGAAAACATAATTCGCAGCAAAAGTCGGTGATGCAAGTTGCAGAAGTCGCTGATACAGCAGTCGCAAATAAAGATATGTGCTACAAATGCAAAGGAGATCACAAGTTGCCAAAATGTGAGGAATACAATAAAGCCTCTATAGATGACAGATGGAAAATTGCAAAAGATCTTGGCGTCTGCTATAGTTGTTTGTTTAAAGGTCACAGCGTAAGAGCATGCAAATACAAACGGACATGTAAATTGAATGGATGTGACAAAATGCATCATAGATCATTGCATAGTGATAAAACAAAGGCAAAAGAATCCAGCGAAAAGAAGATAGAGGAAGAGAGCTCATCTGTGAACACGATAAAGTCAGATATGTCAAAGATACTCTTTAAAGTTGTGCCTATAGAGCTAATGGGTCCAAACAGACAAATTATTAAAACATTTGCCTTTGTGGATGAAGGTTCTTCGACTACATTGATAAACAATGAGTTGGCGCATAAATTGGGTGTCAAAGAAGACCCTGTTAAGTTGACATTGAGCTGGATAGGCAAACATGCTATGGATGTGAATTCTATGATTTGCAAATTAAAGATACGATCACAAGACGGTGACAAGAAATGGCAGCGTATAAAGGGAAGTTCGGTTCCAGAGCTTCAATTACCTTTGCAAACTCTTGATGTGCAACAGTTGGAAAGACAGTTCAAGAAAATGAGGAATATACCAATTAAAGGGTATACAAATGCAGAGCCAATGATTTTAATAGGAATAGACAATTGTCCTGTTATTCGTGCTATTAAAAGCATACAGTTGGATAGGAATTTGATTGCAACAAAAACAGCACTAGGATGGTATATCTATGGATTGACACAAAGACAGCCAGATGTATTCCCAATTTGTACAGTTGTACTGCACACAACTGCTACAAGAAGGGAGATGGATATGCATAAATTAATGGCGGATTATTTCTCAACAGAAGGTTTCGGCGTAGAAATATCTCCAAAACGTTTGGAGCCAGCCGCTGTAAGCAGAGCAAGAAAGATACTTCAGGACACCACAAAACAATTGAATGGAGAATACGAGACAGGATTGCTGTGGGCCGAGAACGAAGTCAAACTACCGGATAGCTACAACATGGCTCTTCACAGGCTGCAGGGAGTAGAAAATAAAATGCGCAAAATGGATAAAATGGAAGAATATGATAAAGCCGTTATGGAATTTGTTAAAAAAGGATACGCTGTAAAGCTATCTAAAGATCAGGCAAATATTATACATCCATGCACGTGGTATTTGCCTCATTTCGGAGTTCACAATGTCAACAAACCTAAGAAAATGCGCTTAGTGTTTGATGCAGCAGCAGAGATTGATGGAGTTTCTCTAAATTCAAAGCTGTTAAAAGGACCAGATGAGAATCCTCCATTGACAAAAATATTGTTTCAGTTTCGACAAGGAAAGATAGCTGTATGCGCTGATATAAGAGAGATGTTTCTGCAGGTTCGAGTTAGAGAACAGGATCAAGATGCTCTGCGCTTTCTATGGAGACATGGCAATCCGGAAGCGGAAGTAGAGATATACAAGATGACAGTCATGATATTTGGAGCAGCTTGTTCGCCATGTTGTGCACAATACGTTAAGAATACGAATGCCCTTAACGCAACGAAATATAGAGAAGACGTTATAGATGCGATCATATCAAAGCACTACGTGGACGACTTTGTAGCCAGCTTCAATTCCGAGAAAGAAGCATATGACATAAGCAACGAGGTGAAAAAGGTTCACAAAATGGCAAATTTTGATCTTCGAGGATTTGTGTCGAATTCAATGGACCTTCAAAAACGAATGAATGGCAAAGAAATCGAAGCGCCAAATATAGTCAAAATGGACAATGAAAAAGTCGACAAAATACTAGGAATGCATTGGGATAGCAGGAATGATCAATTTATTTTTGATCTGCAGCTAAATCGTGTCGATAAAGATATTGTAAAGGCCACAAAATGTCCAACAAAGCGACAGTTGTTAAGTTTGGTAATGTCAGTATACGATCCATTTGGAATGTTAGCTGATTTGATGGTACATGGAAAGGTTTTGGTCCAAGATGTGTGGCGCTCAGGAATAGACTGGAATGACCTGTTACCAGATTCCTTGTTTGAACGTTTCAAGCAATGGGTTCGCCAGCTAGAGAACGTAAAGGATTTTAAATTGAGTAGATGCTATTCCATGGACTTTTTTAACGACGACACACAGATTGAACTGCACATCTTTGTAGATGCGAGCGAATTAGCATTCGCGGCAGTAGCTTATTGGAGGATTGTGAGAAATGGTCTCATTAGTACTATCTTTGTTGCTGGCAAAACAAAGTGCGCACCTTTAAAAATGTTATCTGTGCCGCGACTTGAGCTCCAAGCAGCAGTATTGGGCACTCGCCTACGAAACACAATTTTAGCTTGTCACGATGTAAAGGTGCAAAGTTGCACATTATGGTCTGATTCAATGACAGTTATTTCTTGGATTAACTCTGATCATCGACAATATAAGCCATTCGTAGCGCACCGTATAAGTGAAATTCTGGAGAGTACAGATGAAAGTAACTGGAGATGGGTACCAACTGATTTAAATGCTGCGGATAAAGCGACGAAGGCATCAAATGGAATGAGATATAAAGCTGGAAATGTCTGGACAATAGGACCGGAGTTTCTACTGCAAGATAGGCAATTTTGGCCTTCTTCAAATGGAATAGGAACCCAAACTGACGACACAAATGAGCGGAAGAAAATTGTATTGACCCTTCTACAGGATCCAGTTATCGATATTCAAAAATACTCAAAGTATTTGTTTTTGAAACGCACCATGGGATGGATTTTAAGATTTATAAAACGGCTACGCCACCAGAGCCCGGAGGAAAGGTGCGGAGAGCTTTCTTCAAATGAGTTACGGTGGGCGGAAATTAGCCTGTGCAAAATAGCACAGAGGCAAACATTCAGTCAGGAACTGACGAGTTTAAAAGAAGGCGATGCAGTTGCCAAAAGTAGCTCGATTTATTCGTTATGTCCGATTTTATCAAAGGATGGCATTTTAGTTGTTAGCGGAAGACTGGACTATGCTGAAGTTTTGCCTGAATCAACTCGTCATCCAATCATAATGCCTTCTAAACATCCATTGACTGAGTTAATAATAAAGTGGTATCATGATATGTACCATCACCAAAATGAGGATCTCATTATAAATGAAATAAGGCGCAAATTTTGGATAGTGCATTTGCGAAAAGCTGTAAAGCGAGCTAAAACAGCTTGTCAACTATGTAAAAATGAGTCTGCAGTTCCAATACCGGCACAAATGGGGCAGTTACCAAAGGATCGGGTAACTCCATACCAGCGTGCTTTCTCCTACACAGGATTGGATTATTTTGGTCCTATCATGGTTACGATAGGCCGACGGCATGAAAAAAGATGGGTCGCATTGTTCACGTGCCTTACAATAAGAGCTATACATCTTGAATTAGCAGCAGATCTTTCTACTGATGCATGCATACTATGCATTCGTAATTTTGTAAATCGTCGAGGAGTGCCAGTGAAGATCAGGTCGGATATGGGCACGAATTTCATCGGAGCGGACAGGGAGATTAAGAGGACACAGGATTTATTTGATTGGAGTGCCATTAAGTCGGAAATGGCAAACAAAGGAATTCAATGGGAATTTAATTGTCCAGCTAACCCAAGCTCAGGCGGTTGTTGGGAGCGTTTAGTTAGATCCACAAAAAGAATCTTGGCAGTCACACTCAAACAACAAGCTCCTCAAGTGGAGACCCTGCGGAGTCTGCTAATAGAAGCCGAAAACATTATAAACAGTAGACCTTTGACGCATATCCCTGTTTATATAAATGATCCAGAGCCACTAACTCCGAATCATTTCTTGCTCGGCACTACAAATTCAACTCAAACTCCTGGAGATGGCGGCAATTTCTGTTTTCATAAACAGTATCGTATTGCTAAACAGCTAAAGGACAATTTTTGGCGTCGATGGATTAGAGAGTACTTGCCTACATTGACCAGGCGTACTAAATGGTTTGCTCGCATAAAACCAATCAACGTTGGAGATGTTGTGGTAATTTGCGATGACAACCAACCTCGCGGCAATTGGAAAAAGGGCGTCATCATTCGAACAATAACAGCAAAAGATGGGCAAATACGAATCGCCGAAGTACAGACCTCTTCTGGGACACTTACACGTCCAGTTTCAAAGTTGGCAGTATTAGATGTGTTAGGTAAAACTCCCGAGTAGTTTTACGGTGGGCGGGATGTTGGAAGTTCGATAAAGTTGCCAGGCCTTGCCGTACCATGCTCGATTTGGCGTATATGAATAAATACCAAAATATCGTTTAAAAGATAGAACTTAAGTTATTATCGATATAAGCAAGCTGCTGTGCAACACTGAAAATGAAGAGCGTCACTTTTCGAAATAATTCGCACGCAGCAATACATTAAAATAAACCGCTCCCTTTTTTCTTCTTTATCTTAAGTTATTTACTTGTTTGAATTAATAAATATATTGAGTTTATAGACGGAGAAGTGTTATATTTTTGTGAAGCAAATTGTCTAATTGGATACAGAACACACAGGCTAGACACAGGCTAGACACAGGCTAGGCACAGGCTAGGCACATGCTAGGCACAGGCAACGCACAGGCTAGACACAGGCTAGAGCACAGGCTAGGGCACAGGCTAGGGCACAGGCTAGACACAGGCTAGACACAGGCTAGACACAGGCTAGACACAGGCTAGACACAGGCTAGACACAGGCTAGACACAAGCTAAACACAGGCTAGGCACAGGCTATGCACATGCCAGTCACAGGCAAGGCACAGGCTAGACACAGGCTAGGCACAGGCTAGGCACTGGCTAGGCACAGGCTAGACACTGGCTAAGGCACAGGCTAGACACAGGCTAGAAACTGGCTAGGGCACAGGCTAGACACAGGCTAGACACTGGCTAGGGCACAGGCTAGAGCACAGGCTAGGGCACAGGCTAGACACAGGCTAGACACTGGCTAGACACAGGCTAGGGCACAGGCTATGCACATGCCAGTCACAGGCAAGGCACAGGCTAGACACAGGCTAGACACTGGCTAGGCACAGGCTATGCACATGCCAGTCACAGGCAAGGCACAGGCTAGACACAGGCTAGACACAGGCATAGGCACAGGCTAGACACAGGCAAGACACAGGCTAGGCACAGGCTATGCACATGCCAGTCACAGGCAACGCACAGGCTAGACACAGGCTAGACACAGGCTAGGCACAGGCTAGGCACTGGCGTGGCACAGACTAGACACTGGCTAAGCACAGGCTAGACACAGGCTAGAAACTGGCTAGGCACAGGCTAGACACAGGCTAGACACTGGCTGAGCACAGGCTAGACACTGGCTAGGCACATGCTAGACACAGGCTAGACACTGGCTAGACACAGGCTAGACACTGGCTGGGCACAGGCTAGACACTGGCTAGACACTGGCTAGACACAGGCTAGACACAGGCTAGACACGGGCTAGACGCAAGCTAGACACAGGCTAGATACAGGCTAGACACAGGCTAGACTCAGGCTAGACAAAGGCTAGACACAGGCTAGACACAGGCTAGACACAGGCTAGAACAGGCTAGACACAGGCTAGACACAGGCTAGACACAGGCTAGACACTGGCTAGGCACAGGCTAGGCACTGGCTAGACACTGGCTAGGCATACGCTATGCACATGCCTGTCTCAGGCAATGCACAGGCTAGACACAGGCTAGGCACAGGCTAGACACAGGCTAGGCACGGGCTGGACGCAAGCTAGACTCAGGCTAGATACAGGCTAGACACAGGCTAGACACAGGCTAACTCAGGCTAGACACAGGCTAGACAAAGGCTAGACACAGGCTAGACACAGGCTAGACACAGGCTAGACAGGCGAAACACAGGCTAGACACAGGCTAGACACTGGCTAGGCACAGGCTAGGCACTGGCTAGACACTGGCTAGACACAGGCTAGACACAGGCAATGCACAGGCTAGACACAGGCTAGGCACAGGCTAGGCACAGGCTAGGCACTGGCTAGACACTGGCTAGGCTTAGGCTAGATACAGGCTAGACACAAGCTAGACACAGGCTAGACACAGGCTAGACACAGGCTAGACCCAGGCTAGACACAGGCTAGACACATGCTAGACACAGGCTAGACACAGACTAGACACAGGCTAGACACAGGCTTGACACAAGCTAAACACAGGCTAGACACAGACTAGACACAGGCTAGACACAGGCTAGACACTGGCTAGGCACAGGCTAGACACAGGCTAGACACAGGCTAGACACAGGCTAGACACAGGCAATGCACAGGCTAGACACAGGCTAGGCACAGGCTAGGCACTGGCTAGACACTGGCTAGGCTTAGGCTAGATACAGGCTAGACACAAGCTAGACACAGGCTAGACACAGGCTAGACACAGGCTAGACCCAGGCTAGACACAAGCTAGACACATGCTAGACACAGGCTAGACACAGGCTAGACACAGGCTAGACACAGGCTTGACACAAGCTAAACACAGGCTAGACACAGACTAGACACAGGCTAGACACAGGCTAGACACATGCCAGACACAGGCTAGACATAGGCTAGACACAGGCTAGACACAGGCTAGACACAGGCTAGACACAGGCTAGACACAGGCTAGACACAGGCTAGACACAGGCTAGACACAGGCTAGACACAGGCTAGACACAGGCTAGACACAGACTAGACACAGGCTGGACACAGGCTAGACACAGGCTAGACACAGGCTAGACACAGGCTAGACACAGGCTAGACACAGGCTAGACACAGGCTAGGCATAGGCTAGGCACAGGCTAGGCACAGGCTAGCCACAGGCTAGCCACAGGCTAGCCACAGGCTAGGCACAGGCTAGCCACAGGCTAGGCACAGGCTAGGCACAGGCTAGGCACAGGCTAGCCACAGGCTAGGCACAGGCTAGGCACAGGCTAGGCACAGGCTAGCCACAGGCTAGGCACAGGCTAGGCACAGGCTAGCCACAGGCTAGGCACAGGCTAGGCACAGGCTAGGCACAGGCTAGGCACAGGCTAGGCACAGGCTAGGCACAGGCTAGGCACAAGCTTGGCACAGGCTAGGCACAGGCCAGTCACAGGCTAGGCACAGGCTAGGCACAGGCTAGACACCGGCTAGACACCGGCTAGACACAGACTAGACACAGGCTAGACAGAGGCTATACACTGGATAGGCACAGGCTAGACACTGGCTATGCACAGGCTAGACAAAGGCTATACACTGGCTAGGCACAGGCTAAGCACTGGCTGGACACTGGCTAGGCACACGCTATGCACATGCCTGTCTCAGGCAAGGCACAGGCTAGACACAGGCTAGGCACAGGCTAGGCACAGGCTAGGCACAGGCTAGGCACAGGCTAGTCACTGGCTAGACACTGGCTAGGCACACGCTATGCACATGCCAGTCTCAGGCAAGGCACAGGCTAGACACAGGCTAGACACTGGCTAGGCACAGGCTATGCACATGCCAGTCACAGGCAAGGGACAGGCTAGACACAGGCTAGGCACAGGCTAGGCACAGGCTAGGCACAGGCTAGGCACAGGCTAGGCACAGGCTAGTCACTGGCTAGACACTGGCAAGGCACACGCTATGCACATGCCAGTCTCAGGCTAGACACAGGCTAGACACAGGCTAGACAAAGGCTAGAAACGGGCTAGACACAGGCTAGACACAGACTAGACACAGGCTGGACACAGGCTAGACACAGGCTAGACACAGGCTAGACACAGGCTAGGCATAGGCTAGGCATAGGCTAGGCACAGGCTAGCCACAGGCTAGCCACAGGCTAGCCACAGGCTAGCCACAGGCTAGGCACAGGCTAGGCACAGGCTAGGCACAGGCTAGGCACAGGCTAGGCACAGGCTAGGCACAGGCTAGGCACAGGCTAGGCACAGGCTAGGCACAGGCTAGGCACAGGCTAGGCACAGGCTAGGAACAAGCTTGGCACAGGCTAGGCACAGGCCAGTCACAGGCTAGGCACAGGCTAGGCACAGGCTAGACACCGGCTAGACACCGGCTAGACACAGGCTAGACACAGGCTAGACAGAGGCTATACACTGGCTAGGCACAGGCTAGACACTGGCTATGCACAGGCGAGAAAAAGGCAATACACTGGCAAGGCACAGGCTAGGCACTGGCTAGACACTGGCTAGGCACACGCTATGCACATGCCTGTCTCAGGCGAGGCACAGGCTAGACACAGGCTAGACACTGGCTAGGCACAGGCTATGCACATGCCAGTCACAGGCAAGGCACAGGCTAGACACAGGCTAGACACAGGCTAGGCACAGGCTAGGCACAGGCTAGGCACAGGCTAGGCACAGGCTAGGCACTGGCTAGACACTGGCTAGGCACACGCTATGCACATGCCAGTCTCAGGCAAGGCACAGGCTAGACACAGGCTAGACACTGGCTAGGCACAGGCTATGCACATGCCAGTCACAGGCAAGGCACAGGCTAGACACAGGCTAGACACAGGCTAGGCACAGGCTAGACACTGGCTAGACACTGGCTAGGCACACGCTATGCACATGCCAGTCTCTGGCAAGGCACAGGCTAGAAACAGGCTAGACACTGGCTAGGCAGACGCTATGTACATGCCAGTCTCAGGCAAGGCACAGGCTAGACACAGGCTAGACACAGGCTAGACACAGGCTAGGCACGGGCTGGACGCAAGCTAGACTCAGGCTAGATACAGGCTAGACACAGGCTAGACACAGGCTAGACTCAGGCTAGACACAGGCTAGACAAAGGCTAGACACAGGCTAGACACAGGCTAGACACAGGCTAGACAGGCTAGACACAGGCTAGACACAGGCTAGACACTGGCTAGGCACAGGCTAGGCACTGGCTAGACACTGGCTGGCTATGCACATGCCTGTCTCAGGCAATGCACAGGCTAGACACAGGCTAGGCACAGGCTAGGCACAGGCTAGGCACTGGCTAGACACTGGCTAGGGACACGCTATGCACATGCCTGTCTCAGGCAAGGCACAGGCTAGAAACAGGCTAGACACAGGCTAGCCACAGGCTAGACACAGGCTAGACACATGCTAGACACAGGCTAGACACATGCTAGACACAGGCTAGACACAGGCTAGACACAGGCTAGACACAGGCTAGACACAGGCTAGGCACAGGCTAGACACAGGCTAGACACAGGCTAGACACAGGCTAGACACAGGCTAGACACAGGCTAGACACAGGCTAGACACAGGCTTGACACAAGCTAAACACAGGCTAGACACAGGCTAGACACAGGCTAGACACATGCCAGACACAGGCTAGACACAGGCTAGACACAGGCTAGACACAGGCTAGACAAAGGCTAGACACGGGCTAGACACAGGCTAGACACAGACTAGACAGAGGCTACACACTGGCTAGGCACAGGCTAGACACAGGCTAGGCACTGGCTAGACACTGGCTAGGCACACGCTATGCACATGCCAGTCTCAGGCAAGGCACAGGCTAGACACAGACTAGACACTGGCTAGGCACAGGCTATGCACATGCCAGTCACAGGCAAGGCACAGGCTAGGCACTGGCTTGGCACAGACTAGACACTGGCTAAGCACAGGCTAGACACAGGCTAGAAACTGGCTAGGCACAGGCTAGACACAGGCTAGAAACTGGCTGGGCACAGGCTAGACACTGGCTAGGCACAGGCTAGACACTGGCTAGGCACAGGCTAGACACAGGCTTGACACAGGCTAGACACTGGCTGGGCACAGGCTAGACACTGGCTAGACACTGGCTAGACACAGGCTAGACACAGGCTAGACACAGGCAAGACACAAGCTAGACACAGGCTAGATACAGGCTAGACACAGGCTAGACTCAGGCTAGACAAAGGCTAGACACAGGCTAGACACAGGCTAGACACAGGCTAGACACAGGCTAGACAGGCTAGACACAGGCTAGACACAGGCTAGGCACTGGATAGACACTGGCTAGGCATACGCTATGCACATGCCTGTCTCAGGCAATGCACAGGCTAGACACAGGCTAGGCACAGGCTAGGCACAGGCTAGGCACTGGCTAGACACTGGCTAGGCTCAGGCTAGATACAGGCTAGACACAAGCTAGACACAGGCTAGACACAGGCTAGACACAGGCTAGACACAGGCTAGACACAGGCTAGACACAGGCTAGACACAGGCTAGACACAGGCTAGACACATGCTAGACACAGGCTAGACACAGGCTAGACACAGGCTAGACACAGGCTAGACACAGGCTAGGCACAGGCTAGGCACAGGCTAGACACAGGCTAGACACACGCTAGACACAGGCTAGACACAGGCTAGACACAGGCTAGACACAGGCTAGACACAGGCTAGACACAGGCTTGACACAAGCTAAACACAGGCTAGACACAGGCTAGACACAGGCTAGACACATGCCAAACACAGGCTAGACACAGGCTAGACACAGGCTAGACACAGGCTAGACACAGGCTAGACACAGGCTAGACACAGGCTAGGCATAGGCTAGGCATAGGCTAGGCACAGGCTAGCCACAGGCTAGCCACAGGCTAGCCACAGGCTAGGCACAGGCTAGGCACAAGCTAGGCACAGGCTAGGCACAGGCTAGGCACAGGCTAGGCACAAGCTTGGCACAGGCTAGGCACAGGCCAGTCACAGGCTAGGCACAGGCTAGGCACAGGCTAGACACCTGCTAGACACCGGCTAGACACAGACTAGACACAGGCTAGACAGAGGCTATACACTGGCTAGGCACAGGCTAGACACTGGCTAGGCACAGGCTAAGCACTGGCTAGACACTGGCTAGGCACACGCTATGCACATGCCTGTCTCAGGCAAGGCACAGGCTAGACACAGGCTAGACACTGGCTAGGCACAGGCTATGCACATGCCAGTCACAGGCAAGGCACAGGCTAGACACAGGCTAGATACAGGCTAGGCACAGGCTAGGCACAGGCTAGGCACAGGCTAGGCACTGGCTAGACACTGGCTAGGCACACGCTATGCACATGCCAGTCTCAGGCAAGGCACAGGCTAGACACAGGCTAGACACTGGCTAGGCACAGGCTATGCACATGCCAGTCACAGGCAAGGCACAGGCTAGACACAGGCTAGGCACAGGCTAGACACTGGCTAGACACTACGCTATGCACATGACAGTCTCAGGCTAGACACTGGCTAGGCACAGGCTAGACACTGGCTAGGCACAGGCTATGCACATGCCAGTCACATGCCAGTCACAGGCAAGGCACAGGCTAGTCACAGGCTAGACACAGGCTAGACACAGGCTAGGCACAGGCTAGACACAGGCTAGACACAGGCTAGACACAGGCTAGACACAGGCTAGACACAGGCTAGACACAGGCTAGACACAAGCTAGACACAGGCTAGACACAGGCTAGACACAAGCTAGACACAGGCTAGACACAGGCTAGACACAGGCTAGACACAGGCTAGATACAGGCTAGACAAAGGCTAGACACAGGCTAGACACATGCTAGACACAGGCTAGACACAGGCTAGGCATAGGCTAGGTACAGGCTAGCCACAGGCTAGGCACAGGCCAGTCACAGGCTAGGCACAGGCTAGACACTGGCTAGGCACAGGCTATGCACATGCCAGTCACAGGCAAGGCACAGGCTAGACACAGGCTAGACACAGGCTAGGCACAGGCTAGGCACAGGCTAGGCACAGACTAGGCACTGGCTAGACACTGGCTAGGCACACGCTATGCACATGCCAGTCTCAGGCAAGGCACAGGCTAGACACAGGCTAGACACAGGCTAGGCACAGGCTAGGCACAGGCTAGGCACAGGCTAGACACAGGCTAGGCACTGGCTAGGCACAGGCTATTCACATGCCAGTCTGAGGCAAGGCACAGGCTAGACACAGGCTAGACAATCGCTAGACACTGGCTAGGCACAGGCTAGGCACTGGCTAGACACTGGCTAGGCACACGCTATGCACATGCCAGTCTCAGGCAAGGCACAGGCTAGACACAGGCTAGACACTGGCTAGGCACAGGCTATGCACATGCCAGTCACAGGCAAGGCACAGGCTAGACACAGGCTAGACAATCAGCTAGACACTGGCTAGGCACAGGCTAGGCACTGGCTAGACACTGGCTAGGCACACGCTATGCACATGCCAGTCTCAGGCAAGGCACAGGCTAGACACAGGCTAGACACTGGCTAGGCACAGGCTATGCACATGCCAGTCAGAGGCAAGGCACAGGCTAGACACAGGCTAGACACAGGCTAGGCACAGGCTAGACACAGGCTAGACACAGGCTAGGTATAGGCTAGGCACAGGCTAGCCACAGGCTAGGCACAGGCTAGGCACAGGCTAGGCACAGGCTAGGCACAAGCTAGGCACAGGCTAGGGACAGGCCAGTCACAGGCTAGGCACAGGCTAGGCACAGGCTAGGCACAGGCTTGACACCGGCTGGACTCCGGCTAGACACAGACTAGACACAGGCTAGACAGAGGCTATACACTGGCTAGGCACAGGCTAGACACAGGCTATGCACAGGCTAGACAAAGGCTAGACACTGGCTAGGCACAGGCTAGGCACTGGATAGACACTGGCTAGGCACACGCTATGCACATGCCTGTCTCAGGCAAGGCACAGGCTAGACACAGGCTAGACACAGGCTAGGCACAGGCTATGCACATTTCAGTCACAGGCAAGGCACAGGCTAGACAAAGGCTAGACACAGGCTAGGCACAGGCTAGGCACAGGCTAGACACAGGCTAGACACAGGCTAGGCACAGGCTATGCACATTTCAGTCACAGGCAAGGCACAGGCTAGACAAAGGCTAGACACAGGCTAGGCACAGGCTAGACACAGGCTAGACACTGGCTAGGCACAGGCTATGCACATGCCAGTCACAGGCAAGGCAAGGGCTAGACACAGGCTAGACAAAGGCTAGGCACAGGCTAGGCACAGGCTAGGCACAGGCTAGGCACAGGCTAGGCACTGGCTAGACACTGGCTAGGCACACGCTATGCACATGCCAGTCTCTGGCAAGGCACAGGCTAGACACAGGCTAGACACTGGCTAGGCACACGCTATGCACATGCCAGTCTCAGGCAAGGCACAGGCTAGACACAGGCTAGACACTGGCTAGGCACAGGCTATGCACATGCCAGTCACATGCCAGTCACAAGCAAGGCACAGGCTAGACACAGGCTAGACATTGGCTAGGCACAGGCTAGACACAGGCTAGACACAGTCTAGACACAGGCTAGACACAGGCTAGACACAGGCTAGACACAGGCTAGGCACAGGCTAGGCACAGGCTAGACACAGGCTAGGCACTGGCTAGGCACAGGCTATTCACATGCCAGTCACAGGCAAGGCACAGGCTAGACACAGGCTAGACAATCGCTAGACACAGGCTAGACACAGGCTAGGCACTGGATAGACACTGGCTAGGCATACGCTATGCACATGCCTGTCTCAGGCAATGCACAGGCTAGACACAGGCTAGGCACAGGCTAGGCACAGGCTAGGCACTGGCTAGACACTGGCTAGGCTCAGGCTAGACACAGGCTAGACACAAGCTAGACACAGGCTAGACACAGGCTAGACACAGGCTAGACACAGGCTAGACACAGGCTAGACACAGGCTAGACACAGGCTAGACACAGGCTAGACACAGGCTAGACACAGGCTAGACACATGCTAGACACAGGCTAGACACAGGCTAGACACAGGCTAGACACAGGCTAGACACAGGCTAGACACAGGCTAGACACAGGCTAGGCACAGGCTAGACACAGGCTAGACACACGCTAGACACAGGCTAGACACAGGCTAGACACAGGCTAGACACAGGCTAGACACAGGCTAGACACAGGCTTGACACAAGCTAAACACAGGCTAGACACAGGCTAGACACAGGCTAGACACATGCCAAACACAGGCTAGACACAGGCTAGACACAGGCTAGACACAGGCTAGACACAGGCTAGACACAGGCTAGGCAAAGGCTAGGCATAGGCTAGGCACAGGCTAGGCACAGGCTAGGCACTGGCTAGACACTGGCTAGGCTCACGCTATGCACATGCCAGTCTCAGGCAAGGCACAGGCTAGACACAGGCTAGACACTGGCTAGGCACAGGCTATGCACATGCCAGTCACATGCCAGTCACAAGCAAGGCACAGGCTAGACACAGGCTAGGCACAGGCTAGACACTGGCTAGACACTGGCTAGGCACACGCTATGCACATGCCAGTCTCTGGCAAGGCACAGGCTAGACACAGGCTAGACACTGGCTAGACACTGGCTAGGCACAGGCTATGCACATGCCAGTCACATGCCAGTCACAAGCAAGGCACAGGCTAGACACAGGCTAGGCACAGGCTAGGCACAGGCTAGGCACTAGCTAGACACTGGCTAGGCACACGCTATGCACATGCCAGTCTCTGGCAAGGCACAGGCTAGACACAGGCTAGACACTGGCTAGGCACACGCTATGCACATGCCAGTCTCAGGCAAGGCACAGGCTAGACACAGGCTAGACACTGGCTAGGCACACGCTATGCACATGACAGTCTCAGGCAAGGCACAGGCTAGACACAGGCTAGACACTGGCTAGGCACAGGCATGCACATGCCAGTCACATGCCAGTCACAGGCAAGGCACAGGCTAGTCACAGGCTAGACACAGGCTAGACACAGGCTAGGCACAGGCTAGACACAGGCTAGACACAGGCTAGACACAGGCTAGACACAGGCTAGACACAGGCTAGACACAGGCTAGACACAGGCTAGACACAGGCTAGACACAGGCTAGACACAGGCTAGACACAGGCTAGACACAGGCTAGACACAGGCTAGACACAGGCTAGACACAGGCTAGACACAGGCTAGACAAAGGCTAGACACAGGCTAGACACATGCTAGACACAGGCTAGACACAGGCTAGGCATAGGCTAGGTACAGGCTAGCCACAGGCTAGGCACAGGCCAGTCACAGGCTAGGCACAGGCTAGACACTGGCTAGGCACAGGCTATGCACATGCCAGTCACAGGCAAGGCACAGGCTAGACACAGGCTAGACACAGGCTAGGAACAGGCTAGGCACAGGCTAGGCACGGGCTAGGCACAGACTAGGCACTGGCTAGACACTGGCTAGGCACACGCTATGCACATGCCAGTCTGAGGCAAGGCACAGGCTAGACACAGGCTAGACACAGGCTAGGCACAGGCTAGGCACAGGCTAGGCACAGGCTAGACACAGGCTAGGCACTGGCTAGGCACAGGCTATTCACATGCCAGTCACAGGCAAGGCACAGGCTAGACACAGGCTAGACAATCGCTAGACACTGGCTAGGCACAGGCTAGGCACTGGCTAGACACTGGCTAGGCACACGCTATGCACATGCCAGTCTCAGGCAAGGTACAGGCTAGACACAGGCTAGACACTGGCTAGGCACAGGCTATGCACATGCCAGTCACAGGCAAGGCACAGGCTAGACACAGGCTAGACAATCGCTAGACACTGGCAAGGCACAGGCTAGGCACTGGCTAGACACTGGCTAGGCACACGCTATGCACATGCCAGTCTCAGGCAAGGCACAGGCTAGACACAGGCTAGACACTGGCTAGGCACAGGCTATGCACATGCCAGTCACAGGCAAGGCACAGGCTAGACACAGGCTAGACACAGGCTAGGCACAGGCTAGACACAGGCTTGACACAGGCTAGACACAGGCTAGGTATAGGCTAGGCACAGGCTAGCCACAGGCTAGGCACAGGCTAGGCACAGGCTAGGCACAGGCTAGGCACAAGCTAGGCACAGGCTAGGGACAGGCCAGTCACAGGCTAGGCACAGGCTAGGCACAGGCTTGACACCGGCTGGACACCCGCTAGACACAGACTAGACACAGGCTAGACAGAGGCTATACACTGGCTAGGCACAGGCTAGACACAGGCTATGCACAGGCTAGACAAAGGCTAGACACTGGCTAGGCACAGGCTAGGCACTGGCTAGACACTGGCTAGGCACACGCTATGCACATGCCTGTCTCAGGCAAGGCACAGGCTAGACACAGGCTAGACACAGGCTAGGCACAGGCTATGCACATTTCAGTCACAGGCAAGGCACAGGCTAGACAAAGGCTAGACACAGGCTAGGCACAGGCTAGGCACAGGCACAGGCTAGACACAGGCTAGACACAGGCTAGGCACAGGCTATGCACATTTCAGTCACAGGCAAGGCACAGGCTAGACAAAGGCTAGACACAGGCTAGGCACAGGCTAGACACAGGCTAGACACTGGCTAGGCACAGGCTATGCACATGCCAGTCACAGGAAAGGCAAGGGCTAGACACAGGCTAGACACAGGCTAGGCACAGGCTAGGCACAGGCTAGGCACAGGCTAGGCACAGGCTAGGCACAGGCTAGGCACTGGCTAGACACTGGCTAGGCACACGCTATGCACATGCCAGTCTCTGGCAAGGCACAGGCTAGACACAGGCTAGACACTGGCTAGGCACACGCTATGCACATGCCAGTCTCAGGCAAGGCACAGGCTAGACACAGGCTAGACACTGGCTAGGCACAGGCTATGCACATGCCAGTCACATGCCAGTCACAAGCAAGGCACAGGCTAGACACAGGCTAGACACTGGCTAGGCACAGGCTAGACACAGGCTAGACACAGGCTAGACACAGGCTAGACACAGGCTAGACACAGGCTAGACACAGGCTAGACACAGGCTAGACACAGGCTAGACACAGGCTAGACACAGGCTAGACACAGGCCAGACACAGGCTAGACACAGGCTAGACACAGGCAAGGCACAGGCTAGACACAGGCTAGGCACTGGCTAGGCACACGCTATGCACATGCCAGTCTCAGGCAAGGCACAGGCTAGACACAGGCTAGACACTGGCTAGGCACACGCTATGCACATGACAGTCTCAGGCAAGGCACAGGCAAGACACAGGCTAGACACTGGCTAGGCACAGGCTATGCACATGCCAGTCACATGCCAGTCACAGGCAAGGCACAGGCTAGTCACAGGCTAGACACAGGCTAGACACAGGCTAGGCACAGGCTAGACACAGGCTAGACACAGGCTAGACACAGGCTAGACACAGGCTAGACACAGGCTAGAAACAGGCTAGACACAAGCTAGACACAGGCTAGACACAGGCTAGACACAAGCTAGACACAGGCTAGACACAGGCTAGACACAGGCTAGACACAGGCTAGACACAGGCTAGACACAGGCTAGACAAAGGCTAGACACAGGCTAGACACAAGCTAGACACATTCTAGACACAGGCTAGGCATAGGCTAGGTACAGGCTAGCCACAGGCTAGGCACAGGCCAGTCACAGGCTAGGCACAGGCTAGACACTGGCTAGGCACAGGCTATGCACATGCCAGTCACAGGCAAGGCACAGGCTAGACACAGGCTAGACACAGGCTAGACACAGGCTAGGCACAGGCTAGGCACAGGCTAGGCACAGGCTAGGCACAGGCTAGGCACAGGCTAGGCACAGACTAGGCACTGGCTAGACACTGGCTAGGCACACGCTATGCACATGCCAGTCTCAGGCAAGGCACAGGCTAGACACAGGCTAGGCACTGGCTAGGCACAGGCTATTCACATGCCAGTCACAGGCAAGGCACAGGCTAGACACAGGCTAGACAATCGCTAGACACTGGCTAGGCATAGGCTAGGCACTGGCTAGACACTGGCTAGGCACACGCTAGGCACACGCTATGCACATGCCAGTCTCAGGCAAGGCACAGGCTAGACACAGGCTAGACACTGGCTAGGCACAGGCTATGCACATGCCAGTCACAGGCAAGGCACAGGCTAGACACAGGCTAGACACAGGCTAGGCACAGGCTAGACACAGGCTAGACACAGGCTTGACACAGGCTAGACACAGGCTAGGTATAGGCTAGGCACAGGCTAGCCACAGGCTAGGCACAGGCTAGGCACAGGCTAGGCACAGGCTAGGCACAGGCTAGGCACAAGCTAGGCACAGGCTAGGCACAGGCCAGTCACAGGCTAGGCACAGGCTAGGCACAGGCTAGGCACAGGCTAGACACCCTCTGGACACCGGCTAGACACAGACTAGACACAGGCTAGACAGAGGCTAGGCACTGGCTAGACACTGGCTAGGCACACGCTATGCACATGCCAGTCTCAGGCAAGGCACAGGCTAGACACAGGCTAGACACTGGCTAGGCACAGGCTATGCACATGCCAGTCACAGGCAAGGCAAGGGCTAGACACAGGCTAGACACAGGCTAGGCACAGGCTAGGCACAGGCTAGGCACTGGCTAGACACTGGCTAGGCACACGCTATGCACATGCCAGTCTCTGGCAAGGCACAGGCAAGACACAGGCTAGACACTGGCTAGGCACACGCTATGCACATGCCTGTCTCAGGCAAGGCACAGGCTAGACACAGGCTAGACACTGGCTAGGCACAGGCTATGCACATGCCAGTCACAGGAAAGGCAAGGGCTAGACACAGGCTAGACACAGGATAGGCACAGGCTAGGCACAGGCTAGGCACTGGCTAGACACTGGCTAGGCACACGCTATGCACATGCCAGTCTCTGGCAAGGCACAGGCAAGACACAGGCTAGACACTGGCTAGGCACAGGCTATGCACATGCCAGTCTCAGGCAAGGCACAGGCTAGACACAGGCTAGACACTGGCTAGGCACAGGCTATGCACATGCCAGTCACATTCCAGTCACAAGCAAGGCACAGGCTAGACACAGGCTAGACACAGGCTAGACACAGGCTAGACACAGGCTAGACACAGGCTAGACACAGGCCAGACACAGGCTAGACACAGGCTAGACACAGGCAAGGCACAGGCGAACAGGCTAGGCACTGGCTAGGCACAGGCAAGGCACAGGCCAGACACAGGCTAGGCACTGGCTAGGCACAGGCTATTCACATGCCAGTCACAGGCAAGGCACAGGCTAGACACAGGCTAGACACAAGCTAGACACAGGCTAGACACTGGCTAGGCACAGGCTAGGCACTGGCTAGACACTGGCTAGGCACACGCTATGCACATGCCAGTCTCAGGCAAGGCACAGGCTAGACACAGGCTAGACACTGGCTAGGCACAGGCTATGCACATGCCAATCACAGGCAAGGCACAGGCTAGACACAGGCTAGACACAGGCTGGGCACAGGCTAGACACAGGCTAGACACAGGCTAGACACAGGCTAGACACAGGCTAGGTATAGGCTAGGCAGAGGCTATCCACAGGCTAGGCACAGGCTAGGCACAGGCTAGGCACAGGCTAGGCACAAGCTAGGCACAGGCTAGGCACAGGCCAGTCACAGGCTAGGCACAGGCTAGGCACAGGCTAGACACCGGCTGGACACCGGCTAGACACAGACTAGACACAGGCTAGACAGAGTCTATACACTGGCTAGGCACAGGCTATGCACAGGCTAGACACAGGCTAGACACAGGCTAGACACAGGCTAGACACAGGCTAGACACAGGCTAGACACAGGCTAGACACAGGCTAGACACAGGCCAGACACAGGCTAGACACAGGCTAGACACAGGCAAGGCACAGGCTAGACACAGGCTAGGCACAGGCTATGCACATTTCAGTCAATGGCAAGGCACAGGCTAGACAAAGGCTAGACACAGGCTAGGCACAGGCTAGGCACAGGCTAGGCACTGGCTAGACACTGGCTAGGCACACGCTATGCACATGCCTGTCTCAGGCAAGGCACAGGCTAGACACAGGCTAGACACTGGCTAGGCACAGGCTATGCACATGCCAGTCTCAGGCAAGGCACAGGCTAGACACAGGCTAGACACTGGCTAGGCACAGGCTATGCACATGCCAGTCACATGCCAGTCACAAGCAAGGCACAGGCTAGACACAGGCTAGACACTGGCTAGGCACAGGCTAGACACAGGCTAGGCACAGGCTAGACACCGGCTGGACACCGGCTAGACACAGACTAGACACAGGCTAGACAGAGTCTATACACTGGCTAGGCACAGGCTAGACACAGGCTAGACACAGGCTAGACACAGGCTAGACACAGGCTAGACACAGGCCAGACACAGGCTAGACACAGGCTAGACACAGGCTAGGCACAGGCTAGACACAGGCTAGGCACAGGCTATGCACATTTCAGTCACAGGCAAGGCACAGGCTAGACAAAGGCTAGACACAGGCTAGGCACAGGCTAGGCACAGGCTAGGCACTGGCTAGACACTGGCTAGGCACACGCTATGCACCTGCCTGTCTCAGGCAAGGCACAGGCTAGACACAGGCTAGACACTGGCTAGGCACAGGCTATGCACATGCCAGTCACAGGAAAGGCAAGGGCTAGACACAGGCTAGACACAGGCTAGGCACAGGCTAGGCACAGGCTAGGCACTGGCTAGACACTGGCTAGGCACACGCTATGCACATGCCAGTCTCTGGCAAGGCACAGGCTAGACACAGGCTAGACACTGGCTAGGCACAGGCTATGCACATGCCAGTCACATGCCAGTCACAAGCAAGGCACAGGCTAGACACAGGCTAGACACTGGCTAGGCACAGGCTAGACACAGGCTAGACACAGGCTAGACACAGGCTAGACACAGGCTAGACACAGGCTAGACACAGGCTAGACACAGGCTAGACACAGGCCAGACACAGGCTAGACACAGGCTAGACACAGGCTAGACACAGGCTAGACACAGGCTAGGCACTGGCTAGGCACAGGCAAGGCACAGGCTAGACACAGGCTAGGCACTGGCTAGGCACAGGCTATTCACATGCCAGTCACAGGCAAGGCACAGGCTAGACACAGGCTAGACACAGGCTAGACACAGGCTAGACACAGGCTAGACACTGGCTAGG
The DNA here is from genome assembly GCA_018904595.1 of Zaprionus indianus. Taxonomy (NCBI): domain Eukaryota; kingdom Metazoa; phylum Arthropoda; class Insecta; order Diptera; family Drosophilidae; genus Zaprionus; species Zaprionus indianus. The sequence goes on along the minus strand of JAEIHA010000366.1, from coordinate 177,370 downwards.
CACAGGCTAGGCACTGGCTAGACACTGGCTAGGCACACGCTATGCACATGCCAGTCTCAGGCAAGGCACAGGCTAGACACAGGCTAGACACTGGCTAGGCACAGGCTATGCACATGCCAGTCACAGGCAAGGCACAGGCTAGACACAGGCTAGACACAGGCTAGGCACAGGCTAGACACAGGCTAGACACAGGCTAGACACAGGCTAGGTATAGGCTAGGCAGAGGCTATCCACAGGCTAGGCACAGGCTAGGCACAGGCTAGGCACAAGCTAGGCACAGGCTAGGCACAGGCCAGTCACAGGCTAGGCACAGGCTAGGCACAGGCTAGACACCGGCTAGACACCGGCTAGACACAGACTAGACACAGGCTAGACAGAGTCTATACACTGGCTAGGCACAGGCTAGACACAGGCTAGACACAGGCTAGACACAGGCTAGACACAGGCTAGACACAGGCTAGACACAGGCTAGACACAGGCTAGGCACTGGCTAGGCACAGGCAAGGCACAGGCCAGACACAGGCTTGGCACTGGCTAGGCACAGGCTATTCACATGCCAGTCACAGGCAAGGCACAGGCTAGACACAGGCTAGACACAGGCTAGACACAGGCTAGACACTGGCTAGGCACAGGCTAGGCACTGGCTAGACACTGGCTAGGCACTGGCTAGACACTGGCTAGGCACACGCTATGCACATGCCAGTCTCAGGCAAGGCACAGGCTAGACACAGGCTAGACACTGGCTAGGCACAGGCTATGCACATGCCAGTCACAGGCAAGGCACAGGCTAGACACAGGCTAGACAAAGGCTAGGTATAGGCTAGGCAGAGGCTATCCACAGGCTAGGCACAGGCTAGGCACAGGCTAGGCACAGGCTAGGCACAAGCTAGGCACAGGCTAGGCACAGGCCAGTCACAGGCTAGGCACAGGCTAGGCACAGGCTAGACACCGGCTGGACACCGGCTAGACACAGACTAGACACAGGCTAGACAGAGTCTATACACTGGCTAGGCACAGGCTAGACACAGGCTAGACACAGGCTAGACACTGGCTGGGCACAGGCTAGCCACAGGCTAGGCACAGGCTAGGCACAGGCTAGGCACAGGCTAGGCACAGGCTAGGCACAGGCTAGGCACAGGCTAGGCACAGGCTAGGCACAGGCTAGGCACAGGCTAGGCACAGGCTAGGCACAAGCTTGGCACAGGCTAGGCACAGGCCAGTCACAGGCTAGGCACAGGCTAGACACAGGCTAGACACAGGCTAGACACAGACTAGACACAGGCTAGACAGAGGCTATACACTGGCTAGGCACAGGCTAGACACTGGCTATGCACAGGCTAGAAAAAGGCTATACACTGGCTAGGCACAGGCTAGGCACTGGCTAGACACTGGCTAGGCACACGCTATGCACATGCCTGTCTCAGGCAAGGCACAGGCTAGACACAGGCTAGACACTGGCTAGGCACAGGCTATGCACATGCCAGTCACAGGCAAGGCACAGGCTAGACACAGGCTAGACACAGGCTAGGCACAGACTAGGCACAGGCTAGGCACAGGCTAGGCACAGGCTAGGCACAGGCTAGGCACAGGCTAGGCACTGGCTAGACACTGGCTAGGCACACGCTATGCACATGCCAGTCTCAGGCAAGGCACAGGCTAGACACAGGCTAGACACTGGCTAGGCACAGGCTATGCACATGCCAGTCACAGGCAAGGCACAGGCTAGACACAGGCTAGACACAGGCTAGGCACAGGCTAGACACTAGCTAGACACTGGCTAGGCACACGCTATGCACATGCCAGTGTCTGGCAAGGCACAGGCTAGACACAGGCTAGACACTGGCTAGGCACACGCTATGCACATGCCAGTCTCAGGCAAGGCACAGGCTAGACACAGGCTAGACACAGGCTAGGCACAGGCTAGACACTGGCTAGGCACAGGCTAGGCACAGGCTAGACACTGGCTAGGCACTGGCTAGACACTGGCTGGGCACACGCTATGCACATGCCAGTCTCAGGCAAGGCACAGGCTAGACACAGGCTAGACACTGGCTAGGCACAGGCTATGCACATGCCAGTCACAGGCAAGGCACAGGCTAGACACAGGCTAGACACAGGCTAGGCACAGGCTAGACACTGGCTAGACACTGGCTAGGCACACGCTATGCACATGCCAGTCTCTGGCAAGGCACAGGCTAGACACAGACTAGACACTGGCTAGGCACACGCTATGTACATGCCAGTCTCAGGCAAGGCACAGGCTAGACACAGGCTAGACACAGGCTAGACACAGGCTAGGCACGGGCTAGACACAAGCTAGACTCAGGCTAGATACAGGCTAGACACAGGCTAGACACAGGCTAGACTCAGGCTAGACACAGGCTAGACAAAGGCTAGACACAGGCTAGACACAGGCTAGACACAGGCTAGACAGGCTAGACACAGGCTAGACACAGGCTAGACACTGGCTAGGCATACGCTATGCACATGCCTGTCTCAGGCAATGCACAGGCTAGACACAGGCTAGGCACAGGCTAGGCACAGGCTAGGCACTGGCTAGACACTGGCTAGGCTCAGGCTAGACACAGGCTAGACACAAGCTAGACACAGGCTAGACACAGGCTAGACACAGGCTAGGCACAGGCTAGACACAGGCTAGACACATGCTAGACACAGGCTAGACACAGGCTAGACACAGGCTAGACACAGGCTAGACACAGGCTAGACACAGGCTAGACACAGGCTAGACACAGGCTAGACACAGGCTAGACACAGGCTAGACACAGGCTAGACACAGGCTAGACACAGGCTAGACACAGGCTAGACACAGGCTAGACACAGGCTAGACACAAGCTAAACACAGGCTAGACACAGGCTAAACACATGCCAGACACAGGCTAGACACAGGCTAGACACAGGCTAGACAAAGGCTAGACACGGGCTAGACACAGGCTAGACACAGACTAGACAGAGGCTACACACTGGCTAGGCACAGGCTAGACACAGGCTAGGCACTGGCTAGACACTGGCTAGGCACACGCTATGCACATGCCAGTCTCAGGCAAGGCACAGGCTAGACACAGGCTAGACACTGGCTAGGCACAGGCTATGCACATGCCAGTCACAGGCAAGGCACAGGCTAGACACAGGCTAGACACAGGATAGGCACAGGCTAGACACAGGCTAGACACAGGCTAAGCACAGGCTAGGCACTGGCTTGGCACATGCTAGACACAGGCTAGACACAGGCTAGACACAGGCTAGACACAGGCTAGACACAGGCTAGACACAGGCTAGACACTGGCTGGGCACAGGCTAGACACTGGCTAGACACTGGCTGGGCACAGGCTAGACACTGGCTAGGCACAGGCTAGACACAGGCTAGACACAGGCTAGACACAGGCTAGACACAGGCTAGACACTGGCTGGGCACAGGCTAGACACTGGCTAGACACTGGCTAGACACAGGCTAGACACAGGCTAGACACGGGCTAGACGCAAGCGAGACACAGGCTAGACACAGGCTAGACTCAGGCTAGACAAAGGCTAGACACAGGCTAGACACAGGCTAGACACAGGCTAGACACAGGCTAGACACAGGCTAGACACAGGCTAGACACAGGCTAGACAGGCTAGACACAGGCTAGACTGGCTAGGCATACGCTATGCACATGCCTGTCTCAGGCAATGCACAGGCTAGACACAGGCTAGGCACAGGCTAGGCACAGGCTAGGCACTGGCTAGACACTGGCTAGGCTCAGGCTAGATACAGGCTAGACACAAGCTAGACACAGGCTAGACACAGGCTAGACACAGGCTAGACACAGGCTAGACACAGGCTAGACACATGATAGACACAGGCTAGACACAGGCTAGACACAGGCTAGGCACAGGCTAGGCACAGGCTAGACACAGGCTAGACACACGCTAGACACAGGCTAGACACAGGCTAGACACAGGCTAGACACAGGCTAGACACAGGCTAGACACAGGCTAGACACAGGCTAGACACAGGCTAGACACAGGCTTGACACAAGCTAAACACAGGCTAGAAACAGGCTAGACACAGGCCAGACACAGGCTAGACACATGCTAGACACAGGCTAGACACAGGCTAGACACAGGCTAGACACAGGCTAGACAAAGGCTAGACACAGGCTAGACACAGGCTAGACACAGACTAGACACAGGCTGGACACAGGCTAGACACAGGCTAGACACAGGCTAGACACAGGCTAGACACAGGCTAGACACAGGCTAGGCATAGGCTAGGCATAGGCTAGGCACAGGCTAGGCACAGGCTAGCCACAGGCTAGGCACAGGCTAGGCACAGGCTAGGCACAGGCTAGGCACAGGCTAGGCACATGCTAGGCACAAGCTTGGCACAGGCTAGGCACAGGCCAGTCACAGGCTAGGCACAGGCTAGGCACAGGCTAGACACCGGCTAGACACCGGCTAGACACAGACTAGACACAGGCTAGACAGAGGCTATACACTGGCTAGGCACAGGCTAGACACTGGCTATGCACAGGCTAGAAAAAGGCTATACACTGGCTAGGCACAGGCTAAGCACTGGCTAGACACTGGCTAGGCACCCGCTATGCACATGCCTGTCTCAGGCAAGGCACAGGCTAGACACAGGCTAGACACTGGCTAGGCACAGGCTATGCACATGCCAGTCACAGGCAAGGCACAGGCTAGACACAGGCTAGACACAGGCTAGGCACAGGCTAGACACTGGCTAGACACTGGCTAGGCACACGCTATGCACATGCCAGTCTCTGGCAAGGCACAGGCTAGACACAGGCTAGACACTGGCTAGGCACACGCTATGCACATGCCAGTCTCAGGCAAGGCACAGGCTAGACACAGGCTAGACACTGGCTAGGCACAGGCTATGCACATGCCAGTCACATGCCAGTCACAAGAGCACAGGCTAGACACAGGCTAGGCACAGGCTAGGCACAGGCTAGACACAGGCTAGGCACAGGCTAGGCACAGGCTAGGCACAGGCTAGGCACAGGCTAGGCACAGGCTAGGCACAGGCTGAGGCACTAGCTAGACACTGGCTAGGCACACGCTATGCACAGGCTAGACACAGGCTAGACACTGGCTAGGCACACGCTATGCACATGCCAGTCTCAGGCTAGACACAGGCTAGACACATGCTAGACACAGGCTAGACACAGGCTAGACACAGGCTAGACACAGGCTAGACACAGGCTAGGCACAGGCTAGACACAGGCTAGACACAGGCTAGACACAGGCTAGACACAGGCTAGACACAGGCTAGACACAGGCTTGACACAAGCTAAGCACAGGCTAGACACAGGCTAGACACAGGCTAGACACAGGCTAGACACATGCCAGACACAGGCTAGACACAGGCTAGACATTGGCTAGACAGAGGCTAGACAAAGGCTAGAAACGGGCTAGACACAGGCTAGACACAGACTAGACACAGGCTGGACACAGGCTAGACACAGGCTAGACACAGGCTAGACACAGGCTAGACACAGGCTAGACACAGGCTAGGCATAGGCTAGGCATAGGCTAGGCACAGGCTAGCCACCGGCTAGCCACAGGCTAGGCACAGGCTAGGCACAGGCTAGGCACAGGCTAGGCACAGGCTAGGCACAGGCTAGGCACAAGCTAGGCACAGGCTAGGCACAAGCTTGGCACAGGCTAGGCACAGGCCAGTCACAGGCTAGGCACAGGCTAGGCACAGGCTAGACACCGGCTAGACACCGGCTAGACACAGACTAGACACAGGCTAGACAGAGGCTATACACTGGCTAGGCACAGGCTAGACACTGGCTATGCACAGGCTAGAAAAAGGCTATACACTGGCTAGGCACAGGCTAGGCACTGGCTAGGCACAGGCTAGGCACTGGCTAGACACTGGCTAGGCACACGCTATGCACATGCCTGTCTCAGGCAAGGCACAGGCTAGACACAGGCTAGACACTGGCTAGGCACAGGCTATGCACATGCCAGTCACAGGCAAGGCACAGGCTAGACACAGGCTAGACACAGGCTAGGCACAGGCTAGGCACAGGCTAGGCACAGGCTAGGCACAGGCTAGGCACAGGCTAGGCACAGGCTAGGCACTGGCTAGACACTGGCTAGGCACACGCTATGCACATGCCAGTCTCAGGCAAGGCACAGGCTAGACACAGGCTAGACACTGGCTAGGCACAGGCTATGCACATGCCAGTCACAGGCAAGGCACAGGCTAGACACAGGCTAGACACAGGCTAGGCACAGGCTAGACACTGGCTAGACACTGGCTAGGCACACGCTATGCACATGCCAGTCTCTGGCAAGGCACAGGCTAGACACAGGCTAGACACTGGCTAGGCACACGCTATGTACATGCCAGTCTCAGGCAAGGCACAGGCTAGACACAGGCTAGACACTGGCTAGGCACAGGCTATGCACATGCCAGTCACAAGCAAGGCACAGGCTTGACACAGGCTAGGCACAGGCTAGGCACAGGCTAGGCACTAGCTAGACACTGGCTAGGCACACGCAATGCACATGCCAGTCTCTGGCAAGGCACAGGCTAGACACAGGCTAGACACTGGCTAGGCACACGCTATGCACATGCCAGTCTCAGGCAAGGCACAGGCTAGACACAGGCTAGACACTGGCTAGGCACACGCAATGCACATGCCTGTCTCAGGCATGGCACAGGCTAGACACAGGGTAGACACAGGCTATGCACATTTCAGTCACAGGCAAGGCACAGGCTTGACAAAGGCTAGACACAGGCTAGGCACAGGCTAGGCACAGGCTAGGCACTGGCTAGACACTGGCTAGGCACACGCTATGCACATGCCTGTCTCAGGCAAGGCACAGGCTAGACACAGGCTAGGCACTGGCTAGGCACAGGCTATTCACATGCCAGTCACAGGCAAGGCACAGGCTAGACACAGGCTAGACAATCGCTAGACACTGGCTAGGCACAGGCTAGGCACTGGCTAGACACTGGCTAGGCACACGCTATGCACATGCCAGTCTCAGGCAAGGCACAGGCTAGACACAGGCTAGGCACTGGCTAGGCACAGGCTATTCACATGCCAGTCACAGGCAAGGCACAGGCTAGACACAGGCTAGACACAGGCTAGACACTGGCTAGGCACAGGCTAGGCACAGGCTAGACACTGGCTAGGCACACGCTATGCACATGCCAGTCTCAGGCAAGGCACAGGCTAGACACAGGCTAGACACTGGCTAGGCACAGGCTATGCACATGCCAGTCACATGCCAGTCACAGGCAAGGCACAGGCTAGACACAGGCTAGACACAGGCTAGACACAGGCTAGACACTGGCTAGGCACACGCTATGCACATGACAGTCTCAGGCAAGGCACAGGCTAGACACAGGCTAGACACTGGCTAGGCACAGGCTATGCACATGCCAGTCACATGCCAGTCACAGGCAAGGCACAGGCTAGACACAGGCTAGACACAGACTAGACACTGGCTAGGCACAGGCTAGGCACAGGCTAGACACCGGCTGGACACCGGCTAGACACAGACTAGACACAGGCTAGACAGAGGCTATACACTGGCTGGGCACAGGCTAGACACAGGCTATGCACAGGCTAGACAAAGGCTAGACACTGGCTAGGCACAGGCTAGGCACTGGCTAGACACTGGCTAGGCACACGCTATGCACATGCCTGTCTCAGGCATGGCACAGGCTAGACACAGGGTAGACACAGGCTATGCACATTTCAGTCACAGGCAAGGCACAGGCTAGACAAAGGCTAGACACAGGCTAGGCACAGGCTAGGCACAGGCTAGGCACAGGCTAGGCACTGGCTAGACACTGGCTAGGCACACGCTATGCACATGCCTGTCTCAGGCAAGGCACAGGCTAGACACAGGCTAGGCACTGGCTAGGCACCGGCTATTCACATGCCAGTCACAGGCAAGGCACAGGCTAGACACAGGCTAGACAATCGCTAGACACTGGCTAGGCACAGGCTAGGCACTGGCTAGACACTGGCTAGGCACACGCTATGCACATGCCAGTCTCAGGCAAGGCACAGGCTAGACACAGGCTAGGCACTGGCTAGGCACAGGCTATTCACATGCCAGTCACAGGCAAGGCACAGGCTAGACACAGGCTAGACAATCGCTAGACAATGGCTAGGCACAGGCTAGGCACTGGCTAGGCACACGCTATGTACATGCCAGTCTCAGGCAAGGCACAGGCTAGACACAGGTTAGACACTGGCTAGGCACAGGCTATGCACATGCCAGTCACATGCCAGTCACAGGCAAGGCACAGGCTAGACACAGGCTAGACACAGGCTAGACACAGGCTATACACTGGCTAGGCACACGCTATGCACATGACAGTCTCAGGCAAGGCACAAGCTAGACACAGGCTAGACACTGGCTAGGCACAGGCTATGCACATGCCAGTCACATGCCAGTCACAGGCAAGGCACAGGCTAGACACAGGCTAGACACAGACTAGACACTGGCTAGGCACACGCTATGCACATGCCAGTCTCAGGCAAGGCACAGGCTAGACACAGGCTAGACACTGGCTAGGCACACGCTATGCACATGACAGTCTCAGGCAAGGCACAGGCTAGTCACAGGCAAGGCACAGGCTAGACACAGGCTAGACACAGACTAGACACTGGCTAGGCACACGCTATGCACATGCCAGTCTCAGGCAAGGCACAGGCTAGTCACAGGCTAGACACAGGCTAGACACAAGCTAGGCACAGGCTAGACACAGGCTAGACACAGGCTAGACACAGGCTAGACACAGGCTAGACACAGGCTAGACACAGGCTAGACACAGGCTAGACACAGGCTAGACACAGGCTAGACACAAGCTAGACACAGGCTAGACACAGGCTAGACACAGGCTAGACACAAGCTAGACACAGGCTAGACACAGGCTAGACACAGGCTAGACACAGGCTAGACAAAGGCTAGACACAGGCTAGACAAAAGCTAGACACACGCTATGCACATGCCACTCTCTGGCAAGGCACAGGCTAGACACAGGCTAGACACTGGCTAGGCACACGCTATGCAAATGCCAGTCTCAGGCAAGGCACAGGCTAGACACAGGCTATACACTGGCTAGGCACACGCTATGCACATGACAGTCTCAGGCAAGGCACAGGCTAGACACAGGCTAGACACTGGCTAGGCACAGGCTATGCACATGCCAGTCACATGCCAGTCACAGGCAAGGCACAGGCTAGACACAGGCTAGACACAGGCTAGACACAGGCTATACACTGGCTAGGCACACGCTATGCACATGACAGTCTCAGGCAAGGCACAGGCTAGACACAGGCTAGACACTGGCTAGGCACAGGCTATGCACATGCCAGTCACATGCCAGTCACAGGCAAGGCACAGGCTAGACACAGGCTAGACACAGACTAGACACTGGCTAGGCACACGCTATGCACATGCCAGTCTCAGGCAAGGCACAGGCTAGACACAGGCTAGACACTGGCTAGGCACACGCTATGCACATGACAGTCTCAGGCAAGGCACAGGCTAGACACAGGCTAGACACTGGCTAGGCACAGGCTATGCACATGCCAGTCACATGCCAGTCACAGGCAAGGCACAGGCTAGTCACAGGGTAGACACAGGCTAGACACAGGCTAGGCACAGGCTAGACAAAGGCTAGACACAGGCTAGACACAGGCTAGACACAGGCTAGACACAGGCTAGACACAGGCTAGACACAGGCTAGACACAAGCTAGACACAGGCTAGACACAGGCTAGACACAAGCTAGACACAGGCTAGACACAGGCTAGACACAGGCTAGACACAGGCTAGACACAAGCTAGACACAGGCTAGACACAGGCTAGACACAGGCTAGACACAGGCTAGACACAGGCTAGACAAAGGCTAGACACAGGCTAGACAAAAGGCTAGACACAGGCTAGACACAGGCTAGACACTGGCTAGGCACAGGCTATGCACATGCCAGTCTCAGGCAAGGTACAGGCTAGACACAGGCTAGACACAGGCTAGACACAGGCTAGACACAGGCTAGGCACAGGCTAGGCACAGGCTAGGCACAGGCTAGGCACAGGCTAGGCACAGGCTAGGCACAGGCTAGGCACAGGCTAGGCACAGACTAGGCACTGGCTAGACACTGGCTAGGCACACGCTATGCACATGCCAGTCTCAGGCAAGGCACAAGGCTAGACACAGGCTAGGCACTGGCTAGGCACAGGCTATTCACATGCCAGTCACAGGCAAGGCACAGGCTAGACAAAGGCTAGACACAGGCTAGGCACAAGCTAGGCACAGGCTAGGCACAGGCCAGTCACAGGCTAGGCACAGGCTAGGCACAGGCTAGACACCGGCTGGACACAAGCTAGGCACAGGCTAGGCACAGGCCAGTCACAGGCTAGGCACAGGCTAGGCACAGGCTAGACACCGGCTGGACACCGGCTAGACACAGACTAGACACAGGCTAGACAGAGGCTATACACTGGCTAGGCACAGGCTAGACACAGGCTATGCACAGGGTAGACAAAGGCTAGACACTGGCTAGGCACAGGCTAGGCACTGACTAGACACTGGCTAGGCACACGCTATGCACATGCCTGTCTCAGGCAAGGCACAGGCAAGGCACAGGCTAGTCACAGGCTAGACACAGGCTAGACACAGGCTAGGCACAGGCTAGACACAGGCTAGACACAGGCTAGACACAGGCTAGACACAGGCTAGACACAGGCTAGACACAGGCTTGACACAGGCTAGACACTGGCTAGGCACAGGCTAGGCACTGGCTAGACACTGGCTAGGCATACGCTATGCACATGCCTGTCTCAGGCAATGCACAGGCTAGACACAGGCTAGGCACAGGCTAGGCACAGGCTAGGCACTGGCTAGACAAAGGCTCGACACAGGCTAGACACAAGATAGACACAGGCTAGACACAGGCTAGACACAAGCTAGACACAGGCTAGACACAGGCTAGACACAGGCTAGACACAGGCTAGACACAGGCTAGACACAGGCTAGACAAAGGCTAGACACAGGCTAGACACAAGCTAGACACAGGCTAGACACAGGCTAGGCATAGGCTAGGTACAGGCTAGCCACAGGCTAGGCACAGGCCAGTCACAGGCTAGGCACAGGCTAGACACTGGCTAGGCACAGGCTATGCACATGACAGTCACAGGTAAGGCACAGGCTAGACACAGGCTAGACACAGGCTAGGCACAGTCTAGGCACAGGCTAGGCACGGGCTAGGCACAGACTAGGCACTGGCTAGACACTGGCTAGGCACACGCTATGCACATGCCAGTCTCAGGCAAGGCACAGGCTAGACACAGGCTAGGCACTGGCAAGGCACAGGCTATTCACATGCCAGTCACAGGCAAGGCACAGGCTAGACACAGGCTAGACAATCAGCTAGACACTGGCTAGGCACAGGCTAGGCACTGGCTAGACACTGGCTAGGCACACGCTATGCACATGCCAGTCTCAGGCAAGGCACAGGCTAGACACAGGCTAGACACTGGCTAGACACTGGCTAGGCACAGGCTATGCACATGCCAGTCACAGGCAAGGCACAGGCTAGACACAGGCTAGACACAGGCTAGGCACAGGCTAGACACAGGCTTGACACAGGCTAGACACAGGCTAGGTATAGGCTAGGCACAGGCTAGCCACAGGCTAGGCACAGGCTAGGCACAGGCTAGGCACAGGCTAGGCACAAGCTAGGCACAGGCTAGGCACAGGCCAGTCACAGGCTAGGCACAGGCTAGGCACAGGCTAGACACCGGCTGGACACCGGCTAGACACAGACTAGACACAGACTAGACAGAGGCTATACACTGGCTAGGCACAGGCTAGACACAGGCTATGCACAGGCTAGACAAGGCTATACACTGGCTAGCCACAGGCTAGGCACTGGCTAGACACTGGCTAGGCACACGCTATGCACATGCCTGTCTCAGGCAAGGCACAGGCTAGACACAGGCTAGACACAGGCTAGGCACAGGCTATGCACATTTCAGTCACAGGCAAGGCACAGGCTAGACAAAGGCTAGACACAGGCTAGGCACAGGCTAGGCACTGTCTAGACACTGGCTAGGCGCACGCTATGCACATGCCAGTCTCAGGCAAGGCACAGGCTAGACACAGGCTAGACACAGGCTAGACACAGGCTAGACACAGGCTAGACACAGGCTAGACACAGGCTAGACACAGGCTAGACACAAGCTAGACACAGGCTAGACACAGGCTAGACACAAGCTAGACACAGGCTAGACACAGGCTAGACACTGGCTAGGCACAGGCTAGACACAGGCTAGACACAGGCTAGACACAGGCTAGACACAGGCTAGACACAGGCTAGACACAGGCTAGACACAAGCTAGACACAGGCTAGACACAGGCTTGACACTGGCTAGGCACAGGCTAGACACAGGCTAGACACAGGCTAGACACAGGCAAGGCACAGGCTAGACACAGGCTAGGCACTGGCAAGGCACAGGCTATTCACATGCCAGTCACAGGCAAGGCACAGGCTAGACACAGGCTAGACAATCGCTAGACACTGGCTAGGCACAGGCTAGGCACTGGCTAGACACTGGCTAGGCACACGCTATGCACATGCCAGTCTCAGGCAAGGCACAGGCTAGACACAGGCTAGACACTGGCTAGGCACAGGCTATGCACATGCCAGTCACAGGCAAGGCACAGGCTAGACACAGGCTAGACACAGGCTAGGCACAGGCTAGACACAGGCTTGACACAGGCTAGACACAGGCTAGGTATAGGCTAGGCACAGGCTAGCCACAGGCTAGGCACAGGCTAGGCACAGGCTAGGCACAGGCTAGGCACAAGCTAGGCACAGGCCAGTCACAGGCTAGGCACAGGCTAGGCACAGGCTAGACACCGGCTGGACACCGGCTAGACACAGACTAGACACAGACTAGACAGAGGCTATACACTGGCTAGGCACAGGCTAGACACAGGCTATGCACAGGCTAGACAAAGGCTATACACTGGCTAGCCACAGGCTAGGCACTGGCTAGACACTGGCTAGGCACACGCTATGCACATGCCTGTCTCAGGCAAGGCACAGGCTAGACACAGGCTAGACACAGGCTAGGCACAGGCTATGCACATTTCAGTCACAGGCAAGGCACAGGCTAGACAAAGGCTAGACACAGGCTAGGCACAGGCTAGGCACAGGCTAGGCACTGTCTAGACACTGGCTAGGCGCACGCTATGCACATGCCTGTCTCAGGCAATGCACAGGCTAGACACAGGCTAGACACTGGCTAGGCACAGGCTATGCACATGCCAGTCACAGGAAAGGCAAGGGCTAGACACCGGCTAGACACAGGCTAGGCACAGGCTAGGCACAGGCTAGGCACTGGCTAGACACTGGCTAGGCACACGCTATGCACATGCCAGTCTCTGGCAAGGCACAGGCTAGACACAGGCTAGACACTGGCTAGGCACACGCTATGCACATGCCAGTCTCAGGCAAGGCACAGGCTAGACACAGGCTAGACACAGGCTAGACACAGGCTAGACACAAGATAGACACAGGCTAGACACAGGCTAGACACAAGCTAGACACAGGCTAGACACAGGCTAGACACTGGCTAGGCACAGGCTAGACACAGGCTAGACACAGGCTAGACACAGGCTAGACACAGGCTAGACACAGGCTAGACACAGGCTAGACACAGGCTAGACACAGGCCAGACACAGGCTAGACACAGGCTAGACACAGGCAAGGCACAGGCTAGACACAGGCTAGGCACTGGCTAGGCACACGCTATGCACATGCCAGTCTCAGGCAAGGCATAGGCTAGACACAGGCTAGACACAAGCTAGACAAAGGCTAGACACAGGCTAGACACAAGCTAGACACAGGCTAGACACAGGCTAGGCATAGGCTAGGTACAGGCTAGCCACAGGCTAGGCACAGGCCAGTCACAGGCTAGGCACTGGCTAGACACTGGCTAGGCACAGGCTATGCACATGCCAGTCACATGCCAGTCACAAGCAAGGCACAGGCTAGACACAGGCTAGACACTGGCTAGGCACAGGCTAGACACAGGCTAGACACAGGCTAGACACAGGCTAGACACAGGCTAGACACAGGCTAGACACAGGCTAGACACAGGCTAGACACAGGCTAGACACAGGCCAGACACAGGCTAGACACAGGCTAGACACAGGCAAGGCACAGGCTAGACACAGGCTAGGCACTGGCTAGGCACACGCTATGCACATGCCAGTCTCAGGCAAGGCATAGGCTAGACACAGGCTAGACACTGGCTAGGCACACGCTATGCACATGACAGTCTCAGGCAAGGCACAGGCTAGACACAGGCTAGACACTGGCTAGGCACAGGCTATGCACATGCCAGTCACATGCCAGTCACAGGCAAGGCACAGGCTAGTCACAGGCTAGACACATGCTAGACACAGGCTAGGCACAGGCTAGACACAGGCTAGACACCGGCTAGACATAGGCTAGACACAGGCTAGACACAGGCTAGACACAGGCTAGACACAGGCTAGACACAAGCTAGACACAGGCTAGACACAGGCTAGACACAGGCTAGACACAAGCTAGACACAGGCTAGACACAGGCTAGACACAGGATAGACACAGGCTAGACACAGGCTAGACAAAGGCTAGACACAGGCTTGACACAAGCTAGACACAGGCTAGACACAGGCTAGGCATAGGCTAGGTACAGGCTAGCCACAGGCTAGGCACAGGCTATGCACATGCCAGTCACAGGAAAGGCAAGGGCTAGACACAGGCTAGACACAGGCTAGGCACAGGCTAGGCACAGGCTAGGCACTGGCTAGACACTGGCTAGGCACACGCTATGCACATGCCAGTCTCTGGCAAGGCACAGGCTAGACACAGGCTAGACACTGGCTAGGCACAGGCTATGCACATGCCAGTCTCAGGCAAGGCACAGGCTAGACACAGGCTAGACACTGGCTAGGCACAGGCTATGCACATGCCAGTCACATGCCAGTCACAAGCAAGGCACAGGCTAGACACAGGCTAGACACTGGCTAGGCACAGGCTAGACACAGGCTAGACACAGGCTAGACACAGGCTAGACACAGGCTAGACACAGGCTAGACACAGGCTAGACACAGGCTAGACACAGGCCAGACACAGGCTAGACACAGGCTAGACACAGGCAAGGCACAGGCTAGACACAGGCTAGGCACTGGCTAGGCACAGGCAATGCAGAGGCTAGACACAGGCTAGGCAGAGGCTAGACACAGGCTAGGCACTGGCTAGGCACAGGCTATTCACATGCCAGTCACAGGCAAGGCGCAGGCTAGACACAGGCTAGACACAGGCTAGACACAGGCTAGACACAGGCTAGACACTGGCTAGGCACAGGCTAGGCACTGGCTAGACACTGGCTAGGCACACGCTATGCACATGCCAGTCTCAGGCAAGGCACAGGCTAGACACTGGCTAGGCACAGGCAAGGCACAGGCTAGACACAGGCTAGACACAGGCTAGGCACAGGCTAGACACAGGCTAGACACAGGCTAGACACAGGCTAGACACAGGCTAGACACAGGCTAGGGTATAGGCTAGGCTAGGCACAGGCTAGGCACAGGCTAGGCACAGGCTAGGCACAGGCTAGGCACAGGCTAGGCACAAGCTAGGCACAGGCTAGGCACAGGCCAGTCACAGCCTAGGCACAGGCTAGGCACAGGCTAGACACCGGCTGGACACCGGCTAGACACAGACTAGACACAGGCTAGACACAGGCTAGACACAGGCTAGACACTGGCTGGGCACAGGCTAGACACTGGCTAGGCACAGGCTAGACACTGGCTAGACACAGGCTAGACACAGGCTAGACACGGGCAAGACGCAAGCTAGACACAGGCTAGATACAGGCAAGACACAGGCTAGACACAGGCTAGACTCAGGCTAGACACAGGCTAGACAAAGGCTAGACACAGGCTAGACACAGGCTAGACACAGGCTAGACAGGCTAGACACAAGCTAGACACAGGCCAGACACTGGCTAGGCACAGGCTAGGCACTGGCTAGACACTGGCTAGGCATACGCTATGCACATGCCTGTCTCAGGCAATGCACAGGCTAGACACAGGCTAGGCACAGGCTAGGCACAGGCTAGGCACAGGCTAGGCACTGGCTAGACACTGGCTAGGCTCAGGCTAGACACAGGCTAGACACAAGCTAGACACAGGCTAGACACAGGCTAGACACAGGCTAGACACATGCTAGACACAGGCTAGACACAGGCTAGACACGGGCTAGACACAGGCTAGACACAGGCTAGGCACAGGCTAGACACAGGCTAGACACAGGCTAGGCACAGGCTAGACACAGGCTAGACACAGGCTAGACACAGGCTAGACACAGGCTAGACACATGCCTGACACAAGTTAAACACAGGCTAGACACAGGCTAGACACAGGCTAGACACAGGCTAGACACATGCCAGACACAGGCTAGACACAGGCTAGACCCAGACTAGACACAGGCTAGACAAAGGCTAGACACGGGCTAGACACAGGCTAGACACAGACTAGACACAGACTAGACACAGGCTAGACACAGGCTAGACACAGGCTAGACACAGGCTAGACACAGGCGAGACACAGGCTAGGCATAGGCTAGGCACAGGCTAGGCACAGGCTAGGCACAGGCTAGGCACAGGCTAGGCACAGGCTAGGCACAGGCTAGGCACAGGCTAGGCACAGGCTAGGCACAGGCTAGGCGCAGGCTAGGCACAGGCTAGGCACAGGCTAGGCACAGGCTAGGCACAGGCTAGGCACAGGCTAGGCACAGGCTAGGCACAAGCTTGGCACAGGCTAGGCACAGGCCAGTCACAGGCTAGGCACAGGCTAGACACAGGCTAGACACAGGCTAGACACCGGCTAGACACAAACTAGACACAGGCTAGACAGAGGCTAGACACAGGCGAGACACAGGCTAGCCACAGGCTAGGCACAGGCTAGGCAAAGGCTAGGCACAGGCTAGGCACTGGCTAGGCATACGCTATGCACATGCCTGTCTCAGGCAATGCACAGGCTAGACACAGGCTAGGCACAGGCTAGGCACAGGCTAGGCACAGGCTAGGCACTGGCTAGACACTGGCTAGGCTCAGGCTAGACACAGGCTAGACACAAGCTAGACACAGGCTAGACACAGGCTAGACACAGGCTAGACACATGCTAGACACAGGCTAGACACAGGCTAGACACGGGCTAGACACAGGCGAGACACAGGCTAGGCACAGGCTAGACACAGGCTAGACACAGGCTAGGCACGGGCTAGACACAGGCTAGACACAGGCTAGACACAGGCTAGACACAGGCTAGACACATGCCTGACACAAGTTAAACACAGGCTAGACACAGGCTAGACACAGGCTAGACACAGGCTAGACACATGCCAGACACAGGCTAGACACAGGCTAGACCCAGGCTAGACACAGGCTAGACAAAGGCTAGACACGGGCTAGACACAGGCTAGACACAGACTAGACACAGACTAGACACAGGCTAGACACAGGCTAGACACAGGCTAGACACAGGCTAGACACAGGCGAGACACAGGCTAGGCATAGGCTAGGCACAGGCTAGGCACAGGCTAGGCACAGGCTAGGCACAGGCTAGGCACAGGCTAGGCACAGGCTAGGCACAGGCTAGGCACAGGCTAGGCACAGGCTAGGCACAGGCTAGGCACAGGCTAGGCGCAGGCTAGGCACAGGCTAGGCACAGGCTAGGCACAGGCTAGGCACAGGCTAGGCACAGGCTAGGCACAGGCTAGGCACAAGCTTGGCACAGGCTAGGCACAGGCCAGTCACAGGCTAGGCACAGGCTAGACACAGGCTAGACACAGGCTAGACACCGGCTAGACACAAACTAGACACAGGCTAGACAGAGGCTAGACACAGGCGAGACACAGGCTAGCCACAGGCTAGGCACAGGCTAGGCAAAGGCTAGGCACAGGCTAGGCACAGGCTAGGCACAGGCTAGGCACAGGCTAGGCACAGGCTAGGCACAGGCTAGGCACAGGCTAGGCACAGGCTAGGCACAGGCTAGGCACAGGCTAGGCACAGGCTAGGCACAGGCTAGGCACAGGCTAGGCACACAGGCTGGGCTAGGCACAGGCTAGGCACAGGGCTAGGCACAGGCTAGGCACAGGCTAGGCACAGGCTAGGCACAGGCTAGGCACAGGCTAGGCACAGGCTAGGCACAGGCTAGGCACAGGCTAGGCACAAGCTTGGCACAGGCTAGGCACAGGCCAGTCACAGGCTAGGCACAGGCTAGACACAGGCTA
Source organism: Zaprionus indianus (assembly GCA_018904595.1). Lineage (NCBI taxonomy): Eukaryota > Metazoa > Arthropoda > Insecta > Diptera > Drosophilidae > Zaprionus > Zaprionus indianus. The sequence continues at coordinate 159,018 of JAEIHA010000366.1, read as the reverse complement.
GACACCGGCTAGACACAAACTAGACACAGGCTAGACAGAGGCTATACACTGGCTAGGCACAGGCTAGACACTGGCTATGCACAGGCTAGAAAAAGGCTATACACTGGCTAGGCACTGGCTAGACACTGGCTAGGCACACGCTATGCACATGCCTGTCTCAGGCAAGGCACAGGCTAGACACAGGCTAGACACTGGCTAGGCACAGGCTATGCACATGCCAGTCACAGGCAAGGCACAGGCAAGGCACAGGCTAGACACAGGCTAGACACAGGCTAGGCACAGGCTAGACACAGGCTAGACACTGGCTAGGCACAGGCTAGGCACAGGCTAGACACTGGCTAGGCACACGCTATGCACATGCCAGTCTCAGGCAAGGCACAGGCTAGACACAGGCTAGACACTGGCTAGGCACAGGCTATGCACATGCCAGTCACAGGCAAGTCACAGGCTAGACACAGGCTAGACACAGGCTAGGCACAGGCTAGACACTGGCTAGACACTGGCTTGGCACACGCTATGCACATGCCAGTCTCTGGCAAGGCACAGGCTAGACACAGGCTAGACACTGGCTAGGCACACGCTATGCACATGCCAGTCTCAGGCAAGGCACAGGCTAGACACAGGCTAGACACTGGCTAGGCACAGGCTATGCACATGCCAGTCACATGCCAGTCACAAGCAAGGCACAGGCTAGACACAGGCTAGGCACAGGCTAGGCACAGGCTAGGCACTAGCTAGACACTGGCTAGGCACACGCTATGCACATGCCAGTGTGTGGCAAGGCACAGGCTAGACACAGGCTAGACACTGGCTAGGCACACGCTATGCACATGCCAGTCTCAGGCAAGGCACAGGCTAGACACAGGCTAGACACTGGCTAGGCACACGCTATGCACATGACAGTCTCAGGCAAGGCACAGGCTAGACACAGGCTAGACACTGGCTAGGCACAGGCTATGCACATGCCAGTCACAGGCTAGGCACAGGCTAGACACAGGATATGCACAGGCTAGACAAAGGCTAGACACTGGCTAGGCACAGGCTAGACACAGGCTAGACACTGGCTAGGCACACGCTATGCACATGACAGTCTCAGGCAAGGCACAGGCTAGACACAGGATATGCACAGGCTAGACAAAGGCTAGACACTGGCTAGGCACAGGCTAGGCACTGGCTAGACACTGGCTAGGCACACGCTATGCACATGCCTGTCTCAGGCAAGGCACAGGCTAGACACAGGCTAGACACAGGCTAGGCACAGGCTATGCACATTTCAGTCACAGGCAAGGCGCAGGCTAGACACAGGCTAGACACAGGCTAGGCACAGGCTAGGCACAGGCTAGGCACTGGCTAGACACTGGCTAGGCACACGCTATGCACATGCCTGTCTCAGGCAAGGCACAGGCTAGACACAGGATAGACACTGGCTAGGCACAGACTATGCACATGCCAGTCACAGGAAAGGCAAAGGCTAGACACAGGCTAGACACAGGCTAGGCACAGGCTAGGCACAGGCTAGGCACTGGCTAGACACTGGCTAGGCACACGCTATGCACATGCCAGTCTCTGGCAAGGCACAGGCTAGACACAGGCTAGACACTGGCTAGGCACACGCTATGTACATGCCAGTCTCAGGCAAGGCACAGGCTAGACACAGGCTAGACACTGGCTAGGCACAGGCTATGCACATGCCAGTCACATGCCAGTCACAAGCAAGGCACAGGTTAGACACAGGCTAGACACTGGCTAGGCACAGGCTAGACACAGGCTAGACACAGGCTAGACACAGGCTAGACACAGGCTAGACACAGGCTAGACACAGGCTAGACACAGGCTAGACACAGGCTAGACACAGGCAAGGCACAGGCTAGACACAGGCTAGGCACTGGCTAGGCACAGGCTATTCACATGCCAGTCACAGGCAAGGCACATGCTAGACACAGGCTAGACACAGGCTAGACACTGGCTAGGCACAGGCTAGGCACTGGCTAGACACTGGCTAGGCACACGCTATGCACATGCCAGTCTCAGGAAAGGCACAGGCTAGACACAGGCTAGACACTGGCTAGGCACAGGTTATGCACATGCCAGTCACAGGCAAGGCACAGGCTAGACACAGGCTAGACACAGGCTAGGCACAGGCTAGACACAGGCTAGACACAGGCTAGACACAGGCTAGGAATAGGCTAGGCACAGGCTAGCCACAGGCTAGGCACAGGCTAGGCACAGGCTAGGCACAAGCTAAGCACAGGCTAGGCACAGGCCAGTCACAGGCTAGGCACAGGCTAGGCACAGGCTAGACACCGGCTGGACAACGGCTAGATACAGACTAGACACAGGCTAGACAGAGGCTATACACTGGCTAGGCACAGGCTAGACACAGGCTATGCACAGGCTAGACAAAGGCTAGACACTGGCTAGGCACAGGCTAGGCACAGGCTAGACACCGGCTAGACAACGGCTAGACACAGACTAGACACAGGCTAGACAGAGGCTATACACTGGCTAGGCACAGGCTAGACACAGGCTATGCACAGGCTAGACACAGGCTAGACACAGGCTAGACACAGGCTAGACACAGGCTGGACACAGGCTAGACACAGGCTAGACACAGGCTAGACACAGGCTAGACACAGGCTTGACACAGGCTAGACACAGGCTAGACACAGGCTAGACACAGGCTAGACACAGGCTAGACACAGGCTAGACACAGGCTAGACTCAGGCTAGACACAGGCTAGACACAGGCTAGACACAGGCTAGACACAGGCTAGACACAGGCTAGACACAGGCTAGACACAGGCTAGACACAGGCAAGGCACTGGCTAGGCACAGGCTATTCACATGCCAGTCACAGGCAAGGCACAGGCTAGACACAGGCTAGACACAGGCTAGACACTGGGTAGGCACAGGCTAGGCACTGGCTAGACACTGGCTAGGCACACGCTATGCACATGCCAGTCTCAGGCAAGGCACAGGCTAGACACAGGCTAGGCACTGGCTAGGCACAGGCTATGCACATGCCAGTCACAGGCAAGGCACAGGCTAGACACAGGCTAGACACAAGCTAGGCACAGGCTAGACACAGGCTAGACACAGGCTAGGTATAGGCTAGGCACAGGCTAGCCACAGGCTAGACACAGGCTAGACACAGGCTAGGCACAGGCTAGACACTGGCTAGGCACAGGCTAGGCACTGGCTAGACACTGGCTAGGCACACGCTATGCACATGCCAGTCTCAGGCAAGGCACAGGCTAGACACAGGCTAGACACTGGCTAGGCACAGGCTATGCACATGCCAGTCACATGCCAGTCACAAGCAAGGCACAGGTTAGACACAGGCTAGACACTGGCTAGGCACAGGCTAGACACAGGCTAGACACAGGCTAGACACAGGCTAGACACAGGCTAGACACAGGCTAGACACAGGCTAGACACAGGCTAGACACAGGCTAGACACAGGCTAGACACAGGCTAGACACAGGCAAGGCACAGGCTAGACACAGGCTAGGCACTGGCTAGGCACTGGCTAGGCACAGGCTATTCACATGCCAGTCACAGGCAAAGCACATGCTAGACACAGGCTAGACACAGGCTAGACACTGGCTAGGCACAGGCTAGGCACTGGCTAGACACTGGCTAGGCACACGCTATGCGCATGCCAGTCTCAGGAAAGGCACAGGCTAGACACAGGCTAGACACTGGCTAGGCACAGGTTATGCACATGCCAGTCACAGGCAAGGCACAGGCTAGACACAGGCTAGACACAGGCTAGGCACAGGCTAGACACAGGCTAGACACAGGCTAGACACAGGCTAGGAATAGGCTAGGCACAGGCTAGCCACAGGCTAGGCACAGGCTAGGCACAGGCTAGGCACAAGCTAGGCACAGGCTAGGCACAGGCCAGTCACAGGCTAGGCACAGGCTAGGCACAGGCTAGACACCGGCTGGACAACGGCTAGACACAGACTAGACACAGGCTAGACAGAGGCTATACACTGGCTAGGCACAGGCTAGACACAGGCTATGCACAGGCTAGACAAAGGCTAGACACTGGCTAGGCAAAGGCTAGGCACTGGCTAGACACTGGCTAGGCACACGCTATGCACATGCCTGTCTCAGGCAAGGCACAGGCTAGACACAGGCTTGACACAGGCTAGACACAGGCTAGGCACAGGCTATGCACATTCCAGTCACAGGCAAGGCACAGGCTAGACACAGGCTAGACACAGGCTAGGCACAGACTAGGCACAGGCTAGGCACTGGCTAGACACTGGCTAGGCACACGCTATGCACATGCCTGTCTCAGGCAAGGCACAGGCTAGACACAGGCTAGACACTGGCTAGGCACAGGCTATGCACATGCCAGTCACATGCCAGTCACAGGCAAGGCACAGGCTAGACATAGGCTAGGCACAGGCTAGGCACAGGTTAGGCACAGGCTAGGCACTGGCAAGACACTGGCTAGGCACACGCTATGCACATGCCAGTCTCTGGCAAGGCACAGGCTAGACACAGGCTAGACACTGGCTAGGCACACGCTATGCACATGCCAGTCTCAGGCAAGGCACAGGCTAGACACTGGCTAGGCACAGGCTATGCACATGCCAGTCACATGCCAGTCACAGGCAAGGCATTGGCTACACACAGGCTAGACACTGGCTAGGCACAGGCAAGACACAGGCTAGACACAGGTTAGACACAGGCTAGACACAGGCTAGACACAGGCTAGACACAGGCTAGACACAGGCTAGACACAGGCTAGACACAGGCTAGACACAGGCTAGACACAGGCTAGACACAGGCTAGACACAGGCTAGGCACAGGCTAGACACAGGCTAGACACAGGCTAGACACAGGCTAGACACAGGCTAGACACAGGCTAGACACAGGCTAGACACAGGCTAGACACAGGCTAGACACAGGCTAGACACAGGCTAGACACAGGCTAGACACAGGCTAGACACAGGCAAGGCACAGGCTAGACACAGGCTAGGCACTGGCTAGGCACAGGCTATTCACATGCCAGTCACAGGCAAGGCACAGGCTAGACACAGGCTAGACACAGGCTAGACACTGGCTAGGCACAGGCTAGGCACTGGCTAGACACTGGCTAGGCACACGCTATGCACATGCCAGTCTCAGGCAAGGCACAGGCTAGACACAGGCTAGACACTGGCTAGGCACAGGCTATGCACATGCCAGTCACAGGCAAGGCACAGGCTAGACACAGGCTAGACACAAGCTAGGCACAGGCTAGACACAGGCTAGACACAGGCTAGACACAGGCTAGACACAGGCTATGTATAGGCTAGGCACAGGCTAGCCACAGGCTAGACACAGGCTAGACACAGGCTAGACACAGGCTTGACACAGACTAGACACAGGCTAGACACAGGCTAGACACAGGCTAGGCACAGGCTAGACACAGGCTAGACACAGGCTAGACACAGGCTAGACACAGGCTAGGCACTGGCTAGGCACAGGCAAGGCACAGGCTAGACACAGGCTAGGCACTGGCTAGGCACAGGCTAGGAACAGGCTATGCACATGCCAGTCACAGGCAAGGCACAGGCTAGACACAGGCTAGACACTGCTAGGCACAGGCTAGACACAGGCTAGACACAGGCTAGACACAGGCTAGGTATAGGCTAGGCACAGGCTAGCCACAGGCTAGGCACAGGCTAGGCACAGGCTAGGCAAAGGCTAGGCACAAGCTAGGCACAGGCTAGGCACATGCCAGTCACAGGCTAGGCACAGGCTAGACACCGGCTGGACACCGGCCAGACACAGACTAGACACAGGCTAGACAGAGGCTATACACTGGCTAAGCACAGGCTAGACACAGTCTATGCACAGGCTAGACAAAGGCTAGACACTGGCTAGGCACAGGCTAGGCACTGGCTAGGCACAGGCTAGGCACTGGCTAGACACTGGCTAGGCACACGCTATGCACATGCCTGTCTCAGGCAAGGCACAGGCTAGACACAGGCTAGACACAGGCTAGGCACAGGCTATGCACATTCCAGTCACAGGCAAGGCACAGGCTAGACACAGGCTAGACACAGGCTAGGCACAGACTAGGCACAGGCTAGGCACTGGCTAGACACTGGCTAGGCACACGCTATGCACATGCCTGTCTCAGGCAAGGCACAGGCTAGACACAGGCTCGACACATGCTAGGCACAGGCTATGCACATTCCAGTCACAGGCAAGGCACAGGCTAGACACAGGCTAGACACAGGCTTGGCACAGACTAGGCACAGGCTAGGCACTGGCTAGACACTGGCTAGGCACACGCAATGCACATGCCTGTCTCAGGCAAGGCACAGGCTAGACACAGGCTAGACACTGGCTAGGCACAGGCTATGCACATGCCAGTCACAGGAAAGGCACAGGCTAGACACAGGCTAGACACAGGCTAGGCACAGGCTAGGCACAGGCTAGGCACTGGCTAGACACTGGCTAGGCACACGCTATGCACATGCCAGTCTCTGCCAAGGCACAGGCTAGACACAGGCTAGACACTGGCTAGGCACACGCTATGCACATGCCAGTCTCAGGCTAGACACAGGCTAGACACTGGCTAGGCACAGGCTATGCACATGCCAGTCACATGCCAGTCACAGGCAAGGCACAGGCTAGACACAGGCTAGACACTGGCTAGGCACAGGCTAGACACAGGCTAGACACAGGCTAGACACAGGCTAGACACAGGCTTGACACAGGCTAGACACAGGCTAGACACAGGCTAGACACAGGCTAGGCACAGGCTAGACACAGGCTAGACACAGGCTAGACACAGGCTAGACACAGGCTAGACACAGGCTAGACACAGGCTAGACACAGGCTAGACACAGGCTAGACACAGGCAAGGCACAGGCTAGACACAGGCTAGGCACTGGCTAGGCACAGGCTATTCATATGCCAGTCACAGGCAAGGCACAGGCTAGACACAGGCTAGACACAGGCTAGACACTGGCTAGGCACAGGCTAGGCACTGGCTAGACACTGGCTAGGCACACGCTATGCACATGCCAGTCTCAGGCAAGGCACAGGCTAGACACAGGCTAGACACTGGCTAGGCACAGGCTATGCACATTCCAGTCACAGGCAAGGCACATGCCAGTCACAGGCAAGGCACATGCAAGGCACAGGCTAGACACAGGATAGACACTGGCTAGGCACAGGCTAGACACAGGCTAGACACAGGCTAGACACAGGCAAGACACAGGCTAGACACAGGCTAGACACAGGCTAGTCACAGGCTAGACACAGGCTAGACACAGGCTAGACACAGGCTAGACACAGGCTAGACACAGGCTAGACACAGGCTAGGCACAGGCTAGACACAGGCTAGACACAGGCTAGACACAGGCTAGACACAGGCTAGACACAGGCTAGACACAGGCTAGACACAGGCAAGGCACAGGCTAGACACAGGCTAGGCACTGGCTAGGCACAGGCTATTCACATGCCAGTCACATACAAGGCACAGGCTAGACACAGGCTAGACACAGGCTAGACACTGGCTAGGCACAGGCTAGGCACTGGCTAGACACTGGCTAGGCACACGCTATGCACATGCCAGTCTCAGGCAAGGCACAGGCTAGGCACAGGCTAGACACTGGCTAGGCACAGGCTATGCACATGCCAGTCACAGGCAAGGCACAGGCTAGACACAGGCTAGACACAGGCTAGGCACAGGCTAGACACAGGCTAGACACAGGCTAGACACAGGCTAGGTATAGGCTAGGCACAGGCTAGCCACAGGCTAGACACAGGCTAGACACAGGCTAGACACAGGCTTGACACAGGCTAGACACAGGCTAGACACAGGCTAGACACAGGCTAGGCACAGGCTAGACACAGGCTAGACACAGGCAAGGCACAGGCTAGACACAGGCTAGGCACTGGCTAGGCACAGGCTATTCACATGCCAGTCACAGGCAAGGCACAGGCTAGACACAGGCTAGACACAGGCTAGACACTGGCTTGGCACAGGCTAGGCACTGGCTAGGCACTGGCTAGACACTGGCTAGGCTTACGCTATGCACATGCCAGTCTCAGGCGAGGCACAGGCTATGCACATGCCAGTCACAGGCAAGGCACAGGCTAGACACAGGCTAGACACAGGCTAGGCACAGGCTAGACACAGGCTAGACACAGGCTAGACACAGGCTAGGCATAGGCTAGGCACAGACTAGGCACAGGCTAGACACTAGCTAGACACTGGCTAGGCACACGCTATGCACATGCCTGTCTCAGGCAAGGCACAGGCTAGACACAGGCTAGACACTGGCTAAGCACAGGCTGGACACAGTCTATGCACAGGCTAGACAAAGGCTAGACACTGGCTAGGCACAGGCTAGGCACTGGCTAGGCACAGGCTAGGCACTGGCTAGACACTGGCTAGGCACACGCTATGCACATGCCTGTCTCAGGCAAGGCACAGGCTAGACACAGGCTAGACACAGGCTAGGCACAGGCTATGCACATTCCAGTCACAGGCAAGGCACAGGCTAGACACAGGCTAGACACAGGCTAGGCACAGACTAGGCACAGGCTAGGCACTGGCTAGACACTGGCTAGGCACACGCTATGCACATGCCTGTCTCAGGCAAGGCACAGGCTAGACACAGGCTCGACACATGCTAGGCACAGGCTATGCACATTCCAGTCACAGGCAAGGCACAGGCTAGACACAGGCTAGACACAGGCTAGGCACAGACTAGGCACAGGCTAGGCACTGGCTAGACACTGGCTAGGCACACGCAATGCACATGCCTGTCTCAGGCAAGGCACAGGCTAGACACAGGCTAGACACTGGCTAGGCACAGGCTATGCACATGCCAGTCACAGGAAAGGCACAGGCTAGACACAGGCTAGACACAGGCTAGGCACAGGCTAGGCACAGGCTAGGTACTGGCTAGACACTGGCTAGGCACACGCTATGCACATGCCAGTCTCTGCCAAGGCACAGGCTAGACACAGGCTAGACACTGGCTAGGCACACGCTATGCACATGCCAGTCTCAGGCTAGACACAGGCTAGACACTGGCTAGGCACAGGCTATGCACATGCCAGTCACATGCCAGTCACAGGCAAGGCACAGGCTAGACACAGGCTAGACACTGGCTAGGCACAGGCTAGACACAGGCTAGACACAGGCTAGACACAGGCTAGACACAGGCTTGACACAGGCTAGACAAAGGCTAGACACAGGCTAGACACAGGCTAGGCACAGGCTAGACACAGGCTAGACACAGGCTAGACACAGGCTAGACACAGGCTAGACACAGGCTAGACACAGGCTAGACACAGGCTAGACACAGGCTAGACACAGGCAAGGCACAGGCTAGACACAGGCTAGGCACTGGCTAGGCACAGGCTATTCATATGCCAGTCACAGGCAAGGCACAGGCTAGACACAGGCTAGACACAGGCTAGACACTGGCTAGGCACAGGCTAGGCACTGGCTAGACACTGGCTAGGCACACGCTATGCACATGCCAGTCTCAGGCAAGGCACAGGCTAGACACAGGCTAGACACTGGCTAGGCACAGGCTATGCACATGCCAGTCACAGGCAAGGCACATGCCAGTCACAGGCAAGGCACATGCAAGGCACAGGCTAGACACAGGACAGACACTGGCTAGGCACAGGCTAGACACAGGCTAGACACAGGCTAGACACAGGCAAGACACAGGCTAGACACAGGCTAGACACAGGCTAGTCACAGGCTAGACACAGGCTAGACACAGGCTAGACACAGGCTAGACACAGGCTAGACACAGGCTAGACACAGGCTAGGCACAGGCTAGACACAGGCTAGACACAGGCTAGACACAGGCTAGACACAGGCTAGACACAGGCTAGACACAGGCTAGACACAGGCAAGGCACAGGCTAGACACAGGCTAGGCACTGGCTAGGCACAGGCTATTCACATGCCAGTCACATACAAGGCACAGGCTAGACACAGGCTAGACACAGGCTAGACACTGGCTAGGCACAGGCTAGGCACTGGCTAGACACTGGCTAGGCACACGCTATGCACATGCCAGTCTCAGGCAAGGCACAGGCTAGGCACAGGCTAGACACTGGCTAGGCACAGGCTATGCACATGCCAGTCACAGGCAAGGCACAGGCTAGACACAGGCTAGACACAGGCTAGGCACAGGCTAGACACAGGCTAGACACAGGCTAGACACAGGCTAGGTATAGGCTAGGCACAGGCTAGCCACAGGCTAGACACAGGCTAGACACAGGCTAGACACAGGCTTGACACAGGCTAGACACAGGCTAGACACAGGCTAGACACAGGCTAGGCACAGGCTAGACACAGGCTAGACACAGGCAAGGCACAGGCTAGACACAGGCTAGGCACTGGCTAGGCACAGGCTATTCACATGCCAGTCACAGGCAAGGCACAGGCTAGACACAGGCTAGACACAGGCTAGACACTGGCTTGGCACAGGCTAGGCACTGGCTAGACACTGGCTAGGCTTACGCTATGCACATGCCAGTCTCAGGCGAGGCACAGGCTAGACACAGGCTAGACACTGGCTAGGCACAGGCTATGCACATGCCAGTCACAGGCAAGGCACAGGCTAGACACAGGCTAGACACAGGCTAGGCACAGGCTAGACACAGGCTAGACACAGGCTAGACACAGGCTAGGTATAGGCTAGGCACAGACTAGGCACAGGCTAGACACTAGCTAGACACTGGCTAGGCACACGCTATGCACATGCCTGTCTCAGGCAAGGCACAGGCTAGACACAGGCTAGACACTGGCTAGGCACAGGCTAGACACAGGCTAGACACTGGCTGGGCACAGGCTATGCACATGCCAGTCACAGGAAAGGCATAGGCTAGACACAGGCTAGACACAGGCTAGGCACAGGCTAGGCACAGGCTAGGCACTGGCTAGACACTGGCTAGGCACACGCTATGCACATGCCAGTCTCTGGCAAGGCACAGGCTAGACACAGGCTAGACACTGGCTAGGCACACGCTATGCACATGCCAGTCTCAGGCAAGGCACAGGCTAGATACAGGCTAGACACTGGCTAGGCACAGGCTATGCACATGCCAGTCACAGGCTAGGCACAGGCTAGACACAGGCTAGACACAGGCTAGACACAGGCTAGACACAGGCTAGACACAGGCTTGACACAGGCTAGACACAGGCTAGACACAGGCTAGACACAGGCCAGGCACAGGCTAGACACAGGCTAGACACAGGCTAGACACAGGCTAGACACAGGCTAGACACAGGCTAGACACAGGCTTGACACAGGCTAGACACAGGGAAGGCACAGGCTAGACACAGGCTAGGCACTGGCTAGGCACAGGCTATTCACATGCCAGTCACAGGCAAGGCACAGGCTAGACACAGGCTAGACACAGGCTAGACACTGGCTAGGCACAGGCTAGGCACTGGCTAGACACTTGCTAGGCACACGCTATGCACATGCCAGTCTCAGGAAAGGCACAGGCTAGACACAGGCTAGACACTGGCTAGGCACAGGCTATGCACATGCCAGTCACAGGCAAGGCACAGGCTAGACACAGGCTAGACACAGGCTAGACACAGGCTAGACACAGGCTAGACACAGGCTAGACACAGGCTAGGTATAGGCTAGGCACAGGCTAGCCACAGGCTAGACACAGGCTAGACACAGGCTAGACACAGGCTTGACACCGGCTAGACACAGGCTAGACACAGGCTAGACACAGGCTAGACACAGGCTAGACACAGGCTAGACACGGGCTAGACACAGGCTAGGCACAGGCTAGACACAGGCTAGACACAGGCTAGAAACTGGCTAGACAAAGGCTAGACACAGGCTAGCCACAGGCTAGACACAGGCTAGACACAGGCTAGACACAGGCTAGACACAGGCTGGACACAGGCTAGACACAGGCTAGACACAGGCTAGACACAGGCTAGAAACAGGCTAGACACAGGCTAGACACAGGCTAGACACAGGCTAGACACAGGCTGGACACAGGCTAGGCATAGGCTAGCCACAGGCTAGGCACAGGCTAGGCACTGGCTAGGCACAAGCTAGTCACAGGCTAGGCACAGGCCAGTCACAGGCTAGGCACAGGCTAGGCACAGGCTAGACACCGGCTAGACACCGGCTAGACACTGACTAGACACAGTCTAGACAGAGGCTATACACTGGCTAGGCACAGGCTAGACACAGGCTATGCACACGCTATGCACATGCCTGTCTCAGGCAAGGCACAGGCTAGACACAGGCTAGACACTGGCTAGGCATAGGCTATGCACATGCCAGTCACAGGCAAGGCACAGGCTAGACACAGGCTAGACACAGGCTAGGCACAGGCTAGGCACAGGCTAGGCACAGGCTAGGCACTGGCTAGACAAAGGCCAGACACTGGCTAGGCACAGGCTTGGCATTGGCTAGACACTGGCTAGGCACACGCTATGCACATGCCAGTCTCAGGCAAGGCACAGGCTAGACACAGGCTAGACACTGGCTAGGCACAGTGTATGCACATGCCAGTAACAGGCAATGCACAGGCTAGACACAGGCTAGACACTGGCTAGGCACAGGCTAGACACAAGCTAGACACAGGCTAGGCACAGGCTATGCACATGCCAGTCACAGGCAACGCACAGGCTAGATACAGGCTAGACACAGGCTAGGCACAGGCTAGGAACAGGCTAGGCACTGGCTAGACACTGGCTAGGCACACGCTATGCACATGCCTGTCTCAGGCAAGGCACAGGCTAGACACAGGCTAGACACTGGCTAGGCACACGCTATGCACATGCCAGTCTCAGGCAAGTCACAGGCTAGACACAGGCTAGACACTGGCTAGGCACAGGCTAGACACAGGCTAGACACAGGCTAGACACAGGCTAGACACAGGCTAGACACAGGCTAGACACAGGCTAGACACAGGCTAGACACAGGCTAGACACAGGCTAGGCACAGGCTAGACACAGGCTAGGCACAGGCTAGACACAGGCTAGACACAGGCTAGACACAAGCTAGACACAGGCTAGACACAGGCTAGACACAAGCTAGACACAGGCTAGACACAGGCTAGACACAGGCTAGACACAGGCTAGGCACAGGCTAGACACAGGCTAGACACTGGCTAGGCACAGACAATGCACATGCCAGTTACATGCCAGTCACAGGCAAGGCACAGGCTAGACACAGGCTAGACACTGGCTAGGCACAGGCTAGACACAGGTTAGACATAGGCTAGACACAGGCTAGACACAGGCTAGACACAGGCTAGACACAGGCTAGACACAGGCTAGACACAGGCTAGACACAGGCTAGACACAGGCTAGACACAGGCTAGGCACAGGCTAGACACAGGCTAGACACAGGCTAGACACAAGCTAGACACAAGCTAGACACAGGCTAGACACAGGCTAGACACAGGCTAGACACAGGCTAGACACAGGCTAGAAACAGGCTAGACACAGGCTAGACACAGGCTAGACACAGGCTAGACACAGGCTAGGCACAGGCTAGACAAAGGCTAGACACAGGCTAGACACAGGCTAGACACAGGCTAGACACAGGCTAGACACAGGCTAGACACAGGCTGGACACAGGCTATACACAGGCTAGACACAGGCTAGACACAGGCTAGGCATAGGCTAGGCACAGGCTAGCCACAGGCTAGGCACAGGCTGGGCACAGGCTAGGCACAGGCTAAGCACAGGCTAGGCACTGGCTAGGCACAAGCTAGTCACAGGCTAGGCACAGGCAAGTCACAGGCTAGGCACAGGCTAGGCACAGGCTAGACACCGGCTAGACACCGGCTAGACACTGACTAGACACAGGCTAGACAGAGGCTATACACTGGCTAGGCACAGGCTAGACACAGGCTATGCACAGGCTAGACAAAGGCTATACACAGGCTAGAAACAGGCTAGACACAGGCTAGACACAGGCTAGACACAGGCTAGACACAGGCTAGGCACAGGCTAGACAAAGGCTAGACACAGGCTAGACACAGGCTAGACACAGGCTAGACACAGGCTAGACACAGGCTAGACACAGGCTGGACACAGGCTATACACAGGCTAGACACAGGCTGGACACAGGCTAGACACAGGCTAGACACAGGCTAGACACAAGCTAGACACAGGCTAGACACAGGCTAGACACAGGCTAGACACAGGCTAGACACAGGCTAGAAACAGGCTAGACACAGGCTAGACACAGGCTAGACACAGGCTAGACACAGGCTAGGCACAGGCTAGACAAAGGCTAGACACAGGCTAGACACAGGCTAGACACAGGCTAGACACAGGCTAGACACAGGCTAGACACAGGCTGGACACAGGCTATACACAGGCTAGACACAGGCTGGACACAGGCTAGACACAGGCTAGACACAGGCTAGACACAGGCTGGACACAGGCTAGACACAGGCTAGACACAGGCTAGACACAGGCTAGGCATAGGCTAGACACAGGCTAGCCACAGGCTAGGCACAGGCTAGGCACAGGCTAGGCACTGGCTAGGCACAAGCTAGTCACAGGCTAGGCACAGGCTAGGCACAGGCTAGACACCGGCTAGACACCGGCTAGACACTGACTAGACACAGGCTAGACAGAGGCTATACACTGGCTAGGCACAGGCTAGACACAGGCTATGCACAGACTAGACAAAGGCTAGACACTGGCTAGGCACTGGCTAAACACTGCCTAGGCACACGCTATGCACATGCCTGTCTCAGGCAAGGCACAGGCTAGACACTGGCTAGGCATAAGCTATGCACATGCCAGTCACAGGCAAGGCACAGGCTAGACACAGGCTAGACACAGGCTAGACACAGGCTAGGCATAGGCTAGACACAGGCTAGCCACAGGCTAGGCACAGGCTAGGCACAGGCTAGGCACTGGCTAGGCACAAGCTAGTCACAGGCTAGGCACAGGCTAGGCACAGGCTAGACACCGGCTAGACACCGGCTAGACACTGACTAGACACAGGCTAGACAGAGGCTATACACTGGCTAGGCACAGGCTAGACACAGGCTATGCACAGACTAGACAAAGGCTAGACACTGGCTAGGCACTGGCTAAACACGGCCTAGGCACACGCTATGCACATGCCTGTCTCAGGCAAGGCACAGGCTAGACACTGGCTAGGCATAAGCTATGCACATGCCAGTCACAGGCAAGGCACAGGCTAGACACAGGCTAGACACAGGCTAGACACAGGCTAGCCACAGGCAAGGCACAGGCTAGGCACTGGCTAGACAAAGGCTAGACACTGGCTAGGCACAGGCTAGGCACAGGCTATGCACATGCCAGTCACAGGCAAAACACAGGCTAGACACAGGCTAGACACAGGCTAGGCACAGGGTAGACACAGGCTAGACACTGGCTAGGCACAGGCTATGCACATGCCAGTCACAGGCAAGGCACAGGCTAGACACAGGCTAGACACAGGCTAGACACAGGCTGGACACAGGCTAGACACAGGCTAGACACAGGCTAGACACAGGCTAGGCATAGGCTAGGCACTGGCTAGACACAGGCTAGGCACAGGCTAGGCACTGGCTAGGCACAAGCTAGTCACAGGCCAGGCACAGGCCAGTCACAGGCTAGGCACAGGCTAGGCACAGGCTAGACACCGGCTAGACACCGGCTAGACACTGACTAGACACAGGCTAGGCAGAGGCTATACACTGGCTAGGCACAGGCTGGACACAGGCTATGCACAGGCTAGACAAAGGCTAGACTCTGGCTAGGCACAGGCTAGGCACTTGCTAGACACTGCCTAGGCACACGCTATGCACATGCCTGTCTCAGGCAAGGCACAGGCTAGACACAGGCTAGACACGGGCTAGACACCGGCTAGACAGAGGCTATACACTGGCTAGGCACAGGCTAGACACAGGCTATGCACAGGCTAGACACTGGCTAGACACTGGCTAGGCACAGGCTAGGCACTGGCTAGACACTGGCTAGGCACACGCTATGCACATGCCAGTCACAGGCAACGCACAGGCTAGACACAGGCTAGACACAGGCTAGGCACAGGCTAGGCACAGGCTAGGCACTGGCTAGACACTGGCTAGGCACACGCTATGCACATGCCTGTCTCAGGCAAGGCACAGGCTAGACACAGGCTAGACACTGGCTAGGCACACGCTATGCACATGCCAGTCTCAGGCAAGTCACAGGCTAGACACAGGCTAGACACTGGCTAGGCACAGGCTAGACACAGGCTAGACACAGGCTAGACACAGGCTAGACACAGGCTAGACACAGGCTAGACACAGGCTAGACACAGGCTAGACACAGGCTAGACACAGGCTAGGCACAGGCTAGACACAGACTAGGCACAGGCTAGACACAGGCTAGACACAGGCTAGACACAGGCTAGACACAGGCTAGACACAGGCTAGACACAGGCTAGACACAGGCTAGACACAGGCTAGACACAGGCTAGACACAGGCTAGGCACAGGCTAGACACAGGCTAGACACTGGCTAGGCACAGACAATGCACATGCCAGTTACATGCCAGTCACAGGCAAGGCACAGGCTAGACACAGGCTAGACACTGGCTAGGCACAGGCTAGACACAGGTTAGACATAGGCTAGACACAGGCTAGACACAGGCTAGACACAGGCTAGACACAGGCTAGACACAGGCTAGACACAGGCTAGACACAGGCTAGACACAGGCTAGACACAGGCTAGACACAGGCTAGACACAGGCTAGACACAGGCTAGACACAGGCTAGACACAGGCTAGACACAGGCTAGACACAGGCTAGGCACAGGCTAGACACAGGCTAGGCACAGGCTAGACACAGGCTAGACACAGGCTAGACACAAGCTAGACACAGGCTAGACACAGGCTAGACACAAGCTAGACACAGGCTAGACACAGGCTAGACACAGGCTAGACACAGGCTAGGCACAGGCTAGACACAGGCTAGACACTGGCTAGGCACAGACAATGCACATGCCAGTTACATGCCAGTCACAGGCAAGGCACAGGCTAGACACAGGCTAGACACTGGCTAGGCACAGGCTAGAAACAGGTTAGACATAGGCTAGACACAGGCTAGACACAGGCTAGACACAGGCTAGACACAGGCTAGACACAGGCTAGACACAGGCTAGACACAGGCTAGACACAGGCTAGGCACAGGCTAGACACAGGCTAGACACAGGCTAGACACAAGCTAGACACAAGCTAGACACAGGCTAGACACAGGCTAGACACAGGCTAGACACAGGCTAGACACAGGCTAGAAACAGGCTAGACACAGGCTAGACACAGGCTAGACACAGGCTAGACACAGGCTAGGCACAGGCTTGACAAAGGCTAGACACAGGCTAGACACAGGCTAGACACAGGCTAGACACAGGCTAGACACAGGCTGGACACAGGCTATACACAGGCTAGACACAGGCTAGACACAGGCTAGGCATAGGCTAGGCACAGGCTAGCCACAGGCTAGGCACAGGCTAGGCACAGGCTAGGCACAGGCTAGGCACAGGCTAGGCACTGGCTAGGCACAAGCTAGTCACAGGCTAGGCACAGGCAAGTCACAGGCTAGGCACAGGCTAGGCACAGGCTAGACACCGGCTAGACACCGGCTAGACACTGACTAGACACAGGCTAGACAGAGGCTATACACTGGCTAGGCACAGGCTAGACACAGGCTATGCACAGGCTAGACAAAGGCTAGACACAGGCTAGACACAGGCTGGACACAGGCTAGACACAGGCTAGACACAGGCTAAACACAGGCTGGACACAGGCTAGACACAGGCTAGACACAGGCTAGACACAGGCTAGGCATAGGCTAGACACAGGCTAGCCACAGGCTAGGCACAGGCTAGGCACAGGCTAGGCACTGGCTAGGCACAAGCTAGTCACAGGCTAGGCACAGGCTAGGCACAGGCTAGACACCGGCTAGACACCGGTTAGACACTGACTAGACACAGGCTAGATAGAGGCTATACACTGGCTAGGCACAGGCTAGACACAGGCTATGCACAGACTAGACAAAGGCTAGACACTGGCTAGGCACTGGCTAAACACTGCCTAGGCACACGCTATGCACATGCCTGTCTCAGGCAAGGCACAGGCTAGACACTGGCTAGGCATAAGCTATGCACATGCCAGTCACAGGCAAGGCACAGGCTAGACACAGGCTAGACACAGGCTAGACACAGGCTAGCCACAGGCAAGGCACAGGCTAGGCACTGGCTAGACAAAGGCTAGACACTGGCTAGGCACAGGCTAGGCACAGGCTATGCACATGCCAGTCACAGGCAAAACACAGGCTAGACACAGGCTAGACACAGGCTAGGCACAGGGTAGACACAGGCTAGACACTGGCTAGGCACAGGCTATGCACATGCCAGTCACAGGCAAGGCACAGGCTAGACACAGGCTAGACACAGGCTAGACACAGGCTGGACACAGGCTAGACACAGGCTAGACACAGGCTAGACACAGGCTAGGCATAGGCTAGGCACAGGCTAGCCACAGGCTAGGCACAGGCTAGGCACAGGCTAGGCACTGGCTAGGCACAAGCTAGTCACAGGCTAGGCACAGGCTAGGCACAGGCTAGACACCGGCTAGACACCGGCTAGACACTGACTAGACACAGGCTAGACAGAGGCTATACACTGGCTAGGCACAGGCTAGACACAGGCTATGCACAGACTAGACAAAGGCTAGACACTGGCTAGGCACTGGCTAAACACTGCCTAGGCACACGCTATGCACATGCCTGTCTCAGGCAAGGCACAGGCTAGACACTGGCTAGGCATAAGCTATGCACATGCCAGTCACAGGCAAGGCACAGGCTAGACACAGGCTAGACACAGGCTAGACACAGGCTAGCCACAGGCAAGGCACAGGCTAGGCACTGGCTAGACAAAGGCTAGACACTGGCTAGGCACAGGCTAGGCACAGGCTATGCACATGCCAGTCACAGGCAAAACACAGGCTAGACACAGGCTAGACACAGGCTAGGCACAGGGTAGACACAGGCTAGACACTGGCTAGGCACAGGCTATGCACATGCCAGTCACAGGCAAGGCACAGGCTAGACACAGGCTAGACACCGGCTAGACACCGGCTAGACACTGACTAGACACAGGCTAGGCAGAGGCTATACACTGGCTAGGCACAGGCTAGACACAGGCTATGCACAGGCTAGACAAAGGCTAGACACTGGCTAGGCACAGGCTAGGCACTTGCTAGACACTGGCTAGGCACACGCTATGCACATGCCTGTCTCAGGCAAGGCACAGGCTAGACACTGGCTAGGCATAAGCTATGCACATGCCAGTCACAGGCAAGGCACAGGCTAGACACAGGCTAGACACAGGCTAGACACAGGCTAGCCACAGGCTAGACACAGGCTAGCCACAGGCTAGGCACAGGCTAGGCACTGGCTAGGCACAAGCTAGTCACAGGCTAGGCACAGGCCAGTCACAGGCTAGGCACAGGCTAGGCACAGGCTAGACACCGGCTAGACACCGGCTAGACACTGACTAGACACAGGCTAGGCAGAGGCTATACACTGGCTAGGCACAGGCTAGACACAGGCTATGCACAGGCTAGACAAAGGCTAGACACTGGCTAGGCACAGGCTAGGCACTTGCTAGACACTGGCTAGGCACACGCTATGCACATGCCTGTCTCAGGCAAGGCACAGGCTAGACACAGGCTAGACACAGGCTAGGCACAGGCTAGACACAGGCTAGACACAGGCTAGACACAGGCTAGCCACAGGCAAGGCACAGGCTAGGCACTGGCTAGACAAAGGCTAGACACTGGCTAGGCAAAGGCTAGGCACAGGCTATGCACATGCCAGTCACAGGCAAAACACAGGCTAGACACAGGCTAGACACAGGCTAGGCACAGGCTAGACACAGGCCAGGCACAGGCTAGACACAGGCTAGACACAGGCTAGACACAGGCTAGACACAGGCTAGACACAGGCTAGACACAGGCTTGACACAGGCTAGACACAGGCTAGACACAGGCAAGGCACAGGCTAGACACAGGCTAGGCACTGGCTAGGCACAGGCTATTCACATGCCAGTCACAGGCAAGGCACAGGCTAGACACAGGCTAGACACAGGCTAGACACTGGCTAGGCACAGGCTAGGCACTGGCTAGACACTTGCTAGGCACACGCTATGCACATGCCAGTCTCAGGAAAGGCACAGGCTAGACACAGGCTAGACACTGGCTAGGCACAGGCTATGCACATGCCAGTCACAGGCAAGGCACAGGCTAGACACAGGCTAGACACAGGCTAGACACAGGCTAGACACAGGCTAGACACAGGCTAGACACAGGCTAGGCATAGGCTAGGCACAGGCTAGGCACAGGCTAGACACAGGCTAGACACAGGCTAGACACAGGCTTGACACTGGCTAGACACAGGCTAGACACAGGCTAGACACAGGCTAGACACAGGCTAGACACAGGCTAGACACAGGCTAGACACAGGCTAGACACAGGCTAGACACAGGCTAGACACAGGCTAGACACAGGCTAGAAACTGGCTAGACAAAGGCTAGACACAGGCTAGCCACAGGCTAGACACAGGCTAGACACAGGCTAGACACAGGCTAGACACAGGCTGGACACAGGCTAGACACAGGCTAGACACAGGCTAGACACAGGCTAGACACAGGCTAGACACAGGCTAGACACAGGCTAGACACAGGCTAGACACAGGCTAGACACAGGCTAGACACAGGCTGGATACAGGCTAGGCATAGGCTAGCCACAGGCTAGGCACAGGCTAGGCACTGGCTAGGCACAAGCTAGTCACAGGCTAGGCACAGGCCAGTCACAGGCTAGGCACAGGCACAGGCTAGGCACAGGCTAGACACCGGCTAGACACCGGCTAGACACTGACTAGACACAGTCTAGACAGAGGCTCTACACTGGCTAGGCACAGGCTAGACACAGGCTATGCACACGCTATGCACATGCCTGTCTCAGGCAAGGCACAGGCTAGACACAGGCTAGACACTGGCTAGGCATAGGCTATGCACATGCCAGTCACAGGCAAGGCACAGGCTAGACACAGGCTAGACACAGGCTAGGCACAGGCTAGGCACAGGCTAGGCACAGGCTAGGCACAGGCTAGGCACAGGCTAGGCACAGGCTAGGCACAGGCTAGGCACTGGCTAGACAAAGGCCAGACACTGGCTAGGCACAGGCTTGGCATTGGCTAGACACTGGCTAGGCACACGCTATGCACATGCCAGTCTCAGGCAAGGCACAGGCTAGACACAGGCTAGACACTGGCTAGGCACAGTGTATGCACATGCCAGTCACAGGCAATGCACAGGCTAGACACAGGCTAGACACTGGCTAGGCACAGGCTAGACACAAGCTAGACACAGGCTAGGCACAGGCTATGCACATGCCAGTCACAGGCAACGCACAGGCTAGACACAGGCTAGACACAGGCTAGGCACAGGCTAGGAACAGGCTAGGCACTGGCTAGACACTGGCTAGGCACACGCTATGCACATGCCAGTCACAGGCTATGCACAGACTAGACAAAGGCTAGACACTGGCTAGGCACTGGCTAAACACTGCCTAGGCACACGCTATGCACATGCCTGTCTCAGGCAAGGCACAGGCTAGACACTGGCTAGGCACAGGCTATGCACATGCCAGTCACAGGCAAGGCACAGGCTAGACACAGGCTAGACACAGGCTAGACACAGGCTAGACACAGGCTAGACACAGGCTAGACACAGGCTAGGTATAGGCTAGGCACAGGCTAGCCACAGGCTAGACACAGGCTAGATACAGGCTAGACACAGGCTTGACACAGGCTAGACACAGGCTAGACACAGGCTAGACACAGGCTAGACACAGGCTAGACACAGGCTAGCCACAGGCTAGACACAGGCTAGATACAGGCTAGACACAGGCTTGACACCGGCTAGACACAGGCTAGACACAGGCTAGACACAGGCTAGACACAGGCTAGACACAGGCTAGACACGGGCTAGACACAGGCTAGGCACAGGCTAGACACAGGCTAGACACAGGCTAGAAACTGGCTAGACAAAGGCTAGACACAGGCTAGCCACAGGCTAGACACAGGCTAGACACAGGCTAGACACAGGCTGGACACAGGCTAGACACAGGCTAGGCACAGGCTAGACACAAGCTAGACACAGGCTAGGCACAGGCTATGCACATGCCAGTCACAGGCAATGCACAGGCTAGACACAGGCTAGACACTGGCTAGGCACAGGCTAGACACAAGCTAGACACAGGCTAGGCACAGGCTATGCACATGCCAGTCACAGGCTATGCACAGACTAGACAAAGGCTAGACACTGGCTAGGCACTGGCTAAACACTGCCTAGGCACACGCTATGCACATGCCTGTCTCAGGCAAGGCACAGGCTAGACACTGGCTAGGCATAAGCTATGCACATGCCAGTCACAGGCAAGGCACAGGCTAGACACAGGCTAGACACAGGCTAGACACAGGCTAGCCACAGGCAAGGCACAGGCTAGGCACTGGCTAGACAAAGGCTAGACACTGGCTAGGCACAGGCTAGGCACAGGCTATGCACATGCCAGTCACAGGCAAAACACAGGCTAGACACAGGCTAGACACAGGCTAGGCACAGGCTAGACACAGGCTAGACACTGGCTAGGCACAGGCTATGCACATGCCAGTCACAGGCAAGGCACAGGCTAGACACAGGCTAGACACAGGCTAGACACAGGCTGGACACAGGCTAGACACAGGCTAGACACAGGCTAGACACAGGCTAGGCATAGGCTAGACACAGGCTGGACACAGGCTAGACACAGGCTAGACACAGGCTAGACACAGGCTAGGCATAGGCTAGACACAGGCTAGCCACAGGCTAGGCACAGGCTAGCCACAGGCTAGGCACAGGCTAGGCACAGGCTAGGCACTGGCTAGGCACAAGCTAGTCACAGGCTAGGCACAGGCTAGGCACAGGCTAGACACCGGCTAGACACCGGCTAGACACCGGCTAGACACTGACTAGACACAGGCTAGACAGAGGCTATACACTGGCTAGACACAGGCTAGCCACAGGCTGGACACAGGCTAGACACAGGCTAGACACCGGCTAGACACCGGCTAGACACCGGCTAGGCACAGGCTAGACACAGGCTATGCACAGACTAGACAAAGGCTAGACACTGGCTAGGCACTGGCTAAACACTGCCTAGGCACACGCTATGCACATGCCTGTCTCAGGCAAGGCACAGGCTAGACACTGGCTAGGCATAAGCTATGCACATGCCAGTCACAGGCAAGGCACAGGCTAGACACAGGCTAGACACAGGCTAGACACAGGCTAGACACAGGCTAGCCACAGGCTGGACACAGGCTAGACACAGGCTAGACACAGGCTAGACACCGGCTAGACACCGGCTAGACACTGACTAGACACAGGCTAGGCAGAGGCTATACACTGGCTAGGCACAGGCTGGACACAGGCTATGCACAGGCTAGACAAAGGCTAGACTCTGGCTAGGCACAGGCTAGGCACTTGCTAGACACTGCCTAGGCACACGCTATGCACATGCCTGTCTCAGGCAAGGCACAGGCTAGACACTGGCTAGGCATAAGCTATGCACATGCCAGTCACAGGCAAGGCACAGGCTAGACACAGGCTAGACACAGGCTAGACACAGGCTAGCCACAGGCAAGGCACAGGCTAGGCACTGGCTAGGCACAAGCTAGTCACAGGCTAGGCACAGGCCAGGCACAGGCTAGGCACAGGCTAGGCACAGGCTAGACACCGGCTAGACACCGGCTAGACACTGACTAGACACAGGCTAGGCAGAGGCTATACACTGGCTAGGCACAGGCTGGACACAGGCTATGCACAGGCTAGACAAAGGCTAGACTCTGGCTAGGCACAGGCTAGGCACTTGCTAGACACTGCCTAGGCACACGCTATGCACATGCCTGTCTCAGGCAAGGCACAGGCTAGACACTGGCTAGGCATAAGCTATGCACATGCCAGTCACAGGCAAGGCACAGGCTAGACACGGGCTAGACACAGGCTAGACACAGGCTAGCCACAGGCAAGGCACAGGCTAGGCACTGGCTAGACAAAGGCTAGACACTGGCTAGGCACAGGCTAGGCACAGGCTATGCACATGCCAGTCACAGGCAAAACACAGGCTAGACACAGGCTAGACACAGGCAAGGCACAGGCTAGACACAGGCCAGGCACAGGCTAGACACAGGCTAGACACAGGCTAGACACAGGCTAGACACAGGCTAGACACAGGCTAGACACAGGCTTGACACAGGCTAGACACGGGCTAGACACAGGCAAGGCACAGGCTAGACACAGGCTAGGCACTGGCTAGGCACAGGCTATTCACATGCCAGTCACAGGCAAGGCACAGGCTAGACACAGGCTAGACACAGGCTAGACACAGGCTAGACACTGGCTAGGCACAGGCTAGGCACTGGCTAGACACTTGCTAGGCACACGCTATGCACATGCCAGTCTCAGGAAAGGCACAGGCTAGACACAGGCTAGACACTGGCTAGGCACAGGCTATGCACATGCCAGTCTCAGGCAAGGCACAGGCTAGACACAGGCTAGACACAGGCTAGACACAGGCTAGACACAGGCTAGACACAGGCTAGGTATAGGCTAGGCACAGGCTAGCCACAGGCTAGACACAGGCTAGATACAGGCTAGACACAGGCTTGACACCGGCTAGACACAGGCTAGACACAGGCTAGACACAGGCTAGACACAGGCTAGACACAGGCTAGACACGGGCTAGACACAGGCTAGGCACAGGCTAGACACAGGCTAGACACAGGCTAGAAACTGGCTAGACAAAGGCTAGACACAGGCTAGCCACAGGCTAGACACAGGCTAGACACAGGCTAGACACAGGCTAGACACAGGCTAGACACAGGCTGGACACAGGCTGGACACAGGCTAGACACAGGCTAGACACAGGCTAGACACAGGCTAGACACAGGCTAGACACAGGCTAGACACAGGCTGGACACAGGCTAGGCATAGGCTAGCCACAGGCTAGGCACAGGCTAGGCACTGGCTAGGCACAAGCTAGTCTGAGGCTAGGCACAGGCCAGTCACAGGCTAGGCACAGGCTAGGCACAGGCTAGACACCGGCTAGACACCGGCTAGACACTGACTAGACACAGTCTAGACAGAGGCTATACACTGGCTAGGCACAGGCTAGACACAGGCTATGCACACGCTATGCACATGCCTGTCTCAGGCAAGGCACAGGCTAGACACAGGCTAGACACTGGCTAGGCATAGGCTATGCACATGCCAGTCACAGGCAAGGCACAGGCTAGACACAGGCTAGACACAGGCTAGGCACAGGCTAGGCACAGGCTAGGCACAGGCTAGGCACTGGCTAGACAAAGGCCAGACACTGGCTAGGCACAGGCTTGGCATTGGCTAGACACTGGCTAGGCACACGCTATGCACATGCCAGTCTTAGGCAAGGCACAGGCTAGACACAGGCTAGACACTGGCTAGGCACAGTGTATGCACATGCCAGTCACAGGCAATGCACAGGCTAGACACAGGCTAGACACTGGCTAGGCACAGGCTAGACACAAGCTAGACACAGGCTAGGCACAGGCTATGCACATGCCAGTCACAGGCAACGCACAGGCTAGACACAGGCTAGACACAGGCTAGGCACAGGCTAGGAACAGGCTAGGCACTGGCTAGACACTGGCTAGGCACACGCTATGCACATGCCAGTCACAGGCTATGCACAGACTAGACAAAGGCTAGACACTGGCTAGGCACTGGCTAAACACTGCCTAGGCACACGCTATGCACATGCCTGTCTCAGGCAAGGCACAGGCTAGACACTGGCTAGGCACAGGCTATGCACATGCCAGTCACAGGCAAGGCACAGGCTAGACACAGGCTAGACACAGGCTAGACACAGGCTAGACACAGGCTAGACACAGGCTAGGTATAGGCTAGGCACAGGCTAGCCACAGGCTAGACACAGGCTAGATACAGGCTAGACACAGGCTTGACACCGGCTAGACACAGGCTAGACACAGGCTAGACACAGGCTAGACACAGGCTAGACACAGGCTAGACACGGGCTAGACACAGGCTAGGCACAGGCTAGACACAGGCTAGACACAGGCTAGAAACTGGCTAGACAAAGGCTAGACACAGGCTAGCCACAGGCTAGACACAGGCTAGACACAGGCTAGACACAGGCTAGACACAGGCTGGACACAGGCTAGACACAGGCTAGGCACAGGCTAGACACAAGCTAGACACAGGCTAGGCACAGGCTATGCACATGCCAGTCACAGGCAATGCACAGGCTAGACACAGGCTAGACACTGGCTAGGCACAGGCTAGACACAAGCTAGACACAGGCTAGGCACAGGCTATGCACATGCCAGTCACAGGCTATGCACAGACTAGACAAAGGCTAGACACTGGCTAGGCACTGGCTAAACACTGCCTAGGCACACGCTATGCACATGCCTGTCTCAGGCAAGGCACAGGCTAGACACTGGCTAGGCATAAGCTATGCACATGCCAGTCACAGGCAAGGCACAGGCAAGGCACAGGCTAGACACAGGCTAGACACAGGCTAGACACAGGCTAGACACAGGCTAGCCACAGGCAAGGCACAGGCTAGGCACTGGCTAGACAAAGGCTAGACACTGGCTAGGCACAGGCTAGGCACAGGCTATGCACATGCCAGTCACAGGCAAAACACAGGCTAGACACAGGCTAGACACAGGCTAGGCACAGGGTAGACACAGGCTAGACACTGGCTAGGCACAGGCTATGCACATGCCAGTCACAGGCAAGGCACAGGCTAGACACAGGCTAGACACAGGCTAGACACAGGCTGGACACAGGCTAGACACAGGCTAGACACAGGCTAGACACAGGCTAGGCATAGGCTAGACACAGGCTGGACACAGGCTAGACACAGGCTAGACACAGGCTAGACACAGGCTAGGCATAGGCTAGACACAGGCTAGCCACAGGCTAGGCACAGGCTAGGCACAGGCTAGGCACTGGCTAGGCACAAGCTAGTCACAGGCTAGGCACAGGCTAGGCACAGGCTAGACACCGGCTAGACACCGGCTAGACACTGACTAGACACAGGCTAGACAGAAGCTATACACTGGCTAGGCACAGGCTAGACACAGGCTATGCACAGACTAGACAAAGGCTAGACACTGGCTAGGCACTGGCTAAACACTGCCTAGGCACACGCTATGCACATGCCTGTCTCAGGCAAGGCACAGGCTAGACACTGGCTAGGCATAAGCTATGCACATGCCAGTCACAGGCAAGGCACAGGCTAGACACAGGCTAGACACAGGCTAGACACAGGCTAGCCACAGGCAAGGCACAGGCTAGGCACTGGCTAGACAAAGGCTAGACACTGGCTAGGCACAGGCTAGGCACAGGCTCTGCACATGCCAGTCACAGGCAAAACACAGGCTAGACACAGGCTAGACACAGGCTAGGCACAGGGTAGACACAGGCTAGACACTGGCTAGGCACAGGCTATGCACATGCCAGTCAGAGGCAAGGCACAGGCTAGACACAGGCTAGACACAGGCTAGACACAGGCTGGACACAGGCTAGACACAGGCTAGACACAGGCTAGACACAGGCTAGGCATAGGCTAGGCACTGGCTAGACACAGGCTAGGCACAGGCTAGGCACTGGCTAGGCACAAGCTAGTCACAGGCTAGGCACAGGCCAGTCACAGGCTAGGCACAGGCTAGGCACAGGCTAGACACCGGCTAGACACCGGCTAGACACTGACTAGACACAGGCTAGGCAGAGGCTATACACTGGCTAGGCACAGGCTGGACACAGGCTATGCACAGGCTAGACAAAGGCTAGACTCTGGCTAGGCACAGGCTAGGCACTTGCTAGACACTGCCTAGGCACACGCTATGCACATGCCTGTCTCAGGCAAGGCACAGGCTAGACACAGGCTAGACACGGGCTAGACACCGGCTAGACAGAGGCTATACACTGGCTAGGCACAGGCTAGACACAGGCTATGCACAGGCTAGACACTGGCTAGACACTGGCTAGGCACAGGCTAGGCACTGGCTAGACACTGGCTAGGCACACGCTATGCACATGCCAGTCACAGGCAAGGCACAGGCTAGACACAGGCTAGACACAGGCTAGGCACAGGCTAGGCACAGGCTAGGCACTGGCTAGACACTGGCTAGGCACACGCTATGCACATGCCTGTCTCAGGCAAGGCACAGGCTAGACACAGGCTAGACACTGGCTAGGCACACGCTATGCACATGCCAGTCTCAGGCAAGTCACAGGCTAGACACAGGCTAGACACTGGCTAGGCACAGGCTAGACACAGGCTAGACACAGGCTAGACACAGGCTAGACACAGGCTAGACACAGGCTAGACACAGGCTAGACACAGGCTAGGCACAGGCTAGACACAGGCTAGACACAGGCTAGACACAGGCTAGACACAGGCTAGACACAGGCTAGGCACAGGCTAGACACAGACTAGGCACAGGCTAGACACAGGCTAGACACAGGCTAGACACAAGCTAGACACAGGCTAGACACAGGCTAGACACAAGCTAGACACAGGCTAGACACAGGCTAGACACAGGCTAGACACAGGCTAGGCACAGGCTAGACACAGGCTAGACACTGGCTAGGCACAGACAATGCACATGCCAGTTACATGCCAGTCACAGGCAAGGCACAGGCTAGACACAGGCTAGACACTGGCTAGGCACAGGCTAGACACAGGTTAGACATAGGCTAGACACAGGCTAGACACAGGCTAGACACAGGCTAGACACAGGCTAGACACAGGCTAGACACAGGCTAGACACAGGCTAGACACAGGCTAGGCACAGGCTAGACACAGGCTAGACACAGGCTAGACACAAGCTAGACACAAGCTAGACACAGGCTAGACACAGGCTAGACACAGGCTAGACACAGGCTAGACACAGGCTAGAAACAGGCTAGACACAGGCTAGACACAGGCTAGACACAGGCTAGACACAGGCTAGGCACAGGCTAGACAAAGGCTAGACACAGGCTAGACACAGGCTAGACACAGGCTAGACACAGGCTAGACACAGGCTGGACACAGGCTATACACAGGCTAGACACAGGCTAGACACAGGCTAGGCATAGGCTAGGCACAGGCTAGCCACAGGCTAGGCACAGGCTAGGCACAGGCTAGGTACAGGCTAAGCACAGGCTAGGCACTGGCTAGGCACAAGCTAGTCACAGGCTAGGCACAGGCAAGTCACAGGCTAGGCACAGGCTAGGCACAGGCTAGACACCGGCTAGACACCGGCTAGACACTGACTAGACACAGGCTAGACAGAGGCTATACACTGGCTAGGCACAGGCTAGATACAGGCTATGCACAGGCTAGACAAAGGCTAGACACAGGCTAGACACAGGCTGGACACAGGCTAGACACAGGCTAGACACAGGCTAGACACAGGCTGGACACAGGCTAGACACAGGCTAGACACAGGCTAGACACAGGCTAGGCATAGGCTAGACACAGGCTAGCCACAGGCTAGGCACAGGCTAGGCACAGGCTAGGCACTGGCTAGGCACAAGCTAGTCACAGGCTAGGCACAGGCTAGGCACAGGCTAGACACCGGCTAGACACCGGCTAGACACTGACTAGACACAGGCTAGACAGAGGCTATACACTGGCTAGGCACAGGCTAGACACAGGCTATGCACAGACTAGACAAAGGCTAGACACTGGCTAGGCACTGGCTAAACACTGCCTAGGCACACGCTATGCACATGCCTGTCTCAGGCAAGGCACAGGCTATACACTGGCTAGGCATAAGCTATGCACATGCCAGTCACAGGCAAGGCACAGGCTAGACACAGGCTAGACACAGGCTAGACACAGGCTAGCCACAGGCAAGGCACAGGCTAGGCACTGGCTAGACAAAGGCTAGACACTGGCTAGGCACAGGCTAGGCACAGGCTATGCACATGCCAGTCACAGGCAAAACACAGGCTAGACACAGGCTAGACACAGGCTAGGCACAGGGTAGACACAGGCTAGACACTGGCTAGGCACAGGCTATGCACATGCCAGTCACAGGCAAGGCACAGGCTAGACACAGGCTAGACACAGGCTAGACACAGGCTGGACACAGGCTAGACACAGGCTAGACACAGGCTAGACACAGGCTAGGCATAGGCTAGGCACTGGCTAGACACAGGCTAGGC
Organism: Zaprionus indianus; assembly: GCA_018904595.1. Classification (NCBI taxonomy): domain Eukaryota; kingdom Metazoa; phylum Arthropoda; class Insecta; order Diptera; family Drosophilidae; genus Zaprionus; species Zaprionus indianus. The sequence goes on along the minus strand of JAEIHA010000366.1, from coordinate 128,705 downwards.
ACAGGCTAGGCACTGGCTAGGCACAAGCTAGTCACAGGCTAGACACAGGCCAGTCACAGGCTAGGCACAGGCTAGGCACAGGCTAGACACCGGCTAGACACCGGCTAGACACTGACTAGACACAGGCTAGGCAGAGGCTATACACTGGCTAGGCACAGGCTGGACACAGGCTATGCACAGGCTAGACAAAGGCTAGACTCTGGCTAGGCACAGGCTAGGCACTTGCTAGACACTGCCTAGGCACACGCTATGCACATGCCTGTCTCAGGCAAGGCACAGGCTAGACACAGGCTAGACACGGGCTAGACACCGGCTAGACAGAGGCTATACACTGGCTAGGCACAGGCTAGACACAGGCTATGCACAGGCTAGACACTGGCTAGACACTGGCTAGGCACAGGCTAGGCACTGGCTAGACACTGGCTGGGCACACGCTATGCACATGCCTGTCTCAGGCAAGACACAGGCTAGACACAGGCTAGACACTGGCTAGGCACAGGCTATGCACATGCCAGTCACATGCAATGCACAGGCTAGACACAGGCTAGACACTGGCTAGGCAAAGGCTATGCACATGCCAGTCACAGGCAAGGCACAGGCTAGACACAGGCTAGACACAGGCTAGGCACAGGCTAGGCACAGGCTAGGCACTGGCTAGACAAAGGCTAGACACTGGCTAGGCACAGGCTAGGCACTGGCTAGACACTGGCTAGGCACACGCTATGCACATGCCAGTCTCAGGCAAGGCACAGGCTAGACACAGGCTAGACACTGGCTAGGCACAGGCTATGCACATGCCAGTCACATGCAATGCACAGGCTAGACACAGGCTAGACACTGGCTAGGCACAGGCTAGACACAAGCTAGACACAGGATAGGCACAGGCTATGCACATGCCAGTCACAGGCTAGACACAGGCTAGACACAGGCTAGACACAGGCTAGACACAGGCTAGACACAGGCTAGACACAGGCTAGGCACAGGCTAGACACAGGCTAGACACAGGCTAGACACAAGCTAGACACAAGCTAGACACAGGCTAGACACAGGCTAGACACAGGCTAGACACAGGCTAGACACAGGCTAGACACAGGCTAGAAACAGGCTAGACACAGGCTAGACACAGGCTAGACACAGGCTAGACACAGGCTAGGCACAGGCTAGACAAAGGCTAGACACAGGCTAGACACAGGCTAGACACAGGCTAGACACAGGCTAGACACAGGCTGGACACAGGCTATACACAGGCTAGACACAGGCTAGACACAGGCTAGGCATAGGCTAGGCACAGGCTAGCCACAGGCTAGGCACAGGCTAGGCACAGGCTAGGCACAGGCTAGGCACAGGCTAAGCACAGGCTAGGCACTGGCTAGGCACAAGCTAGTCACAGGCTAGGCACAGGCCAGTCACAGGCTAGGCACAGGCTAGGCACAGGCTAGACACCGGCTAGACACCGGCTAGACACTGACTAGACACAGGCTAGACAGAGGCTATACACTGGCTAGGCACAGGCTAGACACAGGCTATGCACAGGCTAGACAAAGGCTAGACACAGGCTAGACACAGGCTGGACACAGGCTAGACACAGGCTAGACACAGGCTAGACACAGGCTGGACACAGGCTAGACACAGGCTAGACACAGGCTAGACACAGGCTAGGCATAGGCTAGACACAGGCTAGCCACAGGCTAGGCACAGGCTAGGCACAGGCTAGGCACTGGCTAGGCACAAGCTAGTCACAGGCTAGGCACAGGCTAGGCACAGGCTAGACACCGGCTAGACACCGGCTAGACACTGACTAGACACAGGCTAGACAGAGGCTATACACTGGCTAGGCACAGGCTAGACACAGGCTATGCACAGGCTAGACAAAGGCTAGACACTGGCTAGGCACTGGCTAGACACTGGCTAGGCACACGCTATGCACATGCCTGTCTCAGGCAAGGCACAGGCTATACACTGGCTAGGCATAAGCTATGCACATGCCAGTCTCAGGCAAGGCACAGGCTAGACACAGGCTAGACACAGGCTAGACACAGGCTAGCCACAGGCAAGGCACAGGCTAGGCACTGGCTAGACAAAGGCTAGACACTGGCTAGGCACAGGCTAGGCACAGGCTATGCACATGCCAGTCACAGGCAAAACACAGGCTAGACACAGGCTAGACACAGGCTAGGCACAGGGTAGACACAGGCTAGACACTGGCTAGGCACAGGCTATGCACATGCCAGTCACAGGCAAGGCACAGGCTAGACACAGGCTAGACACAGGCTAGACACAGGCTGGACACAGGCTAGACACAGGCTAGACACAGGCTAGACACAGGCTAGGCATAGGCTAGGCACTGGCTAGACACAGGCTAGGCACAGGCTAGGCACTGGCTAGGCACAAGCTAGTCACAGGCTAGACACAGGCCAGTCACAGGCTAGGCACAGGCTAGGCACAGGCTAGACACCGGCTAGACACCGGCTAGACACTGACTAGACACAGGCTAGGCAGAGGCTATACACTGGCTAGGCACAGGCTGGACACAGGCTATGCACAGGCTAGACAAAGGCTAGACTCTGGCTAGGCACAGGCTAGGCACTTGCTAGACACTGCCTAGGCACACGCTATGCACATGCCTGTCTCAGGCAAGGCACAGGCTAGACACAGGCTAGACACGGGCTAGACACCGGCTAGACAGAGGCTATACACTGGCTAGGCACAGGCTAGACACAGGCTATGCACAGGCTAGACACTGGCTAGACACTGGCTAGGCACAGGCTAGGCACTGGCTAGACACTGGCTGGGCACACGCTATGCACATGCCTGTCTCAGGCAAGACACAGGCTAGACACAGGCTAGACACTGGCTAGGCACAGGCTATGCACATGCCAGTCACATGCAATGCACAGGCTAGACACAGGCTAGACACTGGCTAGGCAAAGGCTATGCACATGCCAGTCACAGGCAAGGCACAGGCTAGACACAGGCTAGACACAGGCTAGGCACAGGCTAGGCACAGGCTAGGCACTGGCTAGACAAAGGCTAGACACTGGCTAGGCACAGGCTAGGCACTGGCTAGACACTGGCTAGGCACACGCTATGCACATGCCAGTCTCAGGCAAGGCACAGGCTAGACACAGGCTAGACACTGGCTAGGCACAGGCTATGCACATGCCAGTCACATGCAATGCACAGGCTAGACACAGGCTAGACACTGGCTAGGCACAGGCTAGACACAAGCTAGACACAGGATAGGCACAGGCTATGCACATGCCAGTCACAGGCAACGCACAGGCTAGACACAGGCTAGACACAGGCTAGGCACAGGCTAGGAACAGGCTAGGCACTGGCTAGACACTGGCTAGGCACACGCTATGCACATGCCAGTCTCTGGCAAGGCACACGCTATGCACATGCCAGTCTCAGGCAAGGCACAGGCTAGACACAGGCTAGAAACTGGCTAGGCACAGACAATGCACATGCCAGTCACATGCCAGTCACAGGCAAGGCACAGGGTAGACACAGGCTAGACACTGGCTAGGCACAGGCTAGACACAGGCTAGACACAGGCTAGACACAGGCTAGACACAGGCTAGACACAGGCTAGACACAGGCTAGACACAGGCTAGACACAGGCTAGGCACAGGCTAGACACAGGCTAGACACAGGCTAGACACAAGCTAGACACAGGCTAGACACCGGCTAGACACAGGAAGGACACAGGCTGGACACAGGCTATACACAGGCTAGACACAGGCTAGACACAGGCTAGGCATAGGCTAGGCACAGGCTAGGCACAGGCTAGGCACTGGCTAGGCACAAGCTAGTCACAGGCTAGGCACAGGCCAGTCACAGGCTAGGCACAGGCTAGGCACAGGCTAGACACCGGCTAGACACCGGCAAGACACTGACTAGACACAGGCTAGACAGAGGCTATACACTGGCTAGGCACAGGCTAGACACAGGCTATGCACAGGCTAGACAAAGGCTAGACACAGGCTAGACACAGGCTGGACACAGGCTAGACACAGGCTAGACACAGGCTAGACACAGGCTGGACACAGGCTAGACACAGGCTAGACACAGGCTAGACACAGGCTAGGCATAGGCTAGACACAGGCTAGCCACAGGCTAGGCACAGGCTAGGCACAGGCTAGGCACTGGCTAGGCACAAGCTAGTCACAGGCTAGGCACAGGCTAGGCACAGGCTAGACACCGGCTAGACACCGGCTAGACACTGACTAGACACAGGCTAGACAGAGGCTATACACTGGCTAGGCACAGGCTAGACACAGGCTATGCACAGACTAGACAAAGGCTAGACACTGGCTAGGCACTGGCTAGACACTGCCTAGGCACACGCTATGCACATGCCTGTCTCAGGCAAGGCACAGGCTAGACACTGGCTAGGCATAGGCTATGCACATGCCAGTCACAGGCAAGGCACAGGCTAGATACAGGCTAGACACAGGCTAGACACAGGCTAGCCACAGGCAAGGCACAGGCTAGGCACTGGCTAGACAAAGGCTAGACACTGGCTAGGCACAGGCTAGGCACAGGCTATGCACATGCCAGTCACAGGCAAAACACAGGCTAGACACAGGCTAGACACAGGCTAGGCACAGGATAGACTCAGGCTAGACACTGGCTAGGCACAGGCTATGCACATGCCAGTCACAGGCAAGGCACAGGCTAGACACAGGCTCGACACAGGCTAGGCACAGGCTAGGCACAGGCTAGGCACAGGCTAGGCACAGGCTAGGCACTGGCTAGACACTGGCTAGGCACACGCTATGCACATGCCAGTCTCAGGCAAGGCACAGGCTAGACACAGGCTAGACACTGGCTAGACACTGGCTAGGCACAGGCAAGGCACAGGCTAGACACAGGCTAGACACAGGCTAGGCACAGGCTAGACACAGGCTAGACACTGGCTAGGCACAGGCTATGCACATGCCAGTCACAGGCAAGGTACAGGCTAGACACAGGCTAGACACAGGCTAGGCACAGGCTAGACACAGGCTAGACACAGGCTAGACACAGGCTAGACACAGGCTAGGCACTGGCTATACAAAGGCTAGACACTGGCTAGGCACTGGCTAGGCACAGGCTATGCACATGCCAGTCACAGGCAAAACATAGGCTAGACACAGGCTAGACACAGGCTAGGCACAGGCTAGACACAGGCTAGACACTGGCTAGGCACAGGCTATGCACATGCCAGTCACAGGCAAGGCACAGGCTAGACACAGGCTAGACACAGGCTAGACACAGGCTAGGCACAGGCTATACACAGGCTAGACACTGGCTAGGCACAGGCTATGCACATGCCAGTCACAGGCAAGGCACAGGCTAGAAACAGGCTAGACACAGGCTAGGCACAGGCTATACACTGGCTAGGCACACGCTACGCACATGCCAGTCTCAGGCAAGGCACAGGCTAGACACAGGCTAGACACTGGCTAGACACTGGCTAGGCACAGGCTATGCACATGCCAGTCACAGGCAAGGCACAGGCTAGACACAGGCTAGACACAGGCTAGGCACAGGCTAGACACAGGCTAGGCACAGGCTAGACACAGGCTAGACACTGGCTAGGCACAGGCTATGCACATGCCAATCTCAGGCAAGGCACAGGCTAGGCACAGGCCAGACACTGGCTAGGCACACGCTATGCACATGCCAGTCTCAGGCAAGGCACAGGCTAGACACAGGCTAGACACTGGCTAGGCACAGGCTATGCACATGCCAGTCACCGGCAAGGCACAGGCTAGACACAGGCTAGACACAGGCTAGACAAAGGCTAGACACTGGCTAGGCACAGGCTAGGCACAGGCTAGATAACTTTCTCTTCAAGTGAACAGACGCGTTTTTCTTTTGCTCCCCGAAGTTTCTTTATTTCTTTGAACAACCGGTGTTCTATGTAACAAAAACTTATTAATACTTCTTGTAGTGTTTTTTCTTATTCTTTTGCTGCAGAATCTGTTCACTCGCGAGTGCTTTTCTATTAAATTAGTCAAACATTTGTGTTTGGTAATTTGGGAATTGGTTTGCAATTTGCTTCTTTGTTTACATCAACTCTTTGTAGCTTTGTTGTTGCATTGCTTGGTAGCTTGATCTATTTTTAGATTCTGTCGTGAGCGCGCTTACTCTCTTCTGTTCGCTCTCTCTCTCCTACTTTCGTCTGCGCTGTGCATTTGTTGTTGCAGTTACTGTAACGACAGCTAACGCTCTCGCCTATTTAGCATTTGCTCTCTTTCTTTCGTACATAGTTTACTCTTAGTTTTTTCTAACGTTTTATTTGGCTACTCTTTTACAGTGGTGTCTTATTATAATGGAAGGACATCTTATTTGTGCTGTTAAAACCTGCAAAGGTGAGATTACGTGTGCTCAGCCAAGTATCTTATGTTGGCTGTGTGATAATGTTGTACATGCCAAATGTGTCAACGTCACTGGTTCAACTGCTGATGCTTTGGCTAAGCGCATTGGGCTGCACTATTGTTACGAGGAGTGTCGTGAGGTGCAGAACGAAATGAGAGCCTTCATGCGGCAGACACGGAAAGGCTTTAAGGAATTGTTTAGTGGTTTTCGTACGCTATCTAAACAGTTCTCTAAGCTGGACTCGGACTTTAATGGCCTTCAGCTGTTAAATGAGTCCCCGAAGCGCAAAAAATCAACGCGCAAAGAAGAGACCATGTCTGCTGCTGTTCCGCCACCAAACGTAGCTCAGCCTAGTACTCCGTTGACACAGCCGTTGATACCGGTCACCACATCGGTGGTAACGAGATCGGCGGCTCAGAAAATTCGGTTTCCGAATGTGTCAACAGTGAGTCTTCGCAGCCAGTGACGCCAAAAATCCCTACCATTTTAGCTCCTGCCTCAATACCTGTGTCAGCTTCACCCAGGGCAACAACCACTGCTTCTTTATCAGTGGTGCCCAAGCCTCTTGTAGGGATTCCCCCGAGGAAACAAATCTTTGTTTCCAGGCTTGCCCCTGATCTCACATCTGATGATGTTATGGCTTTTATTCAAGCCAAAATACAAGCCGCTGAGATTAAGGTGGAAAAATTTAAGTTCTCTTATGAACGGGACGTATCATCCTTTAAACTTTGTGTCCCTAACGATTGCTTTAACCACATATGCACGCCTGATTTTTGGCCAGCTCATATCGTGGTTAAAGAATTCGAGGCAAAGAAAAAAAAGAATCGGCCCCCGATTAGACTTACTTTGCCAAACCAGACCACTGCGCCCAATAAGACGACAAAAAACTAAACTCTTATCTTTCTTTCTCCTATCAAAATGTAAGAGGCCTTCGTAGCAAACTTTCAACTTTCTTTATGAATAGTCTTTCATTTACTTCTCAGTTTTTGGTGTTAACAGAGACTTGGTTAAAACCGGAAATCCTAAGCTCCGAGGTTTTACCAAGTAAGTACACTATTTACAGGCGTGATAGAACTGATCGACGTGGTGGTGGCGTTCTTGTTGCAGTAGACTCCACAATTGCATCAGATTTTATACAGCCGGAGGTTCAATATGATATTGAATTTATTTGTGTAAAACTACACCTTCCCGGCTTTTTCTTATATATAACCTGCTCATATATTCCGCCGTCATCGGAATCATCAGTCTATTCGCAGCATTTGTCTGCAATTAAGACTGTATTTAACCTGTTATCAGACAGGGATCAGTTCATAGTCCTTGGGGACTTTAATATTCCTGACTGCAATTGGACACCTAGTCCTAAGGAATATTCTCTATTGCCTTCCCATCAGCACGATCTTTTCGATGGACTGTTTGACATGTCATTGTCGCAGGTCAATCATGTTCTTAACTCCATGAAAAGATCGCTGGATCTATGTTTCGTTTCTGATCCATCTAAGGTAATTTTAAATAGGGCCCAACCCCTCTCTGTACCTGAAGATCCATACCATCCCACCCTCGAAGTCAATTTCGATTTGGGATATTATTCTTTGACTAAGAGTAACACTAATAGTAAGCGTGTGCGCTGTTTCAGAAAAGCAGACTTCCTATTATTAAATAACCTTATTTCTAACTTTGACTGGTCTAATCTTCACCTGTGCACTGATATGGCAGTAGCCATAAAAGTCTTTTATAGGACCATTAATTCATTCTTTGATATATGTGTTCCGAGATTCTATCCGACAGCCTCAAGTAAGCCCCCGTGGTTTACAAAAGAGCTGTCACGCCTAAAGAATTTAAAGAACGCCTTATTTAAAAAATATAAACTTAAACACTCTTCTTTATTCTTTTCTCGCTATTTAACTGCTCGGTCAAACTTCACCGTGCTTAACGCCAAGTGTTATAAAAATTATTTAAACTGTTGTAGGGCTCAGTTTTTTCAAAACCCCTAACAGTTTTATAATTTTGTTAACATGAAGCGTAAATCAGCGGCTTTTCCATGTAAATTGGAATTTGAAAATGCTATTGCAGACACGGATCAGGCCATGGCCGATATGTTTGCAAGGTTTTTTCAAACTACTTATTTACCTGCCACCCATAACACTCAGTCATATCCTTATAATATCCCATGTTCGAATGGTATCTTCACTCCACTTTTGAATGAAAGTTCAATTGCTAGGGATCTTCACTTGGTTACACCACTTTACTCGCCAGGCCCCGACAGAATTCCCGCGTGCGTACTACGGTTCTGTGCTAATTCCTTGAGTAAGCCATTGCTTAAACTATTCTCGCTGTCCTTAGAAACTTCTTTTTTTCCTTCCATCTGGAAGGAATCATTCATTATTCCCTTACTCAAAAAGGGCAGCAAGTCGGATGCAACTAACTATAGAGGCATCTCTAAGCTATCGGCCATACCTAAATTCTTCGAGAATGTCTTAACCCCTCACTTGCAACACTTCTGTAGATCCATCATTTCCCCTTGTCAACACGGATTCATCAAACGTCGTTCCACTACGACAAATTTACTTGAGCTGACATCCTTTGTAGTACAGGGATTTCAGCAAAATCTTCAAACTGATGTCATTTATACTGATTTCAGTAAAGCTTTTGACTCAGTAAATCATTCCCTCCTAGCAGAAAAGCTTAAACTTCTTGGTTTCTCACCTAAACTTCTTAGTTGGATTGTTAGTTATCTGACTGACAGAACCCAAATGGTACTTTTTAAAGATTGCCTTTCAAACCCACTTCATGCCACCTCTGGTGTTCCTCAAGGGAGTCATTTAGGTCCCCTTCTATTCACTCTTTTCATCAATGACCTTCCGCTTGTCATACGATCTGCTCGCACTCTTATGTATGCAGATGATGTAAAGCTGTGTTTTCAACTTAAAGATGCCTTCTGTCACTCTTACTTACAAGCTGACCTAGATAGTTTTCAATCATGGTGCCGTGTAAATTTATTAATTCTGAATAGTTCTAAATGCAAGCTGATGACATTCTACCGAACCAACCCTGAGTTGGTATCCTATACACTTTGTGGTTGTGCCTTAGAAAGAATTGCCTTAGTTGACGATCTTGGCATCCGTCTGGACCGTAAACTTAAGTTTTCGGAACATATTTCTACAATGGTCAATAAGGCTATGGGAATACTTGGCTTTATTAAGCGATGGTCTAAGGAGTTTGACGATCCTTATCTAACAAAGACCCTTTATACCTCACTTGTTCGTCCAATTTTGGAGTACGGATCATGCGTTTGGTGTCCTCAGTATTCGATTCACAGGGACCGTATTGAATCCGTACAAAAGAACTTTTTAATTTTCGCCTTGCGAGGTCTCAACTGGGATGTAGATATAAGACTTCCTCCTTATACAAATAGACTTAGATTACTTAATTTACCGTCCTTAGCTAACCGTAGAACTATGCTTGGTGTAGTTTTTATGAATAACCTTATCCAAGGGGACGTTGAGAGTGTTGATCTGGTTAGCCAGTTAAACTTCGCCGTCCCATGTAGAATCACCCGTAATTACTTACCACTAACTCTTCCTAATTGTAGATCGAACTATGCCCTGCATGAACCATTCAGGGTATTATGTTCTGATTTTAATAAGTACTCCTTCATATTAACAAATACTGACTCTGTACCAGCCTTAAAATTAAAACTTTTGTCCTACCTAGGTAGAAGTTAAATTTTCCTCGAAACGCCTGTCTATTTTTTCTTAGCTTCTATTTCTGCATGCTCGCGTTTATGACACTGCCCCTCGGTCGGTTGGGCATGTCTTAACATATACTAACTTTTACTAATACTATTAACTCTTCTGATCTGATTGGGTTTTTCTGGGTTTTCCCCAATTCTTCGCAACAAATGTTGGATCGGTTATATCTTTGTCTATCCCAGATTAAATTAAATTAAATTAAAATTAAATTTAATAAAATTAAAATAATCTTAGATCTTTTATATGCTTTATATATACTTTATGCTTACATTTTTATAAATTTCTCACTTATTAATTGTTCTTTTGTCAATTCAGTCGACTGCATTTAGTTGACTTTAAATTAATTAAATAAATAAATAAATAGACACTGGCTAGGCACAGGCTATGCACATGCCAGTCACAGGCAAGGCACAGGCTAGACACAGGATAGACACAGGCTAGGCACAGGCTAGGCACAGGCTAGGCACAGACTAGGCACTGGCTAGACACTGGCTAGGCACACGCTATGCACATGCCAGTCTCAGGCAAGGCACAGGCTAGACACAGGCTAGACACTGGGTAGACACTGGCTAGGCACAGGCTATGCACATGCCAGTCACAGGCAAGGCACAGGCTAGACACAGGCTAGACACAGGCTAGGCACAGGCTAGACACAGGCTAGACACTGGCTAGGCACAGGCTATGCACATGCCAGTCACAGGCAAGGCACAGGCTAGACACAGGGTAGACACAGGCTAGGCACAGGCTAGGCACAGGCTAGACACTGGCTAGGCACAGGCTATGCACATGCCAGTCACAGGCAAGGCACAGGCTAGACACAGGCTAGACACAGGCTAGGCACAGGCTAGGCACAGGCTAGGCACAGACTAGGCACTGGCTAGACACTGGCTAGGCACACGCTATGCACATGCCAGTCTCAGGCAAGGCACAGGCTAGACACAGGCTAGACACAGGCTAGGCACAGGCTAGGCACAGGCTAGGCACTGGCTAGACACTGGCTAGGCACACGCTATGCACATGCCAGTCTCAGGCAAGGCACAGGCTAGACACAGGCTAGACACTAGCTAGGCACAGGCTATGCACATGCCAGTCACAGGCAAAACACAGGCTAGACACAGGCTAGGCACAGGCTAGACACAGGCTAGACACTGGCTAGGCACAGGCTATGCACATGCCAGTCATAGGCAAGGCACAGGCTAGACACAGGCTAGACACAGGCTAGACACAGGCTAGGCACAGGCTAGGCACAGGCTAGGCACAGGCTAGGCACAGGCTAGGCACAGGCTAGGCACAGGCTAGGCACTGGCTAGACACTGGCTAGGCACACGCTATGCACATGCCAGTCTCAGGCAAGGCACAGGCTAGACACAGGCTAGACACTGGCTAGACACTGGCTAGGCACAGGCTATGCACATGCCAGTCACAGGCAAGGCACAGGCTAGACACAGGCTAGACACAGGCTAGGCACAGGCTAGACACAGGCTAGACACTGGCTAGGCACAGGCTATGCACATGCCAGTCTCAGGCAAGGCACAGGCTAGACACAGGCTAGACACTGGCTAGGCACACGCTATGCACATACCAGTCTCAGGCTAGGCACAGGCTATGCACATGCCAGTCACAGGCAAGGCACAGACTAGGCACTGGCTAGACACTGGCTAGGCACACGCTATGCACATGCCAGTCTCAGGCAAGGCAAAGGCTAGACACAGGCCAGACACTGGCTAGACACTGGCTAGGCACAGTCTATGCACATGCCAGTCACAGGCAAGGCACAGGCTAGACACAGGCTAGACACAGGCTAGGCACAGGCTAGACACAGGCTAGACACTGGCTAGGCACAGGCTATGCACATGCCAGTCACAGGCAAGGCACAGGCTAGACACAGGCTAGACACAGGCTAGGCACAGGCTAGGCACAGGCTAGACACTGGCTAGGCACAGGCTATGCACATGCCAGTCACAGGCAAGGCACAGGCTAGACACAGGCTAGACACAGGCTAGGCACAGGCTAGGCACAGGCTAGGCACAGACTAGGCACTGGCTAGACACTGGCTAGGCACACGCTATGCACATGCCAGTCTCAGGCAAGGCACAGGCTAGACACAGGCTAGACACTGGCTAGGCAACCGCTATGCACATGCCAGTCTCAGGCAAGGCACAGGCTAGACACAGGCTAGACACTGGCTAGGCAACCGCTATGCACATGCCAGTCACAGGCAAAACACAGGCTAGACACAGGCTAGACACAGGCTAGGCACAGGCTAGACACAGGCTAGACACTGGCTAGGCACAGGCTATGCACATGCCAGTCATAGGCAAGGCACTGGCTAGACACTGGCTAGGCACACGCTATGTACATGCCAGTCTCAGGCAAGGCACAGGCTAGACACAGGCTAGACACTGGCTAGACACTGGCTAGGCACAGGCTATGCACATGCCAGTCACAGGCAAGGCACAGGCTAGACACAGGCTAGACACAGGCTAGGCACAGGCTAGACACAGGCTAGACACTGGCTAGGCACAGGCTATGCACTGGCTAGGCACAGGCTATGCACATGCCAGTCTCAGGCAAGGCACAGGCTAGACACAGGCTAGACACAGGCTAGACACTGGCTAGGCACACGCTATGCACATGCCAGCCTCAGGCAACGCACAGGCTAGACACAGGCTAGACACTGGCTAGGCACAGGCTATGCACATGCCAGTCACAGGCAAGGCACAGGCTAGACACAGGCTAGACACAGGCTAGGCACAGGCTAGACACAGGCTAGACACTGGCTAGGCACAAGCTATGCACATGCCAGTCACAGGCAAGGCACAGGCTAGACACAGGCTAGACACAGGCTAGGCACAGGCTAGGCACAGGCTAGGCACAGGCTAGGCACAGGCTAGGCACAGGCTAGGCACAGGCTAGGCACTGGCTAGACACTGGCTGGGCACAGGCCAGTCACAGGCTAGGCACAGGCTAGGCACAGGCTAGACACCGGCTAGACACCGGCTAGACACAGACTCTTCACAGGCTAGACAGAGGCTTTACACTGGCTAGGCACAGGCTAGACACAGGCTATGCACAGGCTAGACAAAGGCTAGACACTGGCTAGGCACAGGCTAGGCACTGGCTAGACACTGGCTAGGCACACGCTATTCACATGCCTGTCTCAGGCAAGGCACAGGCTAGACACAGGCTAGACACTGGCTAGGCACAGGCTATGCACATGCCAGTCACAGGCAAGGCACAGGCTAGACACTGGCTAGGCATAGGCCAGTCACAGGCTAGGCACAGGCTAGACACAGGCTAGACACGGGCTAGACACCGGCTAGACAGAGGCTATACACTGGCTAGGCACAGGCTAGACACAGGCTATGCACAGGCTAGACACTGGCTAGACACTGGCTAGGCACAGGCTAGGCACTGGCTAGACACTGGCTAGGCACACGCTATGCACATGCCTGTCTCAGGCAAGACACAGGCTAGACACAGGCTAGACACTGGCTAGGCACAGGCTATTCACATGCCAGTCACAGGCAAGGCACAGGCTAGGCACAGGCTAGACACCGGCTAGACACAGATTAGACACAGGCTAGACAGAGGCTATACACTGGCTAGGCATAGGCTAGACACAGGCTATGCACAGGCTAGACAAAGGCTAGACACTGGCTAGACACAGGCTAGGCACTGGCTAGACACTGGCTAGGCACAGGCCAGTCACAGGCTAGGCACAGGCTAGGCATAGGCTAGACACCGGCTAGACACCGGCTAGACACAGACTAGACACAGGCTAGACAGAGGCTTTACACTGGCTAGGCACAGGCTAGACACAGGCTATGCACAGGCTAGACAAAGGCTAGACACTGGCTAGGCACAGGCTAGGCACTGGCTAGACACTGGCTAGGCACACGCTATGCACATGCCTGTCTCAGGCAAGGCACAGGCTAGACACAGGCTAGACACTGGCTAGGCACAGGCTATGCACATGCCAGTCACAGGCAAGGCACAGGCTAGACACAGGCTAGACACTGGCTAGGCACAGGCCAGTCACAGGCTAGGCACAGGCTAGACACAGGCTAGACACAGGCTAGACACCGGCTAGACAGAGGCTATACACTGTCTAGGCACAGGCTAGACACAGGCTATGCACAGGCTAGACAAAGGCTAGACACTGGCTAGGCAGAGGCTAGGCACTGGCTAGACACTGGCTAGGCACACGCTATGCACATGCCTGTCTCAGGAAGGCACAGGCTAGACACAGGCTAGACACTGGCTAGGCATAGGCTATGCACATGCCAGTCACAGGCAAGGCACAAGCTAGACACAGGCTAGACACCGGCTAGACACAGATTAGACACAGGCTAGACACAGATTAGACACAGGCTAGACAAAGGCTAGACACAGGCTAGACACAGGCTGGACACAGGCTAGACACAGGCTAGACACAGGCTAGACACAGGCTGGACACAGGCTAGACACAGGCTAGACACAGGCTTTACACAGGCTAGGCATAGGCTAGACTCAGGCTAGCCACAGGCTAGGCACAGGCTAGGCACAGGCTAGGCACAGGCTAGGCACAGGCTAGGCACTGGCTAGGCACAAGCTAGTCACAGGCTAGGCACAGGCTATGCACATGCCAGTCACAGGCAAGGCACAGGCTAGACACAGGCTAGACACAGGCTAGGCACAGGCTAGACACAGGCTAGACACTGGCTAGGCACAGGCTATGCACATGCCAGTCACAGGCAAGGCACAGGCTAGACACAGGCTAGACACAGGCTAGGCACAGGCTAGGCACAGGCTAGACACTGGCTAGGCACAGGCTATGCACATGCCAGTCACAGGCAAGGCACAGGCTAGACACAGGCTAGACACAGGCTAGGCACAGGCGAGGCACAGGCTAGGCACAGACTAGGCACTGGCTAGACACTGGCTAGGCACACGCTATGCACATGCCAGTCTCAGGCAAGGCAAAGGCTAGACACAGGCTAGACACAGGCTAGGCACAGGCTAGGCACAGGCTAGGCACTGGCTAGACACTGGCTAGGCACACGCTATGCACATGCCAGTCTCAGGCAAGGCACAGGCTAGACACAGGCTAGACACTAGCTAGGCACAGGCTATGCACATGCCAGTCACAGGCAAAACACAGGCTAGACACAGGCTAGGCACAGGCTAGACACAGGCTAGACACTGGCTAGGCACAGGCTATGCACATGCCAGTCATAGGCAAGGCACAGGCTAGACACAGGCTAGACACAGGCTAGACACAGGCTAGGCACAGGCTAGGCACAGGCTAGGCACAGGCTAGGCACAGGCTAGGCACAGGCTAGGCACAGGCTAGGCACTGGCTAGACACTGGCTAGGCACACGCTATGCACATGCCAGTCTCAGGCAAGGCACAGGCTAGACACAGGCTAGACACTGGCTAGACACTGGCTAGGCACAGGCTATGCACATGCCAGTCTCAGGCAAGGCACAGGCTAGACACAGGCTAGACACAGGCTAGGCACAGGCTAGACACAGGCTAGACACTGGCTAGGCACAGGCTATGCACATGCCAGTCTCAGGCAAGGCACAGGCTAGACACAGGCTAGACACTGGCTAGGCACACGCTATGCACATACCAGTCTCAGGCTAGGCACAGGCTATGCACATGCCAGTCACAGGCAAGGCACAGACTAGGCACTGGCTAGACACTGGCTAGGCACACGCTATGCACATGCCAGTCTCAGGCAAGGCAAAGGCTAGACACAGGCCAGACACTGGCTAGACACTGGCTAGGCACAGTCTATGCACATGCCAGTCACAGGCAAGGCACAGGCTAGACACAGGCTAGACACAGGCTAGGCACAGGCTAGACACAGGCTAGACACTGGCTAGGCACAGGCTATGCACATGCCAGTCACAGGCAAGGCACAGGCTAGACACAGGCTAGACACAGGCTAGGCACAGGCTAGGCACAGGCTAGACACTGGCTAGGCACAGGCTATGCACATGCCAGTCACAGGCAAGGCACAGGCTAGACACAGGCTAGACACAGGCTAGGCACAGGCTAGGCACAGACTAGGCACTGGCTAGACACTGGCTAGGCACACGCTATGCACATGCCAGTCTCAGGCAAGGCACAGGCTAGACACAGGCTAGACACTGGCTAGGCAACCGCTATGCACATGCCAGTCTCAGGCAAGGCACAGGCTAGACACAGGCTAGACACTGGCTAGGCAACCGCTATGCACATGCCAGTCACAGGCAAAACACAGGCTAGACACAGGCTAGACACAGGCTAGGCACAGGCTAGGCACAGGCTATGCACATGCCAGTCACAGGCAAGGCACAGGCTAGACACAGGCTAGACACAGGCTAGGCACAGGCTAGACACAGGCTAGACACTGGCTAGGCACAGGCTATGCACATGCCAGTCTCAGGCAAGGCACAGGCTAGACACAGGCTAGACACTGGCTAGGCACACGCTATGCACATACCAGTCTCAGGCTAGGCACAGGCTATGCACATGCCAGTCACAGGCAAGGCACAGACTAGGCACTGGCTAGACACTGGCTAGGCACACGCTATGCACATGCCAGTCTCAGGCAAGGCAAAGGCTAGACACAGGCTAGACACTGGCTAGACACTGGCTAGGCACAGGCTATGCACATGCCAGTCACAGGCAAGGCACAGGCTAGACACAGGCTAGACACAGGCTAGGCACAGGCTAGACACAGGCTAGACACTGGCTAGGCACAGGCTATGCACATGCCAGTCACAGGCAAGGCACAGGCTAGACACAGGCTAGACACAGGCTAGGCACAGGCTAGGCACAGGCTAGACACTGGCTAGGCACAGGCTATGCACATGCCAGTCACAGGCAAGGCACAGGCTAGACACAGGCTAGACACAGGCTAGGCACAGGCTAGGCACAGACTAGGCACTGGCTAGACACTGGCTAGGCACACGCTATGCACATGCCAGTCTCAGGCAAGGCACAGGCTAGACACAGGCTAGACACTGGCTAGGCAACCGCTATGCACATGCCAGTCTCAGGCAAGGCACAGGCTAGACACAGGCTAGACACTGGCTAGGCAACCACTATGCACATGCCAGTCACAGGCAAAACACAGGCTAGACACAGGCTAGACACAGGCTAGGCACAGGCTAGACACAGGCTAGACACTGGCTAGGCACAGGCTATGCACATGCCAGTCATAGGCAAGGCACTGGCTAGACACTGGCTAGGCACACGCTATGCACATGCCAGTCTCAGGCAAGGCACAGGCTAGACACAGGCTAGACACTGGCTAGACACTGGCTAGGCACAGGCTATGCACATGCCAGTCATAGGCAAGGCACAGGCTAGACACAGGCTAGACACAGGCTAGGCACAGGCTAGACACAGGCTAGACACTGGCTAGGCACAGGCTATGCACTGGCTAGGCACAGGCTATGCACATGCCAGTCTCAGGCAAGGCACAGGCTAGACACAGGCTAGACACAGGCTAGACACTGGCTAGGCACACGCTATGCACATGCCAGCCTCAGGCAACGCACAGGCTAGACACAGGCTAGACACTGGCTAGGCACAGGCTATGCACATGCCAGTCACAGGCAAGGCACAGGCTAGACACAGGCTAGACACAGGCTAGGCACAGGCTAGACACAGGCTAGACACTGGCTAGGCACAAGCTATGCACATGCCAGTCACAGGCAAGGCACAGGCTAGACACAGGCTAGACACAGGCTAGGCACAGGCTAGGCACAGGCTAGGCACAGGCTAGGCACAGGCTAGGCACAGGCTAGGCACAGGCTAGGCACAGGCTAGGCACTGGCTAGACACTGGCTAGGCACAGGCCAGTCACAGGCTAGGCACAGGCTAGGCACAGGCTAGACACCGGCTAGACACCGGCTAGACACAGACTCTTCACAGGCTAGACAGAGGCTTTACACTGGCTAGGCACAGGCTAGACACAGGCTATGCACAGGCTAGACAAAGGCTAGACACTGGCTAGGCACAGGCTAGGCACTGGCTAGACACTGGCTAGGCACACGCTATTCACATGCCTGTCTCAGGCAAGGCACAGGCTAGACACAGGCTAGACACTGGCTAGGCACAGGCTATGCACATGCCAGTCACAGGCTAGGCACTGGCTAGACACTGGCTAGGCACACGCTATGCACATGCCTGTCTCAGGCAAGACACAGGCTAGACACAGGCTAGACACTGGCTAGGCACAGGCTATTCACATGCCAGTCACAGGCAAGGCACAGGCTAGGCACAGGCTAGACACCGGCTAGACACAGATTAGACACAGGCTAGACAGAGGCTATACACTGGCTAGGCATAGGCTAGACACAGGCTATGCACAGGCTAGACAAAGGCTAGACACTGGCTAGACACAGGCTAGGCACTGGCTAGACACTGGCTAGGCACAGGCCAGTCACAGGCTAGGCACAGGCTAGGCATAGGCTAGACACCGGCTAGACACCGGCTAGACACAGACTAGACACAGGCTAGACAGAGGCTTTACACTGGCTAGGCACAGGCTAGACACAGGCTATGCACAGGCTAGACAAAGGCTAGACACTGGCTAGGCACAGGCTAGGCACTGGCTAGACACTGGCTAGGCACACGCTATGCACATGCCTGTCTCAGGCAAGGCACAGGCTAGACACAGGCTAGACACTGGCTAGGCACAGGCTATGCACATGCCAGTCACAGGCAAGGCACAGGCTAGACACAGGCTAGACACTGGCTAGGCACAGGCCAGTCACAGGCTAGGCACAGGCTAGACACAGGCTAGACACAGGCTAGACACCGGCTAGACAGAGGCTATACACTGGCTAGGCACAGGCTAGACACAGGCTATGCACAGGCTAGACAAAGGCTAGACACTGGCTAGGCAGAGGCTAGGCACTGGCTAGACACTGGCTAGGCACACGCTATGCACATGCCTGTCTCAGGCAAGGCACAGGCTAGACACAGGCTAGACACTGGCTAGGCATAGGCTATGCACATGCCAGTCACAGGCAAGGCACAGGCTAGACACAGGCTAGACACCGGCTAGACACAGATTAGACACAGGCTAGACAAAGGCTAGACACAGGCTAGACACAGGCTGGACACAGGCTAGACACAGGCTAGACACAGGCTAGACACAGGCTGGACACAGGCTAGACACAGGCTAGACACAGGCTTTACACAGGCTAGGCATAGGCTAGACACAGGCTAGCCACAGGCTAGGCACAGGCTAGGCACAGGCTAGGCACAGGCTAGGCACAGGCTAGGCACAGGCTAGGCACTGGCTAGGCACAAGCTAGTCACAGGCTAGGCACAGGCTAGGCACAGGCTAGAAACCGGCTAGACACCGGCTAGACACTGACTAGACACAGGCTAGACAGAGGCTATACACTGGCTAGGCACAGGCTAGACACAGGCTATGCACAGACTAGACAAAGGCTAGACACTGGCTAGGCACTGGCTAGACACTGCCTAGGCACACGCTATGCACATGCCTGTCTCAGGCAAGGCACAGGTTAGACACTGGCTAGGCACAGGCTATGCACATGCCATTCACAGGCAAGGCACAGGCTAGACACAGGCTAGACACAGGCTAGGCACAGGCTAGACACAGGCTAGACACAGGCTAGGCACAGGCTAGGCACAGGCTAGGCACTGGCTATACAAAGGCTAGACACTGGCTAGGCACTGGCTAGGCACAGGCTATGCACATGCCAGTCACAGGCAAAACACAGGCTAGACACAGGCTAGACACAGGCTAGGCACAGGCTAGACACAGGCTAGACACTGGCTAGGCACAGGTTATGCACATGCCAGTCACAGGCAAGGCACAGGCTAGACACAGGCTAGACACAGGCTAGGCACAGGCTATACACAGGCTAGACACTGGCTAGGCACAGGCTATGCACATGCCAGTCACAGGCAAGGCACAGGCTAGACAGAGGCTAGACACTGGCTAGGCACAGGCTATGCACATGCCAGTCTCAGGCAAGGCACAGGCTAGACACAGGCCAGACACTGGCTAGGCACACGCTATGCACATGCCAGTCTCAGGCAAGGCACAGGCTAGACACAGGCTAGACACTGGCTAGGCACAGGCTATGCACATGCCAGTCACAGGCAAGGCACAGGCTAGACACAGGCTAGCCAAAGGCTAGACACTAGCTAGGCACAGGCTAGGCACAGGCTAGGCACTGGCTAGGCACAGGCTATGCACATGCCAGTCACAGGCAAGGCACAGGCTAGACGCAGGCTAGACACAGGCTAGGCACATGCCAGTCTCAGGCAAGGCAAAGGCTAGACACAGGCTAGACACTGGCTAGACACTGGCTAGGCACAGGCTATGCACATGCCAGTCATAGGCAAGGCACAGGCTAGACACAGGCTAGACACAGGCTAGGCACAGGCTAGGCACAGGCTAGGCACAGGCTAGGCACTGGCTAGACACTGGCTAGGCACACGCTATGCACATGCCAGTCTCAGGCAAGGCACAGGCTAGACACAGGCTAGACACTGGCTAGACACTGGCTAGGCACAGGCTAGACACTGGCTATGCACATGCCAGTCACAGGCAAGGCACAGGCTAGACACAGGCTAGACACAGGCTAGGCACAGGCTAAGGCACAGGCTAGACACAGGCTAGGCACAGGCTGAGGTAATTGAAATGTGTTGCTTGGAAGGAGTTTCTTTCGTAGTTGTTGTAAGTCGGTGTAATGTTGCATCAACTCTCTCCTTTGTTAGTAGTGTAAATGTTTTTTTTTTGACTGTGTCAAATGACATGATGCATCTTTCTGTTGGAAACAATTCTGTTGAAACATCTTTTTCGCAACTAGTTTCAGTTGTGAATTTTGTTTGTTTATTTTTGCATATAAAATCGTCAGTGTCTCTTGGGTAGCGATTTTGAAAATCCATTTCTGTCAATTCTATAAATTCATCTCGATGATCGTTGATTGCAATGAACGAAATCTTGATGTCATAGTTGATTATTCCATTCTCGGATGTTGACGGAATAGGACTGAGCTAAAATAATTCAAGCATTTGTGTGGATACTAGTGGTAATGTAATTTTGATAATTACATGACTATTTACTATAGTTCGTTCAGCCCTCATCATTTTGTAGAGCATTAGCATGTTATCCGGCGTGACAGGTAGCATTTGTTCACTCTTCAGGTGCTCTCGTATTTAATTCAATTGTTCCTTTAATTGTTTTGGTGAGATCAGTGCTGGACTTATCGTATTATGACGAATGTCTGTTAACACATTAATAATCTCACTCTGCATTCGTTGTAGGTTTGTTGCTAAGAGTGTTAGCTGCGTGGTAAGTGTGATGTACCATTGAAAAGACTGGAAATGATCCTTTTCTTTCTTTGCAGCTGTCATGAATCCTTCTATGATTGTGAGTCTTTTGGAGTTGGACACTTCATCTCGACGTATCACATTAATTGTTGAATCGATTAACGTGGTTTGGTTTTCAATCAGCTTTAATAAGTGATTTTCATTGTCCTTTACCTTCATGACAGTGTTTGACATTTCAAGCGCATAATTCGAATCTAATACTCCAAACAGACTACTGGCAATATTTCCAACAATATCCAACGGTGCTCGTCGTGATCGCGGTTTTGTTAATAAATAATTTTCTGTTTGTAGATCTTCTTCGATGTGCTTGAAATGTTGGTACATGCCTTTGCATGCCTGAATTTGACTGAATTCCAGACATATTTCTCCAATAGTCTTTGTTCCCAATAAAAATTTCATCATATCTTGCCAATAAGGTTGTAGGTCGTAATATGCAACAATATTCCAATCGGTTGTAGTGAGTTGCGTTGTCCCAATCCTTTCAAAGAAGATCCCTGGCTTTCGTCCAAACTGGGTTATTTTAATTGATTGAGCCATTACGAGTGGCAATAGCTACATCATAACTAACATAGACGTTGTCAGTGATTTAATTGTCGTCGTTTGGGTTTCGTTTCCTCTTCGCGTTGTTCTTCTTCTTCTATCGGATGCTTGTGATTCGGTTCTTCTTCCGGAAATAATGGGGCAATATGTTGGATATCCCTTTTGAAGATGCCTCTTGCTGTTTTTAACTCCACAACTCGAACGAAGCCAACCTTTCCAGGGATTGCATTGATAATACGTCCCATTGGCCAATACAGAACTGGTATGTTGTCCTCTCTTATTAGCACCAGCATGCCTTCTTTAACATTAGCATATGATTTTTTCCATTTATGCCGTTCTTGGAGTTGCTGTAGGTAGCTCGTTGACCACTGTGACCAGAACTGATGTTTGACCTTGGATACTGCTGTCCATCTCTGTCCTAATGAAACAGGTTGTTGCGATAGTTCATGGTCCACTTGAGCCGTCAGTGGTTCTCCTATTATAAAATATCCTGGCGTCAGTGCAGTCATGTCGTGTGGATCATTCGACAACGGCACTAGTGGTCGAGAATTCAATATTGCTTCAATCTCGAATACTACTGTTTCTAATTCTTCATATTTAAGTTTAACGGAGTCAACATTTTTAAGAAGTAGTTGCTTGGCTGATTTAACGGCTGCTTCTCATAGTCCGCCGAAGTGAGGTGCTCTGGGAGGGATAAATTTAAACGTTACTCTCTTTTGATTGCAGCTCTCGATAATGGCCTTTTTAGCCTTGTCTGACTGAATTGTTTCTTCCAGATTTTTGAGCTTGTTGCTGGCTCCACGAAGTTTGTTGCATTGTCACAATGCAGAGTCTGACACTTTCCACGTCGACTGATAAATCTTCGAAGAGTCGCTAGAAATGCATCGGTCGTAAGGTCGCTTACTAGTTCCAAATGCACTGCCTTTGTTGCAAAACAGCAGAATATGGCAATATATTCTACATGTGGTTGCTTTCCACGGAGCTTATAGTGCCCCTTCATCGGTCCACAATAGTCTACCCCAGCATTAAGAAATGGTCTTGGTTGATTGACTCTTTATGGTGGTAGATTTCCCATGATTTGTTGGATTAATCTTGGTTTGGCTCTTGTGCATCTTACACAGTTTTGCACGATATTCCGGGCTATTGTTTTTCCCAAAAAACAAAATTCACAACTGAAACTAGTTGCGAAATGAAATTGTTTCACAACAGAACAGATGCATCATGTCATTTGACACAGTCAAAAAAAAAACATTTACACTACTAACAAAGGAAGAGTTGATGCAACATTACACCGACTTACAACAACTACGAAAGAAACTCCTTCCAAGCAACACATTTCAATTACCTCAAGAAATTGAACCGATTAAACATCATCATATCGCATTATACGGTGGACTCCTGTTCATGATGATCATGTCCATATTCTATATTAGAAACAAGTACTACAAAGGAAGGACATCCGCCAAATCAAATCCACCAACCGAAGAGAACCTACATCAATTTAGAATCAATATCGAAGATTCTTGAACATATGTTCAACGGCCGGGAGGATGTACGATTTTAAATAACTGCAGAAAATCGTACGCTGCAGATGATACGTAGGCACACTGCTATCGTAAGCAGATAGACGACAGGGTACGTTTTCACAGTTACCTAAATCAACAGTGACCCTTTACTGATATGCATTGAATCAAAACTAACCGTGCGCTGATATGCAGGAGGACTTAGTAAATAATGACCCTTTATCACTACGCATGCAGATGCACGATTTCGCACCATCTGCATGCCATATATCATTAGACTTAGATAGATAACATTTTTCTTTTATCATGTATCATGTAACCTACACGTTTTATACAAGCTAGGTATTTAAGCTTGTAAGAAACGTGTATATAAACCCCACAACGAGGAAAATAAAATCAGTATGAAAAGTAACTCACACTTGACTACTCATTCTTACTCCGCAGCCCAATTTGTTTTTGTACTTATTGCGGCGACCTCTGGTTATGCACCTGGGGCAAGCAAAATTAATAATAATTCAATAAAACAATTGATATTACTCCGAGGTTGAGTGATATCAATTCAAATCTAAACAGATACCACTGTCCCAAATTGCTTGCAATAATATTTTGTTTGGCGAATTTGATATCCAATTACGCATATCAAGTCCTGCTGCCTTGTGTATGTATGTCACATCCTTGATTAACTGTACCGCTTTGTTAATGTCGTTTGCTCCACCAGTATAGTCGTCCATATATTATGTCCTTATAGGCTTCGTCAAAGTTGTTCTGAAACTCTAAAGCGTTTCTATTCCTAACTTGTTGAGCAATGCTTGAACTGCACTTAGCACCAAAAAGTAATACTTGTATTTCGTATACGTGTGGGTCGGACAGTCGGTCAGTACCTCGCCATAAAATTCTTTGTGCACAACGGTCTGATTCATGGACTTTGATTTGAAGGAACATCTCTTTAATGTCTCCTACAAACGCAATCTTATGTTCTCGAAAATTCATAAGAACTGAGGACAATTCGCTGTACAAGTCTGGTCCTGGCAATAAAAAGTCATTAAGACAATAACCATGACTTCTAGAGGCAGGCCCTCCACTAGCACAGTGCGGAGACCCCCCGCAAGGGCCCCTCCGGCGACTGTGGTCGCAAGGCGACCTCCCCCGAGTGGTTCCTCCAGACTGCCGAAAGGCATCCGAGGCAACGACTCTCGGGGGGGCAAGGCAGGTGCCCTTGTTAAAAAGGGCCTGAAAGAGGATGCCGAGCGCCATTAACGTGCTCCAGGCGAACCTGCACCACGCCAGGAGAGCGTCGGCCACCCTGTGCAGGGTCGTCTGCGAAGAAGCAATCAACATGGCTCTCGTCCAAGAGCCATGGTTGATCGGTGGCCACATCCGTGGACTATCATGTAAGTTAATATATGACCGCATGGGTGGTGCCCTTCGCACTGCTATTGTTGTTAATAACAATTTGAGACACTTCCCTTTATCAAATTTCATCCACAGAGACCTGGTGGCAACGGCTATTGAGGTAGCCACGGCTGAGGGTGTCCGGGAGGTTGTGATCGCCTCTGCCTAGTTTCCCGGGCGACGTGAATGACGTTCCCCCCACAGAGGTTCAGCGGCTGGTGGAGTTCTGCCGCTTACACAACAAGCCGCTCGTGATCGGCTGTGATGCCAACGCGCATCACACGACCTGGGCAAGCAGCGATGTCAACAAACGTGATGAGTTCCTTTTAGAATATCTATTGTGTTGTCAATTAGATGTTGCTAACATAGTGTGTTATTAATGCCATTAGGGAAGAGGTTCTGGACCTTACCGTAGTCAGTAACTCTATTGGGAGTTCACTGGTGAACTGGCGGGTCACAGACGAAGCCACCTTGTCGGACCATCAGCACATCAGGTTCGACCTACCTGACCAAGTAAGATCCGTCAGAACTCCTTCTGTCCCAAAAAGGCAAATTGGGAACTTTTCAAAGCCTATGTGGCTTTTAAAGCAGATTTGTTGATCAGCAACCCAAATTCTATCAGTGAGATAGAACTTGCTGCCAACCTGCTTTAAGATGTGCTAATCACATCCTTCGAGGACAGCTCTGTTCGGAAGACCCTAAAGGTCAACCGTAAAGTTCCATGGTGGAACGAGGAACTATCCGTACAAAGAAGGAAGGTTAGAAGTCATTTCAATAGGGCTAAAGCTAACCGTGTCAGTTGGGACGTCTATAGGGGCGCCCTAACTAATTATAATAAAAACATTAGACGTGCCAAACGCGATACATGGCGCAGCTACTGTGGTAGCATTAAACCGGAGGCAGCAAGACTGCACAAAGTATTGGCTAAAGGGTCGTCTAATGGTATAGGGCTTCTTAAAAGAGCAGATGGCTCTTCCACCCAAGATCGCAGGGAAGCACTTGATCTTCTGCTTCAAGTCCACTTCCCAGGTTCGGCGGCGAACCCAGATCTATCTTGTCAAGATGACGCCACCACGTCACCGGACTCACGTGGTTCCAGTTTACCGGGAACCATCTTCGACCCTGAAAAGGTGAAATGGGCTGTAGATTCCTTCGTTCCCTTCAAAGCCCCAGGGGGCGATCAAATCTTCCCAGCAGGAAAAGTCCCCAGGACCAGCCTAAATCATATCGGCCGATCAGTCTCACCTCTTTCCTGCTTAAGACAGCGGAAAGGCTCATAGACCTGCACATACGGTGCTCTCTGCAGAAAACTTATCCTCTGCATCCCACGCAATTTGCGTATATAGCCGGAAGGTCGACGGAGGTCGCCCTCCACAAATTAGTAGGTAAAATCGAAGAAGCCCTCGTATCCAAGAACATTGCTCTGTGCTCTTTTCTTGATATAGAGGGTGCTTTTGATAATACCGGCTACGGCTCTATTTCTGCTGCGCTAGAGCGCAGAAATATTGCCCGTCCCCTAATCCGATGGATTGAGGCTATGCTCAAACACCGGATCATTTCCTCTACCTTGGACACCACGACTGCTTTCATCAGTGCGGTTAAAGGATGTCCCCAGGGAGGGGTCTTATCCTCCCTACTCTGGTCTCTAGTAGTTGATGAACTACTAAGCATTCTAGCAGACCAGGGCGTGCAAGCAATCGGCTACGCGGACGACCTGGCTCTAATAGTGAACGGGAAATTTGCCAACACCGTGACAGAGCTAATAAAAGCTGCTCTGAACACGGTTGGCAGATGGTGCGAAGATGTAGGTCTCAGCATCAATCCCCAAAAGGCAATTATTGTTCCCTTCACTAAGCGCTATTCTACTGACATAGGTCAATTGAACATAAGCGGCTCCCCTGTGGGTCTTTCCAGCGAAGTTAAGTATCTAGGGGTGACCCCTGATAAAAGACTTAACTGGAATTCCTACCTAAACAATACTCTATCAAACAACTCAGGCCATGTGGGCATGCAGAAGATTCTTTGGTAGAACCTGGGGTCTCAAATCCTGTAACATCCGGTTGATATTTGAAATGATGGTAAGACCCATCGTCACCTACGCTGCAATTGTGTGGTGGCCAAAGGTGTGGCAGGTCACTGCCATCAACAAATGCAATAAATTGCATAGGCTACTTTGCCTTTCTCTGACGGGTGCACTTCGCACCTGTCCCACAGCAGCAATGGAGTCAATCCTTAACTTGACTCCGCTGCATATCAAAATAAAAGAAGTCGCTCTTATGAGTCTTCTTAGAATCAAGCTCCAATCTGGGCTTCTAGCTACCGAATCAGGGCATGCTAGACTTATCAAAGATATTCCTGGCTTAGAGATCTGCACTAGATCAGATTCTATGACCAAGGAACTCCTCTTTGGTGCAAAATTCAGGACTCTCATCCCACACCGGAAGAACTGGGATGCTGGCAACCCCATCAGCGACCCTCACGGCATACACTGGTATACCGACGGGTCAAAAACTGATCAGGGTTGGAGCCGGGATACATGGTCCCATTTTTCAGTCCGAGGTTCATGCCATTGAGTTCTGCTGCCGTCTTATCCTTGAGAAGGGGATGAGAGGAGCGAACATTTATATCTTCTCGGACAGCCAAGCTGCCATACTAGAGCTCTCCTCTAAGAGAGTAAGTTCACGTATGGTGGCTGACTGCTGGAACTGCCTACAGAGGCTGTCCAACAGAAACAAAGTTACCCTCCTTTGGGTACCTGGACACTCTGGGTTCCAGGGCAACGAGCTAGCGAGGGCGGGGGGGCGGTTAGTCTCCCAGCAGAGAAGGCGCGAGGCACTGCGACCAGAATGGTCTTTTGTGCCTAAATGCTCTCCCTATCTTGATATATGGCATGCAGATGGTGCGAAATCGTGCATCTGCATGCGTAGTGATAAAGGGTCATTATTTACTAAGTCCTCCTGCATATCAGCGCACGGTTAGTTTTGATTCAATGCATATCAGTAAAGGGTCACTGTTGATTTAGGTAACTGTGAAAACGTACCCTGTCGTCTATCTGCTTACGATATCAGTGTGCCTACGTATCATCTGCAGCGTACGATTTTCTGCAGTTATTTAAAATCGTACATCCTCCCGGCCGTTGAACATATGTTCAAGAATCTTCGATATTGATTCTAAATTGATGTAGGTTCTCTTCGGTTGGTGGATTTGATTTGGCGGATGTCCTTCCTTTGTAGTACTTGTTTCTAATATAGAATATGGACATGATCATCATGAACAGGAGTCCACCGTATAATGCGATATGATGATGTTTAATCGGTTCAATTTCTTGAGGTAATTGAAATGTGTTGCTTGGAAGGAGTTTCTTTCGTAGTTGTTGTAAGTCGGTGTAATGTTGCATCAACTCTTCCTTTGTTAGTAGTGTAAATGTTTTTTTTTTTGACTGTGTCAAATGACATGATGCATCTGTTCTGTTGTGAAACAATTTCATTTCGCAACTAGTTTCAGTTGTGAATTTTGTTTGTTTATTTTTGCATATAAAATCGTCAGTGTCTCTTGGTTAGCGATTTTGAAAATCCATTTCTGTCAATTCTACAAATTCATCTCGATGATCGTTGATTGCAATGAACGAAATCTTGATGTCATAGTTGATTATTCCATTCTCGGATGTTGACGGAATAGGACTGAGCTAAAATAATTCAAGCAATTGTGTGGATACTAGTGGTAATGTAATTTTGATAATTACATGACTATTTACTATAGTTCGTTCAGCCCTCATCATTTTGTAGAGCATTAGCATGTTATCCGGCGTGACAGGTAGCATTTGTTCACTCTTCAGGTGCTCTCGTATTTAATTCAATTGTTCCTTTAATTGTTTTGGTGAGATCAGTGCTGGACTTATCGTATTATGACGAATGTCTGTTAACACATTAATAATCTCACTCTGCATTCGTTGTAGGTTTGTTGCTAAGAGTGTTAGCTGCGTGGTAAGTGTGATGTACCATTGAAAAGACTGGAAATGATCCTTTTCTTTCTTTGCAGCTGTCATGAATCCTTCTATGATTGTGAGTCTTTTGGAGTTGGACACTTCATCTCGACGTATCACATCAATTGTTGAATCGATTAACGTGGTTTGGTTTTCAATCAGCTTTAATAAGTGATTTTCATTGTCCTTTACCTTCATGACAGTGTTTGACATTTCAAGCGCATAATTCGAATCTAATACTCCAAACAGACTACTGGCAATATTTCCAACAATATCCAACGGTGCTCGTCGTGATCGCGGTTTTGTTAATAAATAATTTTCTGTTTGTAGATCTTCTTCGATGTGCTTGAAATGTTGGTACATGCCTTTGCATGCCTGAATTTGACTGAATTCCAGACATATTTCTCCAATAGTCTTTGTTCCCAATAAAAATTTCATCATATCTTGTCAATAAGGTTGTAGGTCGTAATATGCAACAATATTCCAATCGGTTGTAGTGAGTTGCGTTGTCCCAATCCTTTCAAAGAAGATCCCTGGCTTTCGTCCAAACTGGGTTATTTTAATTGATTGAGCCATTACGAGTGGCAATAGCTACATCATAACTAACATAGACGTTGTCAGTGATTTAATTGTCGTCGTTTGGGTTTCGTTTCCTCTTCTCGTTGTTCTTCTTCTTCTATCGGATGCTTGTGATTCGGTTCTTCTTCCGGAAATAATGGGGCAATATGTTGGATATCCATTTTGAAGATGCCTCTTGCTGTTTTTAACTCCACAACTCGAACGAAGCCAACCTTTCCAGGGATTGCATTGATAATACGTCCCATTGGCCAATGCAGAACTGGTATGTTGTCCTCTCTTATTAGCACCAGCATGCCTTCTTTAACATTAGCATATGATTTTTTCCATTTATGCCGTTCTTGGAGTTGCTGTAGGTAGCTCGTTGACCACTGTGACCAGAACTGATGTTTGACCTTGGATACTGCTGTCCATCTCTGTCCTAATGAAACAGGTTGTTGCGATAGTTCATGGTCCACTTGAGCCGTCAGTGGTTCTCCTATTATAAAATATCCTGGCGTCAGTGCAGTCATGTCGTGTGGATCATTCGACAACGGCACTAGTGGTCGAGAATTCAATATTGCTTCAATCTCGAATACTACTGTTTCTAATTCTTCATATTTAAGTTTAACGGAGTCAACATTTTTAAGAAGTAGTTGCTTGGCTGATTTAACGGCTGCTTCTCATAGTCCGCCGAAGTGAGGTGCTCTGGGAGGGATAAATTTAAACGTTACTCTCTTTTGATTGCAGCTCTCGATAATGGCCTTTTTAGCCTTGTCTGACTGAATTGTTTCTTCCAGATTTTTGAGCTTGTTGCTGGCTCCCACGAAGTTTGTTGCATTGTCACAATGCAGAGTCTGACACTTTCCACGTCGACTGATAAATCTTCGAAGAGTCGCTAGAAATGCATCGGTCGTAAGGTCGCTTACTAGTTCCAAATGCACTGCCTTTGTTGCAAAACAGCAGAATATGGCAATATATTCTACATGTGGTTGCTTTCCACGGAGCTTATAGTGCCCCTTCATCGGTCCACAATAGTCTACCCCAGCATTAAGAAATGGTCTTGCTTGATTGACTCTTAATGGTGGTAGATTTCCCATGATTTGTTGGATTAATCTTGGTTTGGCTATTGTGCATCTTACACAGTTTTGCACGATATTCCGGGCTATTGTTTTTCCCTTAATGGCACAGAACCTTTGCCGCATTGTTGCTAATAGAGCTTGAGGTCCAATGCATGTTATCATTATGACCTTGCTCAAATATCAATTTTGTTATCAGGTCATTGTAAGGCAGCAGCATAGGATGTTTTGCGTTAAATGTGATCTCTGCTGCTTCTAGTCTTCCACCTACTCGAATAATATTTTCATTATCGAGGAATGGTGCTAAAGCATTTAAGCTGCTGTGTCTGTCCACTTCACGATTTTTCTGGCCATGAAGCCATTTTGTTGAATATTACGAATGACTATCTTCTGGGCTTCATTTATTTCTTCCAATTGTAGTATTGGTTCGTTGGCTTTCCGTTTTCGAAAGCGCATCATATAAGCAACAATTCTCAAAAATTTATTGTATGAGTTTCCATGATTGATTGAGTATATCAATTTTTCTGATTTGGTTGCTGCTAATACGGCTTCAGGGACGACCTTGGATGCTTCAGTTCCATGCAGAAATAGTGGACCATAGATCCACAAGCTGTGATTGGGCTGCGGAGTAAGAATGAGTAGGCAAGTGAGAGTTACTTTTCATACTGATTTTATTTTCCTCGTTGTGGGGTTTATATACACTTTTCTTACAAGCTAGGTATTTACTTAGGTTACATGATAAAAGACAAATGTTAACTATCTAAGTCTAATGATATCTGCTGATTTAAGGCATGCAGATGGTGCGAAATCGTGCATCTGCATGCGTAGTGATAAAGGGTCATTATTTACTAAGTCCGCCTGCATATCAGCGAACGGTCAGTATTGATTCAGTGCATATCAGTAAAGGGTCACTGTTGATTTAGGTGCGTGTGAAAACGTACCCTGTCGTTTATCTGCTTACGATATCAGTGTGCCTACATATCATCTGCAGCGTACGCTTTTCTGCAATTATGTAAAATCGTACAGTATCCACTGGGATGATTACATAACAGACGAACATTTTGAAATTTGGAAGACATTATGTGACAACCTAAATAGACTAAATAACTTTTACATACAAAGACAGATGACCACGTTTAATATTAACCAATGTAAAATTGAATTACACATTTTTTGTGACGCTTCAAAATATGCATAC
Source organism: Zaprionus indianus (assembly GCA_018904595.1). NCBI lineage: Eukaryota > Metazoa > Arthropoda > Insecta > Diptera > Drosophilidae > Zaprionus > Zaprionus indianus. Next base: position 96,956 of record JAEIHA010000366.1, on the reverse strand, counting down.
GCAACGTGGGCATATTTACGCTTAAATTATAATAATCAATACGAAAGTACTTTAATAGCAGCAAAGTCCCGTGTAGCTCCATTGAAACCAATGTCCATTCCAAGGTTAGAATTACAAGGAACTCTCTTAGGAGGCAAGCTTGCCAAAACAATAAATGAAATACTAAACATTACAATAGAATCTACCTATTTATGGACATATTCCGAAATTGTTTTATACTGGCTTAAGACTAGTAGCAAACGATTTAAAACATTTGTAGCTCAACGTTTGGGAGAAATACAAGAAATCACAAGCAAATGGCGCTACGTACCCTCAAAAATAAATCCTGCTGATAAAGCAACAAAATTATCTTCTTTTGACTTCAATTCAAACGAATTTTGGCTAAAAAAAGCCAGAATTTGTATGATAGGGTCAAGAATTGTGGCCTCAATGAATTATTATTTATTATTTAATTAATTAGGAATTATCTCTTAATTTTAAAAATTACAATGACCAAGATAATTCTGAATTTGTAAACTTAACTGTGTCACAAAAACATACTTTCATTTTACCTGAAGTTTCAAGATTTTCGAGGAATTATCTCTTAATTTTAAAAATTACAATGACCAAGATAATTCTGAATTTGTAAACTTAACTGTGTCACAAAAACATACTTTTATTTTACCTGAAGTTTCAAGATTTTCGAATTGGATGCGATTCCTAAGAACTGTAGCGTGGGTCTTAAAATATTTGACAAAACTTAAAACAAAAGAGGAAATTTCTTACGATAAATGAATTAACATTTGCAGAGCTATTGGATGCTGAAAATTTAATTTTCCAGAGCATACAAAATGACAAGTATAAAAATGAACTAGAAAGCCTTAAGCAAAATAGACCTATTTCATCTTCAAGTAATTTAAAGAACTTACCAATTTTTTATCCACAGATAAACTTATAAGACTTAGAGACTTAGGAGCTTTCACTCAATGAGAGCTTTCCCCGCTGAGATCCTCTCTCCACATAGGTTTAAGAAATCTCTTATCTTCTTGTAAGTTTAATCTTAAAGAATCTTCTGAAGTGCGCACACGCGAATAAAGAATTTGCAAACTATTTGCAAAGTGAAAATACAAAAAAAATTGCATTTGTTTAATCTGGCCTCCTACGTTCGTGAAATTCTCCAAAATTCACATTGGCAAATTATCCAGATATGCGCTTTTTTTTGTCTTTCCTATTTTTCCAATAAATATACACACACATATATATTTTTCCTACACACATATATACAACATACATATATCTAGTTAAGTGCAAGTGCTTGTTTTCGAGTATAATATAATAAAAATAACTCTTATAAAACATTTACATTACACAAAAGCAAACTTGCACTTACATATATTTTTTCCAAACATACATATATAAAAATTTTAAACACAAATATACATACACACATATATTTTTTCAATGTCCATAAACACATAATATAAAAGTAAATACAGTGGTCCATATCCAATATATACAAAATTCATCAAAACCAGTCGAACGCTACAGTCAGGTGCTGACTGTCGAAGGCCATGGATTATTATGGTATACCGTGTATAATTTATTTTCCCTTATTTATAATGAAAATTTTGGTTTGTTTGAATTATTATAAATTGTATATTCTTATTATTTAATTCGAACGACACGCACAAATTCAATTGACAGACAGAAGAAGAAGTACACATAAATAATGCAAAGACGAATAGACAAGAAGTATAAGCATTAGATAGAGGGAGAGGGCAATAAGTTGGTGAATGCATTTTTCGGTAATGCCAAACAGGAGTGGCGGCAGCGGAAGTTATACAGAAGCTTAGCGGAGTGTGTGCCAGATTCGAAGACCAATGATGTTCCGCTCAAATTGCCGCTAACATTCCTTGTCCATCGGCGAAAGACAAGGGCCCTTTGTTTGGAGATTGTCCAATTCCCAGAATTTGGCTAGTTGTTCGTCCACCTTCTCCTGTTCTGTAAGCATCACACATATTGATGATGTTGAGGCCTTATTTTGAATTTTGCCCGCGATGATCCATCCAAGTTTGGTGTCTTGAAGCATGGGTAGTCCTTTTTTTAATGACACTTGTCCTTGATTCAGAATTTGGAAATGGTGTTCGGCTCCTAGCAGAGCGTCTACTTTTCCCGGTTTTCCAAGGTGTGGATCTGCCAATGTTATATTTTGTGGCACTTTCCAACTATCGGAGGAGATATAACGCGTTGGTTGGTCATTCACAATGTTCGGCAAAACCATTGCTTCCAACCTAGAACTGAAATCTCCAGAATTCGATTTCAGCATGACATTGATGCGAGCGTTGGAGGGTTGAACCTTTCCTCCAATGCCATTGATTTTTATGGTCGAGTGTGTTGATTTAATACCCAATGTCTTCACAGCTCGTTCTGATATCGCGTTTATTTCGAACTCGAAATTCGGCCTTTCGTCCATTGTTGCCCTGAATTGTAACTCGGGCAGTGGCTAACAGAAAATAGCTTGACCGTTGTCCACTTGCGGTAGCAGCTGTTGTGCTTTCAGGTTTTAATTCTAAGTGTAGCAATGTGTTATGTTTCTTGTTACACTTAAAACCGTCCCTTTTCGAACATGAACTAGTTGGATGTTCTGAACGGAAGCATTTTGCACAGAGTTTCTGTTTCTGTACCCAATTTAAACGTTCATTTAAAAATGCTATGATTCGGTTTTTTACAGAAATAACATATAAACTTGCTTTCAGCTCCTACTGAAGCACACGTATTGTGTTTGACTTTATATTTGTCTGTATTGATGGCTTCCAGTGTTAGGAACCTTTGCTCCAAGAATGCGAGGAATTCACTAATCGATCGGTTTTGCCGTGTATTTTGTATGGATTGTTCATACAAAACATGATTCTGTCTATCCATCTTTTTTGTAAGAATGCATAGCAGAAGTGGATCCCTTTCGTTTGTCGGTATCCCAGTGTTGTTAAGCGCTGATAAAGTTTCTTTAATGTTATAATGCATTGCCTTTACAGAGTTTGCATCGTTACCAGTCGTTGTGGGTTGATCTAGTAACCTCTGTATTAGTGCTGTACTGAGCACTCGCTTGTTATTGAATCTTTCTTCTAGCATATTCCAAGCTGTGGTGTAATTTCTTTCAGTCAGTGAAAGATGGCATATGAGTCTTTCTGCATCGCCAATTACATGGTTTTTCAGATACCACATTTTTGGAATAATGGGTATTGAAGTGGCTTCATGAATCATTTTCTTAAACATGTCATGAAATCGCTCCCATTTAAGGTAGTCTCCATCAAACTTCGGGATGGAGACCTTAGGTAATGGTAATGGTGGTGCTGTAGGTAATGTAGATGTCACTATTTGTGGGACATTTACATCGCATGCTGTTTGGGTTTTAATCACAACAATCTCGGCCGACAAGAAGTTTTGTAAATTATAGCCGAGAGAGACTGGATCGGCAAACCTTTTGTGCATTTGAACATGGATATCCTTGATATCCTTCCAATATTGTTCAATTATTGGTTTGAATCCAGCTTGAGTTTCGTCTGACATCATTTTCATTATGCGATCCAGACTTTCAAGCAAAACCCGCTGTTCCCGAATCATGGGCTGGATCTCGCTTTCGTCCGTTGATGTCATGGATTCCTCGTCTATTTCCAGAACACGCAGTTGTTTCTGGAATATAGCTATATATTCATTCGTCGCACTTTTTATTATTTTAAAGTACTTCCCACTGAAGTACTCATGTTCCACCGTTGCTCCTTGCAAAGTCGTGCGAATCTTTTCATCATTTAACTCGAAAAGCTGTTGGTGGGACTCCAGCGATGCGATTCTATCACTGAAGTACTTTGGATGCGTTTTTCTTTCAGCAGGATCCTTCTTGTAGTTACGTATAATTTTCTGGATCTCTTCGCCGATTTGTGATTGCTGTGCCAGCAAATTATTGATGCTTGATGTGGCCATTTTTAATTTATTGACTGTTGTCAGAACTTTAAGAGGTATTTTTTCTGATGTGCCTCGACTCACTCCGTGTTCTTTCTAGCAGTATAAATAAACAAATGTCTTTTTTTTTTTTAGAAGTTTGTCGCCTGGTTGACAACTTTGTAGGTCCAACGTCGTGATCCTGAAGTCCTTGTCGCCTGGTTGACAACTTCTATAATTCCAGAGTCAGAGGTTATTAAGCCTTTGTCGCCTGGTTGACAACTTCTCGTGGTCGTAGTCGGGGGTCACCAAATGTTTAGATTTGAATTGATATCACTCAACGTTGGAGAAATATCAATTGTTTTATTGAATTATTATTAATTTTGCTTGCCCCAGGTGTATAACCATATGGCAGAGGTCGCCGAAATAAGTACAAAAACAAATTGGGCTGCGGAGTAAGAATGAGTAGGCAAGTGAGAGTTACTTTTCATACTGATTTTATTTTCCTCGTTGTGGGGTTTATATACACTTTTCTTACAAGCTAGGTATTTACTTAGGTTACATGATACATGATAAAAGACAAATGTTAACTATCTAAGTCTAATGATATCTGCTGATTTAAGGCATGCAGATGGTGCGAAATCGTGCATCTGCATGCGTAGTGATAAAGGGTCATTATTTACTAAGTCCGCCTGCATATCAGAGAACGGTCAGTATTGATTCAGTGCATATCAGTAAAGGGTCACTGTTGATTTAGGTGCGTGTGAAAACGTACCCTGTCGTTTATCTGCTTACGATATCAGTGTGCCTACATATCATCTGCAGCGTACGATTTTCTGCAATTATGTAAAATCGTACAGTATCCACTGGGATGATTACATAACAGACGAACATTTTGAAATTTGGAAGACATTATGTGACAACCTAAATAGACTAAATAACTTTTACATACAAAGACAGATGACCACGTTTAATATTAACCAATGTAAAATTGAATTACACATCTTTTGTGACGCTTCAAAATATGCATACGCAACGTGGGCATATTTACGCTTAAATTATAATAATCAATACGAAAGTACTTTAATAGCAGCAAAGTCCCGTGTAGCTCCATTGAAACCAATGTCCATTCCAAGGTTAGAATTACAAGGAACTCTCTTAGGAGGCAAGCTTGCCAAAACAATAAATGAAATACTAAACATTACAATAGAATCTACCTATTTATGGACATATTCCGAAATTGTTTTATACTGGCTTAAGACTAGTAGCAAACGATTTAAAACATTTGTAGCTCAACGTTTGGGAGAAATATAAGAAATCACAAGCAAATGGCGCTACGTACCCTCAAAAATAAATCCTGCTGATAAAGCAACAAAATTATCTTCTTTTGACTTCAATTCAAACGAATTATGGCTAAAAGGGCCAGAATTTGTATGATAGGGTCAAGAATTGTGGCCACAATGAATTATTATTAATTAATTAGGAATTATCTCTTAATTTTAAAAATTACAATGACCAAGATAATTTTGAATTTGTAAACTTAACTGTGTCACAAAAACATACTTTTATTTTACCTGAAGTTTCAAGATTTTCGAGGAATTATCTCTTAATTTTAAAAATTACAATGACCAAGATAATTCTGAATTTGTAAACTTAACTGTGTCACAAAAACATACTTTTATTTTACCTGAAGTTTCAAGATTTTCGAATTGGATGCGATTCCTAAGAACTGTAGCGTGGGTCTTAAAATATTTGACAAAACTTAAAACAAAAGAGGAAATTTCTTACGATAAATGAATTAACATTTGCAGAGCTATTGGATGCTGAAAATTTAATTTTCCAGAGCATACAAAATGACAAGTATAAAAATGAACTAGAAAGCCTTAAGCAAAATAGACCTATTTCATCTTCAAGTAATTTAAAGAACTTACCAATTTTTTTATCCACAGATAAACTTATAAGACTTAGAGACTTAGGAGCTTTCACTCAATGAGAGCTTTCCCCGCTGAGATCCTCTCTCCACATAGGTTTAAGAAATCTCTTATCTTCTTGTAAGTTTAATCTTAAAGAATCTTCTGAAGTGCGCACACGCGAATAAAGAATTTGCAAACTATTTGCAAAGTGAAAATACAAAAAAAATTGCATTTGTTTAATCTGGCCTCCTACGTTCGTGAAATTCTCCAAAATTCACATTGGCAAATTATCCAGATATGCGCTTTTTTTTGTCTTTCCTATTTTTCCAATAAATATACACACACATATATATTTTTCCTACACACATATATACAACATACATATATCTAGTTAAGTGCAAGTGCTTGTTTTCGAGTATAATATAATAAAAATAACTCTTATAAAACATTTACATTACACAAAAGCAAACTTGCACTTACATATATTTTTTTCCAAACATACATATATAAAAATTTTAAACACAAATATACATACACACATATATTTTTTCAATGTCCATAAACACATAATATAAAAGTAAATACAGTGGTCCATATCCAATATATACAAAATTCATCAAAAACCAGTCGAACGCTACAGTCAGGTGCTGACTGTCGAAGGCCATGGATTATTATGGTATACCGTGTATAATTTATTTTCCCTTATTTATAATGAAAATTTTGGTTTGTTTGAATTATTATAAATTGTATATTCTTATTATTTAATTCGAACGACACGCACAAATTCAATTGACAGACAGAAGAAGAAGTACACATAAATAATGCAAAGACGAATAGACAAGAAGTATAAGCATTAGATAGAGGGAGAGGGCAATAAGTTGGTGAATGCATTTTTCGGTAATGCCAAACAGGAGTGGCGGCAGCGGAAGTTATACAGAAGCTTAGCGGAGTGTGTGCCAGATTCGAAGACCAATGATGTTGACAGTGTCGAGTTCGGTTGCTACCGCGATCAATGTGTGACATGTTTTCCTTTTTTTTTTCTTATCTATCAAATAATATAAAAGTTTAACATATAATATTTTTTTAATTTTTTGGTACGCAACATATGTAATTAGAACACTTTCATAAACTTTGCCGACTGTTGCACAAATCTTACAGTTGCGTGTGTGTGCTGAATACGGCAATTGATGTGTGTTAGAGCGGGATGCCGAAACATAAATGTACAAATGCAGACATGCATGTATCGGCGTCCCGCTCTAACATTCGTATACATTGATTGTCTTATATATTGCATAAAAACATGAAATTTAACTTTTGAAAACTATTTTTATTGATATTTAATTATATAACTGTAGTTTTAGCTTATAAGAATAAAAAAATAACCAAAAAAAAGTAATTAAAATAAAAAGTCACACCCGGCCGCGCATGGGACTCGAACTCACGGACAAAGTCTTTAGGGACCGCTGTCCGCCACTCTAACCACTAAGCCACCGCCTCACTTCAGTTCCATCGGCAAAATTGCATTATGATTCTGTTACCATTTTAGCCAAATAAAAAGTTTTGTAAAATTCTGTGTGTCCGACGCTAGATTAAAACTTCGGTCTGCTTGCGTAAATTAGGTTTTAATATACGCATAAGTATACGTTCAAATTGAGTTTAAATCGGATCATATCTCCCTTATTTTTAGTCCGATTTAAATGAAATTTTTCAGAAAACACCCGTGGAAAGGTATTTGCTATGTGAGATCCACAAGCTTTGTTGTTGGGTGTATATTGTGTATATTAAATCGTTATTACTGATTTACAGAGGCGGGAAGGGGCGTAGCCAAATTTCAAAAAAACTTTGAAACACTGCAACATACATGGATGTTGTCACAAAATTTGAAGACTCTAGCTCTTATAGTTTCTGAGATCCAGGTGTTCATACAGACAGACAGACGGACAGACAGACAGACGGATAGACGGACAGACAGACATGGCTCAATCGACTCGGCTGTTGATACTGATTCAGAATATATATAGTTTATAGGGTCGGAGATGCCTCCTTCTGCCTGTTACGCGCAAACTCGTTTCGACAAACACAGTAGACCATGCATTTTTTTAAAATCCATGGCCTAAAAAAGAATAATTACATATTAAACGTGACATTATCATATTTATACCCTTCGACCATTGAAAATGGTAAAAAAAGGGTATACTAACTTTGTGCAAATGTATGTAACAGGCAGAAGGAGGCGTGGGAGACCCCACAAGTCGATTAAGCCATGTCTGTCTGTCTGTCGGATGTCTGGATGTCTGGATGTCCGGATGAACACACAGATCACAGCTATTATAAAAGCTAGAGACACCAAATTTGGCATGAAGGTTTCTGTTTATCTGGGACAGGTGAAGTTTATTTCAAATGTTGGGTGCCACGCCCCCCGCCCACGCAAATCAATAATTTCATCTTTTTAGCTGATTTGCGAGCGACATATAAAAGATACAACATTCTGAGTAAGACTATACATAGCTAATTATAATACCAACATAACGTCAAAATTCCAATCCGATCGGACAACAAACACAGAAGTTATTAAACAAAAACCTTGTTCATGTTGATTTTGCATACAGACCAGCAAGCTGTGACGTCATTGCAATGCTCATGTAGGAAAGAAAAGGAAAGAGAGTACGAGTACGAGTACCATCTGTTGTTCTTCTCTTTTTTTCTATGCACACGCATTTTTTTCATTCAAACGCACACACACACACATACATACATTTGTGCTTGACCAATAAAATGATACACGCATATACACGTATTCATACACAGACGCATATAAAGGCTTACGTTACGATATTTCTATTAAGTAGAAGTATTGTACAATTATTGACTCTTTACGTTTCAAAAAGGTAGAAGGGTATCCCACTGTCGCGTGCCGCTCGACTGTTGCTCTTGTTAGGCCATGGATTTTAAAAAACTTCATGGTCTACTGTGTTTGTCGGAACGAGTTTGTGCGTAACAGGCAGAAGGAGGCATCTCCGACCCTATAAACTATATATATTCTGAATCAGTATCAACAGCCGAGTCGATTGATGTCTGTCCGTCTGTATGAACGCCTGGATCTCAGGAACTATAAGAGCTAGAGCAATAAAATTTTGTGACAACATAAATGTATGTCCGGGTATCTCGAAGTTTTTTTGAAATATGGCCACGGCCCTTCCCGCCTCTGTAAATCAGTAATAACAGTTTAATATACACAATATACACCCAACAACAAAAGTTGCACATCTCACATGACAAATACCTTGCCACGGGTGTTTTCTGAGAATTTCATACAAATCGGACTAAAAATAACTGAGATATGATCGGAATTAAAATCAATTTGAACGTATACTTATGCGCATATTAAGACCTAATTTACGCATCATACCGAAGTTCGAATCGTCGGACACACCGCTGGCGGACAGCGGTTCTGCGTGTGCGAGTTCGAGTCCCATGTACGGCCGGTTGCTGAAACTTTTTTTATTTTAATTACTTTTTTTTTGGTTATGTTTTTATTCCTATAAGCTTAAATGAAAACTACAGTTATTTAATTAAATATCAATAAAAATAGTTTTCAAAAATTAAATCTCATGTTTTTTTTTTTTGCAATATTTAAGACAATCAGTAAGTTACGAATTTTAGAACGGGACGCCGATACATGCATGTCTGCATTTGCACATTTACGTTTCGGCGTCCCGCTCTAACACACATCAATTGCCGTATTCGGCGTATGTACGCAACTGTCATATTTGTGCAACATTCGGAAAAGTTTATAAAAGTGTTCTAATTAAATATGTTGCGCACCAAAAAATTTAATAAGTATTGTTTGTTAAGCTTTTTAAAATTATTTAATAGAAAAGAAAGAAAAAAAGAAAACATGTCACACAATGTTCGCGGCAGGATTCGAACTCGAACACTGTCAACATCATTGGTTCTCGAATCCGGCACACACTCCACTAAGCTACTATAAAACTTCCGCGGTCGCCACTACTGTTTGACAAAAGCAAAAATGCATACATAAACTTATTGCTCTCTTGCCCTACCTAATGCTTATATTCGCTTTTGCATTGTTTATGCGTTCTTCTTCTTCTATCCGTCAATTAAATTTGTGCGTGTCGTTCGAATAAAATAATAAGAATATAAAGTTTATATTTTTAAATGCTTAATAATAATCCAAATAATGCAAAATTTTCATTATAAATAACGGAAAATAAATGATACTATAATAATCCATGGCCTTCTACAGTCAGCACCTGACTGTAGCGTTCGACTGGTTTTCATAATGCATATATAAATATACATACATATATTGTTCTATGCACATACATATATTTTTACCCCCTACATACAGCTAAATAAACTCCAACATACATATATACCTATGTAGATACATGTGTGTATGTAAGTGATCTTTTGCAAAGGTTAAAGACTCGCTATTAAATACCGCATACCCAAGTACCGCAAACTCTATTAAATACATACATCCCGCTAGTTCAGCACCGCTTTGCGAGTTCAGCGGCACCTGCGCTAGAAGTGTGCTCAGCATCAAGGGAATTTAATACCCTTCAAATCTTTCTACTTATTTTTGGGGTATATCCGACTTGTAATATCCTTTACAACATTTCTACTTATTTTTGGGGTATATCCGACTTGTTATATCCTTTACAATATATGAACTGATTTTTGGGGTATATCCGACTTGTAATATCCTTTACAGTATATCAACTGATTTTTGGGGTATATTCGATTTGTAATATCCTTTACAATATTTCTACTTATTTTTGGGGTAAGTCCGACTTGTAATATCCTTTACAATATATCAACTGATTTTTGGGGTTTATCCGATTTGTAATATCCTTTACAATATTTCTACTTAGGTTTGGGGTGTATCCGACCTTTGAATACTCTCTAAAAATTTTTAAATTTATTTTTTTTTGAGTATATCCTACTTGTAATATCCTTTACAATATTATTTGGGGTATATCCGACCATTGAATACCCTCTAAAAATTTTTAAATTTATTTATTTATTTTTTGAGTATATCCTACTTGTAATATCCTTTACAATATTGCTTGGGATGTATCCGACCATTGAATACTCTCTAAAAATTTTTTAAATTCATTTTTTTTTTGAATTATCCGATTCTGAAACAAACTTTTAACCAAGTGGCTCGTGTACGAGCCTACACGAGTGTATATGCCTACTGATCCCAAAAAGGCCTCAACAAATAGGCTTTCTGTTCCAACAAGCCCACATCGAAGATCAAGTTCTCTTCCCAATCTAAAATTAGAAAGACTTACTCCACCAACTGTGAGAAAGGCTTCTACTCCAGCTACCTCAAAAACCGTGCCAAAGGTTTCAATTCATAATCCTCCAAATACAAGATCTGTAACACAAAAAACTGCATTGCTCCAAAACATGGCGTTGGCAGCTTTTATTACTGGCACTGATAAGCTCAGTCAATTTGAATCCAAGCTCATCGATTCAACTGAAGTGTCTCTCTACACACACAAAGTAAGATTGGAACAAGTTCGATCCTTATGGGAAAAAGTCGAATTAGAATATGAGCGCTGTTCCAAAGCAATGGCACAAGAGGATTCTAATCCAGAGGATAAAATTACTATGCAATCAAAGTACGACTATTGTTACTCAGTTTATGAGCGATGTGCAGCTCAACTCTGTTACCATTCTAGGCAAATAAAAAGTTTTGTAAAATTCTGTGTGTCCGACGCTAGATTAAAACTTCGGTCTGCTTGCGTAAATTAGGTCTTAATATACGCATAAGTATACGTTCAAATTGAGTTTAATTCGGATCATATCTCCCTTATTTTTAGTCCGATTTAAATGAAATTTTTCAGAAAACACCCGTGGAAAGATATTTGCTATGTGAGATCCACAAGCTTTGTTGTTGGGTGTATATTTTGTATATTAAATCGTTATTACTGATTTACAGAGGCGGGAAGGGGCGTAGCCAAATTTCAAAAAAAACTTTGAAACACTGCAACATACATGGATGTTGTCACAAAATAAGAAGACTCTAACTCTTATAGTTTCTGAGATCCAGGTGTTCATACAGACAGACAGACGGACAGACGGACGGACAGACAGACGGACAGACAGACATGGCTCAATCGACTCGGCTGTTGATACTGATTCCGAATATATATAGTTTATAGGGTCGGAGATGCCTCCTTCTGCCTGTTACGCGCAAACTCGTTCTGACAAACACAGTAGACCATGCATTTTTTTAAAATCCATGGCCTAAAAAAAGAATAATTACATATTAAACGTGACATTATCATATTTATACCCTTCGACCATTGAAAATGGTCAAAAAAGGGTATGCTAACTTTGTGCAAATGTATGTAACAGGCAGAAGGAGGCGTGGGAGACCCCACAAGGTATATATATTCTTGCTCAGGATCACTAGCCAAGTCGATTAAGCCATGTCTGTCTGTCTGTCCGGATGTCTGGATGTCTGGATGTCCGGATGAACACACAGATCTCAGCTATTATAACAGCTAGAGACACCAAATTTGGCATGAAGGTTTCTGTTTATCCGGGACAAGTGAAGTTTATTTCAAATGTTGGGTGCCACGCCCCCCGCCCACGCAAATCAATAATTTCATCTTTTTAGCTGATTTGCGAGCGACTCATAACTGTTTTACGTATAAAGGAGGTCATAACAGTCTCCTACATCGAAACGAGTCAACATCCAATAATCAAATAATCAATAATAATAATCAATAAATCCAGTTAGCAGATCCAGCATTTTCTAAAAGTGCACAAATTGACGTGTTTCTCGGCGCTGATGTCCTGCCATCTATCCTTTTAAATGGCTTTAAATCCAAAATATGTGGAACTCTTTTAGGTCAAGAAACAATTTTTGGATGGATAATCTCTGGTCCACTTTCAAGTGAACCATCCACCGGAAAATGATATATTTTGTGAAGAATACTTCCAACGAACAACACACAGGAATGAATCCGGAAGATATGTTGTATCGCTTCCATTTCGAGACCCAGAACATATAAACATAGGACATTCCAGATCCATTGCATTGTCGCAGTTCTTAAAAAACGAATCTCGCCTGAATAAAAATCCTCAGCTCAAGAAAGATTACAATTCCATCATCCAAGAATACCTTGATCTAGACCACATGGGCAAAGTCACTCATGACAATCATTCCACTAATTTCTATTTACCACATCATGCTGTCTGTTTACGCCGAAACCCGCCGCCTAAAAGTAGGCAGCATATTGGCGTAAACAGTGCGAGAGTCACTAAGGGCTATCGCGCTCTTTTATCTAAAATATCAAGTTATGTTTAGTTAGGATGAAAATACATAAATTTATGTAAATGAAGTCAGGATTGAAATATATAGTGAAGTGAACGCCACGCGCCCCGATTTGTTCTTTTTTATTTCGACTTGTTTTCACGTCGGTTTCTCACCCACAGGTATTTCAGCCCCACGTCACGATCCCCACTACGAAGGAAGTTTCTTTACAAGGCAGCCACTACAAACATTGGTCCTTCGAGCCGGATAATATATTTATTTCTGCGTTGGACTTGCGTCGCTGGATTATCATCCCCCCTCTCCGCGCGAACCAAAAAAAGGCGATAAGATAAGATAAGTACTAAACCTTTTTTACTTATCTTATACGGCAGAGGGCTGTGTGTAATTTTTCTTGTGCGAAAAGAGAGATCTCTTCTCCTTTACTTACAGACGACTGCCATCTTTCAAAATTGTCCATACATATATATGTATGAAAAGACAAATTACACACAGTCTTATCCATTATACTTGTATTTGCAAGCCTCTGCCACATATATGTATGTACCTACCCCCTTTTTGAACAAAGGTACATACAATCTCCAAATAAAAGTTGTATGTTAATATATGTATGTGTAATTTACATTCATATATATATTTCTTGTCTCATACTTACGTTGCCCATTATACTACATTGCCAAGGTCCCAACCTCAAGGGGCAATTGTATGTCCCAATTTAATAAATAAAGATAACACTCGACTTCCACTTTTTTTTGCTTCATTTATTAAATATCAATAAATTTTGACCGGCAGCAATATTTCGGCTGCACCGGCACAACAAGACACATAGTCGTATTATTAAATAAATGTACATATAAGTATTTAATTACATACACCATACACACATTTTTATTTGTTTTTAAAAATAAAGGGAAAACTCAACACTCGAAATTTATTGCATTTAGGCAAATAAATTATTCATTGTTTACCTTTCTCAGCCATAGTGATCGCAGTTCGACTTAGTGATCGCAGTTCGATCACAATCGACCGACCACCACTTCGTTTCATTCACTCAGTGTTATCGTTCCAGGGCTGCACTAGCTCAAATATTAAATATCACTTAGTGGGCAACCGTGACTTTTAAAATCACTTATTTTTTATTTTATCGTCTCATTGTGCACTGTGTTGTGGTATTACAAAGCGCTGCAACATTGCAAAAATTATCGAATATATTTTCCTCCGTCTGAGAAAATATCTCCTAATAATAAATAATTATTTATTTATTTTTTTTTTACATTATAATTTACTATTTTTTATATAAATTATTTTGCGTTTCCTTCTCTCAGAATTTCACGCTGAGTATAATAATTGTTTCGATAATTATTATCACTCAATAAAATATATCGATAATTATAAAATAATATTTATATTATATATATTATATTATCTTTTTTTTGCAATTTTTTCCCAAAAAAAAACAACGTGTTGCTTTGTAACTTATCAACAAATTCCTCGCTCAATAGTTTCGATAAAGTTCCGTTCTATTTGTAGAACATTCTTGTTTATTGTTAAAACAAGAAATTCTGCTCGTCCGATTTCCTACGCTCTTCTGTTTCACGTTTCTGGCTCCGTCACCAGCATCAATTGCATTTTTTTCGCTTTTTTGAAAGCTTGTTATGCCAATTGATAGTGGTAAAGACACCAAGAAACACCTTATTGTACCCACGACTACGCATAGACGCTCCAACTCTCTTCCAAGTTCCCTTCTTGGTAGAACACCTTCTCCAGCCACTATACGGAAAGTTTCAACTCCGGCCACATCTAAGGTTACTCAGGTGCCAAAAATTTCGGTGCACACTCCTCCAATCACTCGTTCAGTTGGTCATCAAATTTCACTGGCAATAAAAATGGCACTCCAAGAGTTCATTAATGCTTCTGATAAGCTCACGCAGTTCGAAGCTAGGATTCAAAATTCTCCTACAGCCTCACTTCACACTCACAGAGTGCGTCTTGAGCAGCTTCGTTCCATATGGACTGCCGTAGAGCTTAAATATGAGCTCTGTTCCAACGCATTGTCTCAAACGGAGACGAATGCTGAGGACAAGATCGCCATGCAGGCCAGGTATGACCACTGCTATTCCATATACGAGGAACTTGCCTCTCAACTAAATGAGAGTATAGAGACCGCAACGGCTCCCCCTCCAGCACCTGCAGCACCACAAATGGCCTTCCAGCCACGAAGCTACCGGTCACCACCGTTCGATGCTGAAGTTTTCAGCGGTGACTACCTTAAATGGCCAACCTTCCGTGATCTGTTCACAGCGGTCTACATTTCCGATCCCGGCCTAAGTCAGATCGAGAAATTGTTTCATTTAAATGCAAAGACCAGTGGCGAAGCAAAGGCAATCGTGTCCAAATCTCCTCTCACGAATGAGGGTTTCTCTTCTGCTTGGAAGAACTTGACGGATAGGTTTGAAAATAAGAGGCTGTTAGTTAACAGCCAACTTAAAATCCTCTTCAACCTTCCGTCAGTCTCTCAGGAGTCTGGAGCCGCCATCCAAATACTTCAAAGCACAATACAAAGTTGCTTAACGGCTCTAGACCACTCCCAAATCAGCACTGAGAATTGGGATTGCCTTTTAATCTTTCTATGCTCGTCTAAACTCCCAAGGCTGACGTTATCACTTTGGGAGCAGTCAGTACAAAATAAGGCTGAAATTCCGTCGTGGAAGGAAATGTCAGATTTCCTTTCAGAGCGCTATCGCACATTGGAAGCGATAGAGGACGTACAACCCAGTACAAGCGCGCAGACTAATTCCAAACCTGCTCGAAAGGAGCCTTCTACGAGGAAGGTCAACTCCTTTGAGACAAAGGTTGTAGGCAAACCACAAACCTGCAAACTTTGCTCAAAGGAGAACCATCCTATACGTCTGTGTCCGCGCTTTCTCCAAATGACTGTTGCATGAAAGGTCCAATTTCATCAAACAGCAGAAGTTGTGTCTGAACTGCTTCGCAAGAGGACACATCCTTAAAGATTGCACGAGTCAACATAATTGTTTTACGTGCAAGGGTCGCCACAATACACTCCTGCATCGTGGCACCCCTCCTACTGCGCCCTCTTCAGCAGATTCTGCACCAACTCCCCAATCTTCGAATATACAGTCCACTCCTTCAACGACTCATATTCAAAATTACTTCACGGCGAACACGCAAGGTGTTCTTCTCGGCACTGCGCTTATAAATATTTGCCATTTGGGCATGACTTATAAGGCACGTGCACTGATCGATCCAGGATCAGAGGCTACGTTCATCTCCGAACGGATGTTTAACATAATAAAGCCCTCCTATCAAGCCGTGCAAGTCCAAGTAGCTGGCTTAAATCAAGCCATCTCAGCCAATCCACAAAAGTTGTGCCACTTTCAGATTGGTTCCCCGATCACTCCCAGGATACAGCTAGAAACTGCAGCCTTTGTTCTCCCCCAATTGGCAGGTAACCTTCCATCCTATCCAATTTCCAAGGATCTTCTGAAGGACCTGCCAAACCTCCGACTTGCTGATCCGCATTTCCACCAGAGCTCTCAAATAGACGTGCTCTTAGGAGCCGACATTCTACCATCTATTTTCAAGAGTGGCTCTGTATCCAAAGTATGTGGAACTCTGCTCGGTCAAGAGACCATATTCGGCTGGGTCCTCACTGGACCAGTAGCCAAGTCGAATCCCTCGACCGTCTCGTCCTTTACGACGAGGATTAAGATCAGCACAGAACAAAGGCTTGATGATCTTCTCACCAAGTTTTGGGTTGTGGAAGATCTACCAGCTAAGCTGGTAAAAGTTTCTGATTCAGCGTGCGAAAACAACTTTCTTCGCACCACTTCCAGAACCAAAGAGGGCAGGTATGTCGTTACACTCCCCTTTAAAAACCCTGAAACATTCGAACTAGGACATTCAAGGTCCATCGCACTCGCTCAGTTTCTCAGAAACGAATGTCGTTTAAAGAGAAACTTTCCTTTAAAAGAGCAGTACGACTCCATTATTCAGGAGTATTTAGATTTGGGCCACATGAGGCCTGTCTCCCCAAGTAACGACTGCAACAATTTTTACCTCCCTCATCATGCTGTTTTCAAACCTGAGAGCACAACTACGAAAGTTCGCGTTGTTTTCAACGCCTCCAGTCCGTCCTCCAATGGGAAAAGCTTGAACGACATCCTACATTCAGGACCCGTTCTCCAATCCGATCTGACTATGCAGATCTTGAAATGGCGTTTCTTCCGCTTTGTTTTCAATGCCGACATCACAAAGATGTACCGGCAGATACTCGTCCACACGAGTCACACGCCATTTCAACGAATCCTGTTCAGAAACCCAAATGGCGAAATCTGTGATTACGAACTCAACACAGTCACTTTCGGTGTAAACTGTGCTCCATTCCTAGCCATTCGGGTTCTCCAACAGCTTTCCCAGGACGTTAGCACACATCTTCCTCTCGCCAGCGACATCATATCCAACTACATGTATGTAGACGATGTCCTTGCTGGCGCGCACTCCATAAAGCGCGCCACAATGTCCATAGAAGAGTTACGCAAGGCTCTTGAGACAGCTGGCTTTCCCATAAGAAAGTGGACCTCCAACCACAAAGATGTGCTAGCTAATATTCCCAAGGACCATCTATTAAACGCCGATTTCCTCGAACTAGAGGAAACGAGCTTAGCAAAGACTCTAGGTATACGCTGGCAAGCGCATACGGACGAGTTCCTCTTTGCCCCCTCCGAAGTAGATGTGAGACAGTCTTACACTAAACTTGAAGTTCTATCTCACATCGCTAAATTATTCGATCCAGCAGGCTGGCTGGCACCATTTGTGGTCCGTGCCAAAATTTTCATGCAGGAGATATGGCTGCAAAATCTTGGATGGGATGAAAAATTGCCACATGATCTCCAACAAAATTGGCAGGAATTCCTATCCAGCTATTCATCCCTCCATAGAATTCGGATCCCAAGATGGGTCCAATATACTCCTTTAGCTAAGCTCCAAATCCATGGTTTCTGCGACGCATCTCAACGTGCATACGGAGCAGCTATATATATCCGTGTTGAAAACCAACACAATACTTCAAGCCATCTCCTTGTAGCCAAGACCAGAGTAGCCCCTGTGAAGACCATCTCCTTGCCCCGATTAGAACTATGCGGTGCATTACTGCTAGCCGAGTTATCTGCGACACTCCTCCCTCAGCTCCCAGTCAATAGTTACGAAGAGTACTATTGGACTGACTCCACAATTGTGTTAGCCTGGCTTAGTAAGTCTCCATGTAAATGGACGACCTTCGTGGCTAATAGAGTGGCTAAGATAACTCAGCTCACTAGTTCGAGCAAATGGTCCCACGTCAGATCCGAGCAGAATTCTGCTGATCTTGCCAGTAGAGGTGTTTCGTCAGAAGACCTTATTGGCAATAATCTCTGGTGGCATGGACCCTTCCAGCAGAACAATGGCCTGCTGCGATCAATATTGCCCATGAAACAGACGAAGAGCTTCGTCCTGTTAAATGCAACTTAACTAAGTTGCCTCCATCATCCAGTTGCATCTTGGAGAGATTTTCCGAGCTCGACAGAGCCCTGCGGGTAATGTCCTACGCATACCGCTTTATTCAGAGGTGTCGAAAGCCTGATCTCACGCTCTCTCCAGATGTCAGCAGCTCTGAACTCTCCAAGGTTCAAGATCTGCTCATCCGCAACACCCAACGTATTCAATTCCTTAAAGAATACAACTGTCTGTTGAACAAGGAACAGATTCCAAAGAGTAGCGACATCATTAATTTGAATCCCTTTATTGACGCCAACGGAGTCATGAGATCATGCGGTCGTGTGAGAGCATCCGCTTTTTTAAGCTACGATGAGCGGCATCCGGTCATCCTTCCGTACTCTTGTACCTTCTCACATCTTCTCGTCCGTTTTACGCATCGTATCTCCCTCCATGGTGGAAATCAATTAATGATGCGTCTCATCAGATCACGCTACTGGATTCCGAAGCTTCGAACTTTAGTGAAAGCCACAATCAACTCTTGTCGAGTTTGCATCCTCCAACAAAAGAAATTGCAAATTCAACTCATGGGTACTTTGCCCTCTGCGAGAGTTTCCTTCTCTCGGCCTTTCACCCACACGGGACTCGATTTCGCTGGTCCTTTCGAAATCAAAAATTTCACTGGTCGTATGGTATGTGTCTTCGTGTGCTTCAGCACAAAGGCCATACACTTAGAAGCAACCTCGGACCTAACAACCGAGAAGTTTCTCGCAGCCTTCGCACGGTTCGTCGCGAGACGTGGCTGCCCCCAACACGTATACTCCGACAACGGAAAGACGTTCGTCGGAGCCTCCAAAGCCCTCTCAACCGATTTTATGAAGGCAGTAAAGGTTGATTTATCCAACAAATACAGCCATCAAAACCTCGCATTGCACTTCAAAGAGCTTCAAAACGCTCTTCTACAAGTCCACTTCCTCACTAAAGTACACCTTTGAGGAATTATCCACACTGCTTTCCAAGGTTGAAGCGTGCCTCAACTCCAGGCCGATCTCCCCCATGTCCGAGAGCCCAACCGATCTTTTAGCCTTGACTCCTGGCCACTTTCTGATCGGTGGTCCGCTCATGTCTGTCGCAGAGCCTGAAATCCATGAAGACGCTATATCCATCATCAATCGATGGCAGCGACTTAAGGCTCTGCATCAACAGTTTTATTTCCGTTGGAAGGAGGAATATCTCAAAGAGTTGCATAAACGCTCCAAATGGCAACTTCCGACGAGAAACCTCCTAGTCGGCGATATGGTGGTTGTCAAGGAAGACAACCTACCAGTCAACGAATGGCGTCTGGGCCGCATCCACGCTACATATCCCGGCACTAATGACATTGTCCGCGTGGTGGACATCCTCACCACCCGTGGTATCATCAAAAGGCCAGTAGCAAAATTAGTCCTACTTCCTTTAGAGGACAGAGTCCAGACACCCTCCTAACCTCGTGCTGTCCATCAGTGGATATATGCTTCCAGATACTAATCCATATATCCACACTCTCTTTCAAATTAGTGAGATGGCACCACGAAAGGCACAAACACTAGCCAAGCCCAAAGGAGTAAACTCCTTCCGATGCCGCGTCTGCCGAGGGATCCATGCACTGAAGAAGTGCCAACGTTTCCTGCGTCTGGCTGCGGAGAAGCGTCTTCGGGCAGTTTTGATCAACAAATACTGCCCGAACTGCCTTGCCCATGAACATTCCAAGGGTTCATGCCGCAGTGGTGGCACCTGTCGCACATGCGGCGAGGGCCACCATACGCTTCTCCACCTCCCTATCACCACCCAGCCCGAGAAGCAGACGCCTACAACACCAGCGCCGCCTCTCCCACCTTCGGAGTCCCTGGCGACATCCCCCTCTATGGCAGTCAGCATGCTGCCGACGGCCATAGTCAACCTGGACGTGGCCGGCAAGACCTTCGAGGTGCGCGTGCTGTTGGACGCTTGCAGGCCTTTGGCCTTTCCGCCGAAGACGGGTTTTGCCGTGCCTTGTTCAGGTCAAGGGCGTCGCCAGAGTTCGCCCTAACAGTGGCTCTGAAGATGGAAGAGGTTCAAATTAGAACGCCGGCGCAATATGTCGGCAAGGAGCTCCAAAACGCCTATCCAGGCATTACGCTGGCGGACAATCGGTGCCATGTGCCAACCAGAGTCTCCATTGTTCTGGGGGCTGACGTCTATGGCGACGTACTACTCCCAGGGTTTGTTCCTTCCCACGGTGGACTGCCGTTGGCCCAGAACACTCTGTTTGGCTGGGTACTATCCGGTGTCTTCAAGACATAGTCCGCTAGCGGTTCTAAAGCCCCTCCAGTGGCACCCGAAAGATCCCGTCTCCACCCTCACATTTGCAATAGTATTGCAAGGGGGGCGGGATGTTTACGCCGAAACCCGCCGTTGATTCTCGATAGAAGCTTAACCTTCGGAAGGCATGTTACGGCGATACAGCACTCTTTTAAGAAAAAGGTTTCTCAGATGTCATGGCTAATTGCTGCTTCCAACAAACTCTCACTCTCTAACAAGATTAGAATTTATAAAAGTATTTTAGCGCCTGGCCTATTTTACGCTATACAAGTGTATGGAATCGCTGCCAAAACGCACCTTAATAAAATTCGAGTCCTCCAGGCTAAAACTTTAAGGAAGATCACGGGTGCCCCTTGGTACGAGGGTCGTTTGATAAGTCCGTGACTTTTTGAATAAAATATATTTTTTTCGTCAAAGAAGCGTTTTATTTCTCAACATAATCTCCTTTTAGCTCTATACATTTAGTCCAGCGTTTTTCCAATTTTTTTATTCCTTCCAAATAATAGGTTTTCTCAAGGCCCTCAAAATAGTCGTTTGTTTCTGTGATGACCCGAATCTCTTACCGCCGAGCCATTTCTTCATGTTTGGAAACAAAAAATAGTCACAGGGGGCTAAATCTGGAGAATATGCTGGATGGGGTAGCAGTTCGTAGCCCAATTTATGAAATTTTGCCATGCTGACACGAAATTCACTTTTTTCCATTTTCGTTAAAATTCACGAGATCGTCTGCTTTCAATGCCTATAAAACGCAAACCAAAAAACGCAGCTTTCTCAAAAATTTTACAGTCAGCTGTTAATCGATAACTGCTGACAGGAGCAGTGTTGTATTTAGAGCAGGTGCGCGGCAAATACAAAAAGTCACGGACTTATCAAACGACCCTCGTATATGAGGACAAGAGATATTGAACGTGACTTGAAGGTGCCAAAAATTGGAGACAAAATTCTGGTGATAGCGGAAAAGTATAACGAGCGACTACAATCTCATCCAAATACCCTAGCCAAGCGACTTAGCATGGCCGCTGAGAGTTATGCCAGTCAAAGAAACAGAAAGAGAAGACTAAAACGACACCACCCTCAAGACCTAGTTGAACGGCACTTGACATAACAGAGTTCCTTGCAAATATATAATACACATATTAGTCCATAAACATTCCACCTCCCTAATACACTTACCAAATAATCTCTGTGAATTCCACAGAACTCAATTGGGTAATAGTGTACTAGTCAAATAAAAAAATTAATATTTTTGTTTAAAAAAAAAAAAAAAAAAAAAAAAAAAGAAACCCGCCGCCTAAAAGTAGGCTGCATATTGGCGTAAACAGTGCGAGAGTCACTAAGGGCTCTCGCGCTCTTTTATCCAAAATGTCAAGTTATGTTAAGTTAGGATTAAAATACATAAATTTATGTAAATGAAGTCAGTATTGAAATATATAGTGAAGTGAACGCCACGCGCCCCGATTTGTTCTTTTTATTTCGACTTGTTTTCGCGTCGGTTTCTCACCCACAGGTATTTCAGCCCCACGTCACGATCCCCACTACGAAGGAAGTTTCTTTACAAGGCCGCCACTACAACCAGACAGTACTACTACTAAAGTCCGCGTTGTATTCAATGCTTCCAGCAAGTCAACGAATGGTGTTAGTCTCAACGATACCCTTTATCCAGGTCCTATTCTGCAGTCCGATTTAACTTTGTAACTGTTAAAGTGGCGTTTCTTCAAAATCGTGTTTAATGCCGATATAACAAAAATGTATCGACAAATACTAGTTAATCCTTCACATACGCAATATCAAAGAATCCTATTCCGTAGTGCAGAAGGTAGAGTTTGTGACTACGAACTGAGCACTGTTACTTTCGGAGTCAACTGCGCTCCATTTCTAGACATTCGTGTCCTTCAACAACAAGGAATATCCGTTAGCAACTGATATCATACGATCATATACAAGTATGTCGATGATATATTAGCGGGTGCTCATTTGGAATCGCTCGCAATTTCAATGATTTCTGAGCTTCAAAATGCTCTAAGTTCAGCAGGGTTTCCATTACGTAAATGGACATCCAACAAGAAAGCAGTGTTGAAACATATTCCCAACGATCACTTGCTACATACAGATTTTTTGAACTTAGAAGAAGCTAGCACGGCAAAACCTCTAGGAATTCGGTGGAAAGCGACATCGGACGAGTTTTATTTTGTGATTCCTAAAATTGCTAACCAGCCCACTTACACTAAACGTGAGGATTAAGCCCACATTGCCAAATTATTCGACCCAGCAGGATGGCTGGCTCCTTTTGTAGTGCAAGCAAAAATGTTCATGCAACAACTGTGGCTACAGGAGTTGCAATGGGATGATTGCTTGCCAGACGATCTTCTCCAAAAATGGCATGACTTCCTTCGTAGCTACATCCATTTAGAAGAAATTCGGATCCCTCGATGGATAGGTTTCCACCCACATACAAAGGTCCAATTTCACGGTTTTTGTGATGCTTCTCAACGAGCTTACGGTGCAGCGATTTACGTCCGAATTCAACATGAGCACCATATTTCATGTCGTCTCCTTACCGCGAAGTCGCGCGTTGCTCCTGTGAAAACAGTATCTTTACCCCGACTCGAACTATGTGGAGCTGTCCTTCTTACAGAACTAATTGGGGCTTGCCTTCCCCAATTGCCACTCGAAACATATGAATTGTTTTGTTGGACCGACTCGACTATCGTACTGGCCTGGCTTAGCAAGCCACCCTGTACATGGACAACCTTTGTGGCCAATAGAGTGGCAAAAATTGTCCGATCAACTTCTATTACTCAATGGCATCATGTCCAATCCGAGGACAATCCAGCGGATTTAACAAGTCGTGGCATGGCCTCACAAGATTTGATATCTAATGATTTTTGGTGGCATGGTCCAAAATGACTAAGGACACCACAGGATCAGTGGAGAATATCAAATCAACCACTCCAAGATATAATTCCAGAACAAAGATCCATCAAAGCACACATTGCTTCTACGACTCCACATATCGATCTTCTTGAACATTTTTCCGACCTAGGACGAGCGCTGCGGGTACTATCCTACGTATTGCGCTTCGGTAGAAAATGCAAAAATTTGCATCCATCGATTTCAAAGCAGCTGAGTGCATATGAAATCGATAGTACTCTTCAATCAAATTCACTCAACGCATCCATTATTCGAATGAGTACGAATGCCTCTCTCGATAGAAATCTATTTCTCCTTCCAGTTCCTTACTCAATTTAAATCCATTTGTCGATAGTAATGGAATCCCGAGAGCATGTGGTCGTGTTCACTCCTCACCCTACTTGAGTTATGATGAGCGACATCTAGCAACTTTTCCAGGCTACTAGTTCGTTTTACTCATCGCATAGCACTGCACGGAGGGAATCAACTCCTAGTGCGCCTTATAAGGTCCAAATATTGGATTCCAAAACTCCGTAATTTGGTAAAAGGCACAATTACCTCCTGTAAGGTTTGTGCGATTCATAAAAGGAGGCTACAATCACAGCTTATGGGTGATTTACCCGTTCATCGTACAACTTTTTCCCGACCATTTTCTTACACAGGTATGGATTTTGCCGGTCCATTTGAAATAAAAAGTTTTACAGGACGTGCATGCCGCATTTCCAAAGGATATGTTTGCGTATTCGTCTGTTTCTGCACCAAAGCCATGCAGACGTGGATGTCCTCCAAAAGTATTCTCCGATAACGGAAAGAATTTTGTTGGAGTTTCGAAAGCTCTTAATGATGATTTTCTTCTCGCTACGAAAGATAGTATTACTACTAATTTCATCCATCAAAATCTGTCTTGGCATTTCATACCCCCAGGTGCTCCTCACATGGGAGGACTCTGGGAAGCATGAGTCAAAAGTTTTAAAACCTTATTCTATAAATCTATATCCTTTGTAAAATATACCTTCGAAGAGTTTGATACACTTTATTCCAAAATTGAAGCGTGCCTCAATTCACGGCCAATTTCGCCATTGTCTGAGGACCCAACTGATGCATTAGCCTTGAGTCCTGTCCATTTTCTTATTTGAGGGCCTTTATTGTCCATATCAGAGCCTGAGATTAAAGAGAAGACATCTTCAATCATTAATCGATGGCAACGGTTAAAAGCACTCCACCAACAATTCTGTATTCGTTGGAAACATGAACATTTAAAGGAATTAAATAAGCGTAACAAATGGCAATCCCCGAAGAAAACCCTCGAAGTGAATGATTTGGTTATTATTAAGGAAGACAACCTCCCCATTAACGAATGGCGTCTTGATCGCATTTTACTGATGCTCAAGTTCGCGTTGTATCATCATCATGCGTCCAATCACAAAGCTTATCTTTCTTCCAGTCCAAGATGAGGTTCCTTCATCTTTCATTTCCGCGGATGTCAAAACTACAAATTAATTTATATTTATTTTTTTTTCCCCTTTGTTTTTTTTTTCATTCCATTCATATACAGTCTACACTCATACACATCACTGATTCATAACTAAGATGGCACTTCGCACTAACATTCGTGAAGAACTGAGTCCTTCCGTTGCCGAGTTTGCCGCGGTATTCACCCGCTGCGAAGATGCAGACGTTTTTTGCGACTTAATGCCGAAAAAAGCCTAAGAGCTGTCCTCATAAATAAATATTGTGCCAATTGTTAAGCTCATGAGCATTCGCAGGAAATGTGCCGAAGCAAGGACAAATGCCGCATCTCCAAATCCGCAATCCCAAACTACTACCCACCGCAACCATCTTGATCGATAATGGAAGCAAGGTTTTCGAGACACGTGCATTGATTGATGCATGCACTTCGGTATCCAGGACCGATGCATCCTTTGCGTCTGCTACGCGCTTGGCTAGCGTCAATGTTGGACGGGAAGCAGTCATCCGGTCCAAGGCTTCCGATGGGTTCCGGTTGGACGTGGTGCTACAGCTCGAGCATCCACTACAATTCCGTACACCATTAATTGACATCAATCCCTCTGTCAGGGAGCGTTTTGAAGGCCTAATCCTGGCTGACAGCAACTTCGACAAGCCTTCCACGGTATCCATCGTCCTCGGAGCCGATGTATATTCAGACATCGTTCGAGAAGGCTTCCACTCAAGCAAGTCTGGCGGGCCTGTGGCCCTACGCACAGTTTTTGGATGGACGTTGTCGGGCGCTTGTAACTAATTAAGATAATCTTTTATATATCACTGAATTACATTTTGAAGTTGCATACAATGCAAGGGCGGCGGGATGTTTATACCAACGTGGCAACAAAGGGTTAATCTAAAGTTGCGAGCATCTCGCTTAAGCGGAGCTTTCACTCAATGAGATCTTTCCCCGCTGAGATCCTCTCTCCACATAGGTTTAAGAAATCTCTTATCTTCTTGTAAGTTTAGTCTTAAAGAATCTTCTGAAGTGCGCACACGCGAATAAATAATTTGCAAACTATTTGCAAAGTGAAAATACAAAAAAAAGTGAATTTGTTTAATCTGCCCTCCTACGTACGTGAAGAACAATGAGTATTTATTCTAAAAACCCTATTATCCTAGACAAAGACCACCCAATAACATACTAAGAATTGCCATATTGGGACAGAAACAGTAATTTCCAATATTCGTCAGAAATTTTGGATTACCAAATGCCGTAATACAGTAAAAAAGATAATTCACAACTCAATACTGTAAAAATAAAAAAGCAACGCCACAGATTCCTTTAATGTGTCAGCTACCTAACTGTCGAGTAAATCCAACTGAAAGAGCTTTTTTGAAAAAAGGAATTAATTATTTTGGTCCGATTGAAATAACACAAAATAGAAGTCACGTTAAGCGTTATGTAGTTATTTTTACTAGTATGACATCCCGAGCAGTTTATCTTAAGATTGCCGAAGACTTATTTTGTAATGCATTTATGCATGTATTTCGTCAATTTGGTTGTAGACGCGGATTTCCAACAGAAATATATTCAGATAATGGTACAAATTTTAAGAGAGCAGATAAGGGCATGAGAGAAATAATTGAAAGTTGGTCAGTCAGTGATCTTAAAAAGTTTTTAATAACAAACGGTTGCTCTTGATATTTTAATCCGCCGCTATCCCCTCACATGGGAGGAGCATGGGAAAGGTTTAAACAATCTGTTATGAAATATTTAAGTATCTTGTTGAATGAAAAATACCCCAAAGAATTTACTTTAAAAACATTATTTTGTGAAATTGAATTTATGATAAACACTAGACCGCTTTTATTTGCACCTTCAGATGACTTTGACAGTGAATCCTTGACACCAATAATTTTGATTTAAGAATTTTAAACATGTGGAAATCGTCTCAAAGACTAGCAGAAATTTTTTGGATTAAGTGGAAAAAAGAGTACAGACAATTTTTAATTTATAGTCCAAAATGGAAAAAGGATAATAATAATTTAAAAGAAGGTGACGTAGTTTTACGAGGGTCGTTTGATAAGTCCGTGACTTTTTGAATAAAATATATTTTTTTCGTCAAAGAAGCGTTTTATTTCTCAACATAATCTCCTTTTAGCTCTATACATTTAGTCCAGCGTTTTTCCAATTTTTTTATTCCTTCCAAATAATAGGTTTTCTCAAGGCCCTCAAAATAGTCGTTTGTTTCTGTGATGACCTCTTCATTTGACCCGAATCTCTTACCGCCGAGCCATTTCTTCATGTTTGGAAACAAAAAATAGTCACAGGGGGCTAAATCTGGAGAATATGCTGGATGGGGTAGCAGTTCGTAGCCCAATTTATGAAATTTTGCCATGCTGACTACACACGTGTGCACCCGTGCATTGTCCTGATGGAACAGCACTTTTTTTCGCCAAATGCGGTCGTTTCTGCTTCAAATCAATATCGAATCTGTCCAAAAGCTCTGAATAATATTCGCCGGTGATCGTTTTACCCTTTTCAAGGTAATCGATGTGAATGATACCTTGTGCATCCCAAAAAACTGTGGCCATGACCTTATTGGCCGACAGACCCACCTTGGCCTTCTTTGGTGCACGTTCACCCGGAGAAACCCACTGTCTTGATTGTTCTTTGGTCTCTGGTGTGGTGTGGTGGATCCATGTTTCGTCTACGGTAACGAAACGGCGCAAAAATTCGTTTGGATTGCGGTTGAACATCGCCAAACACTCCTTTGAAATGGTCACACGGTTGCGCTTATGGTCGTGTGTGAGCAATCGCGGCACCCATCGCGCGGAAAGCTTTTTCATGTCCAAATATTCATGTAAAATGTGATGTACCCGTTCAGTTGAGATGCCTACAGCCTCAGCTACCTCACGCACTTTCATTCTCCGATCATCCAATATCATTCCATGGATTTTGTCGACGATTTCTGGCATGACGACCTCTTTTGGGCGACCTGAACGTTCGGCATCACTTGTACTGGTACGACCACAACGGAACTCAGTAAACCATTTCTTAACCATTGAAATTGATGGTGCAGAGTCCCCATAATATTTATCAAGTCTTTCCTTGGTTTCGGTGATGGATTTTTTACGCAAAAAATAATGCTTAATTAGCACACGAAATTCACTTTTTTCCATTTTCGTTAAAATTCACGAGATCGTCTGCTTTCAATGCCTATAAAACGCAAACCAAAAAACGCAGCTTTCTCAAAATTTTACAGTCAGCTGTTAATCGATAACTGCTGACAGGAGCAGTGTTGTATTTAGAGCAGGTGCGCGGCAAATACAAAAAGTCACGGACTTATCAAACGACCCTCGTAGTAATGGAATCAGAAATGCCTCGGAATGTATAATTAAGACTTATCCATCAAAAGATGGACGTGTACGAATAGTCGAAGTAAAAATTAAGAACAATATTTATAAGAGACCAATTGTTAAACTAATTAAGCTTGATGTAATTCAAAAATGTTAAAATATTAATGTCGCCTATATTTACTGCCGACCTCAATATTTGGGAGGAGGATGTTGCGGAACGCATCAAAAATATTATTTAAAATTCATCGTACAAACTATTAGATTAAGTTATCGATATGAATTCGATTTTACTGTTTGTCTCGAATCGATGCCCTTTTTTTGTGAAATGTAACGACGCAGCAGACGAGCTTTTTTAAGTTGATCCTATATTAATAAAGTTACATATAATAAAAGTGTTTTTGAGACCTTTAATGACGGTAGGAACTAATTGCTGTGTTCCACCGTCAAGACGTCGCCTGACCGGTCGTTCGAGCCGGATAATATAATATTGTCACTTGTCAGGTAATTGCCCCAACAACACCAGTTCGGTACAAAGCGAGACTAGTTATATTGATACCAAGTTTTGGTTTCTTAATATCAATTTTAATATGAATTAATAATCCATCACATGGATGTAAAAAGTGCCTTTCCTAATGGAAAGTTAATAGAGGAAATTTATATGAAAGTTCCTCAAGGTTTGTCATATGTCGGCGGTACTGTATGTAAATTGAATAAAGCAATTTACGGTCTCAAGCAAGCAGCAAGGTGCTGGTTCGAGATGTTTGAGCAAGCACTAAAGGAGTGTGATTTTGTTAATTCGCCAGTTGATCGATGTATTTATATACTAGATAAAGACGATGTAAGGAAGATCATATATTTACTTCTGTATGTAGTTGATCTGATTATAGCAACAGCAGACATAAACCAAATGAAATATTTTAAAAAGTATGTAATAAACAAGTTCAGAATGACTGACTTGAATGAAATACGATATTTGGAATGCGAATAGAAATTTGCAATGATAAAATACTCCTAAATCAGTCTGCCTATATTATAAAGATAAATTCAAATTGGATGATTGCAAATCTGTGAGTACACCCCTAACAAGCAAGCTGAACTATGAGTTGTTAAATTCAGATAAGAGATATCACGCACCATGTAGATATCTAGTCGGTTGTCTGATGTATGTAATGCTTTGTATTCGTCCAGACTTAGCTACTGCTGTAAATATTTTAAGTCAATATATGAATAAAAATACTGCAGAATTAAAGGTATGCTTACAAAGTATAAAGTTAGTTTTCAGAAAAAATGAAAATTATGAAAATATATTTACAGGGTATGTAGACTCTGACTGGGGAGGAAACGAGATAGACAGGAAAAGTACAACTGGTTTTATTTTTAGAATATTTATTAATTCAAACACAAAATGTTGGAACACAAAGCGTCATAGTTCTGTAGCTGCTTCGTCGACTGAAGCTGAATATATGGCTTTGTTCGAAGCAGTAAGAGAAGCTTTGTGGTTGAGATCTCTTTTTGAGAGTGTGAATATTAAATTAAAAGACCTATAAAAATATTTGAAGATCAGGGATGTATTAGTATAACTAATAATCTCTCATGCCATAAAAGATCAAAACACATTGATATTAAATATCATTTTGCATAAGAACAAATAGAATATAATGTTATTTGTATTGAGTATATATCCACAGAGAACCAACTTGCAGATATATTCACCAAGGGACTATCTGAAGAACAACAGAAATAACTAATAATAATATAGTTGTCTACGATTTTACATAACTGCAGAAAATCGTACGCTGCAGATGATACGTAGGCACACTGCTATCGTAAGCAGATAGGCGACAGGGTACGTTTTCACACGTTCCTAAATCAACAGTGACCCTTTACTGATATGCACTGAATCAATACTGACCGTTCGCTGATATGCAGGCGGACTTAGTAAATAATGACCCTTTATCACTACGCATGCAGATGCACGATTTCGCACCATCTGCATGCCTTAAATCAGCAGATATCATTAGACTTAGATAGTTAACATTTGTCTTTTATCATGTATCATGTAACCTAAGTAAATACCTAGCTTGTAAGAAACGTGCATATAAACCCCACAACGAGGAAAATAAAATTAGTATGAAAAGTAACTCTTACTCGACTACTCATTCTTACTCCGCAGCCCAATTTGTTTTTGTACTTATTTCGGCGACCTCTGCCACATGGTTATGCACCTGGGGCAAGCAAAATTAATAATAATTCAATAAAACACAATTGATATTACTTCGACGTTGAGTGATATCAATTCAATTCTAAACATTTGGTGACCCCCGACTACGACCACGAGAAGTTGTCAACCAGGCGACAAAGGCTTAATAACCTCTGACTCTGGAATTATAGAAGTTGTCAACCAGGCGACAAGGACTTCAGGATCACGACGTTGGACCTACGAAGTTGTCAACCAGGCGACAAACACCTAAAAAAAAAAAAAAAAAAAAAATAAATTAATTTATACTGGCAGAAGAAACAACCGTGATCAGGAGCCAGCAGCCACCTAATATTAATTACCATCTAATATTAACATAAACTAAAATCTAGACTTAAGTTTACTAACAAACATTGTCTAATTTTAGTTTCCTTTTATGACTAAAAGGTGCCCTCTGGGTAACAGAAGCTGTCAAAAAAATTGAATTAAAAAAAAAGGTACCAGAGTGCTTTAGAAATATCCTATCATTAGTTTGGACACTTGAAAAAATAATAATAAATGAATAATATTATGATATGATCTCCTCTTTAATTTCGAATACTATTGCAACACACGAGGACGTGTGACAGTCAGGAAGGCCGTATCGCATCGATATTATTTATTTAATTCCGTAGCTGTTAAGTGTCATCACTGGTATAAGTTATTATCTTGTATTAAATGTCATCACTAATTAAGAATAAGTGACAAAGAAAGGAAGATTATCTATTCTCATCCATAGTCTTCTCACTTGTGCCTTCTCTTGCACACGATCCACAGACAGAATTGACTGTTCTGCGTAGCCTCGGTCTGACACAAATTTAGTGTGTAACCGAATGCATGCTGCAATTGCAATCATAGCGGTTTTGCTAGCACGATTTTGGCAAATACTGCCCTTAAACATTATTACACAAAATTCATTGCGAACAGTGATGCATCCATTTATTTTAAAGACATTTTCGAATTTGTGTATTGTTACAAGTGTTGTTATAGTACAACGCACTTATCTATAGTGATTTTTAAATATGTATATATGACTGTTTAACAAGGGCCACAAGGTCCGCATGAAACTTGGGGTCCACATGGCCCAACTGGTCCGCAATGAGTATTCCACGGTGTAGGTGCACAAGGGTAACAAGGTCCACTCTCGGGCGATTCATAGGGACAAGCCGGGGAGCAAGGCCCACAAGGTCCGCATGGTCCACAAGGTCCGTTTGCTAATGGTCCACATCCAGTTCCACACGGACCACATGGCGCGGGAATATAGGGACCTGAAGGCATTGTCAAGCCACACGGTCCACAATTGGGTACAGCGCAAGGTCCACCGCAAGGTCCACATGGTCCACAACGTCCTGGTCCGCAGGGCCCACAACGTCCTGGTCCACAGGGACCACACGGCCCACAAGGACCAGAAGGACCACAGGGACCACATGGCCCACATCGAGTCTCACAAACTGGATACTGGTTGGTGGAAAAGCAAGGCAGCGGGCAACATGCGCCACCTGGAGCGCACGGTCCGATTGGGCATGGTGGACAAGCGGCGCTGGGCTTGTAATTTATTGGCCCATTCGGGTAGCAGCAATATTCCCGTGGTGGTGGTATATCAATAGTTTGCGGCTTGGGTTGACATAATATAGATTGACAGACTTCTCTGGGTTCACAAACACGTTTAGGGTAGCAGACAACATAGGGATCTGGTATCATAGATGGATAATATATGACACGAGGCTCGCGAACCATTTGTGAAACCCATATCAGTTTTGGAACCTTGATAACTCTAGTTGTATCTACAACCTTCGGTACTGTAATTTGTCTACAGCGATTTACAACCATGGGCTCCGGTACTATCTTTTCAGTAAAAACAACCCGCTTTTTGCATATTAGGCGTGGAGGCTGCTGCACAGTTATGCACTTTGGAAATGGTGGCGGTATGCGGGGTGCACACTGTGGCAAGGCTTCCAATTGTGCGGCATTGTAACACTTTGGTGAGCACTCAAAAGGACCACAGCAAGGATCACATGGGCTACATGGACCGCATGGAGAACACATATTTATTTAGAAACAAAAAATATTGCCACAACTTTTTAGAAAATTGAAAAATATTTTTTGTAAATTTTTTGCTACAATTTAGATGCTGGTCGAATTGAAAATGAAAATAATATTGTGAGTTGTTGTTTAAGTACCCTTTTTGTTGTCAAAGAAAACAGAGCCTACTAAAAATTTTTTGAAATTTTTCATACCGGTTTAAAACTATTTTTGAAAACAAAGCACTATGCGTATGCGTATAAAAATTTACATAATTTTAGGCGCAATACATCATAATAGATCAATCTTCAATTCTGCAAACCAGAAATTTTAATCGATGACAAAGAAATTAACTCGTAAACGCAGCTTTGGACAGTACGTACTATTGATACATGAATCTGATTGTAATTTTCAGGTTTGAATCAGTAAAAAAAGAGGAAAAGAAAAGAAATTTTTCGAGTCTATTCATGGTCCATTGTGTTTGTCGGAACGCAAAAGAGCGTAACAGGCAGAAGGAGGCATCTCCAACCCGATAAACTATAGATATTCTGAATCAGTATCAAGAGCCGAGTTGATTAAGTCATGTCTGTCTGTCAGTCTGTCTGTATGTATGAACACCTGGATCTCAGAAACTATAGGAGCTAGAGGCTTCATATTTTGTGACAGTTTTTTTTGTCCACGCCCCTTCCCGCCTCTTTTTTTATTGAAAATTTAGTATTTATTTATATTACCCGTGGGCCAACTTATAAATATAATTTACAATAAAAAATTCTTAAGACTAAACTAAATCTAGTTGAAAATTAATTAATGGCTAAACAAAATTAAATTTATTTAATTATGATTTGTTGAGTTTTGTAATATTAGTTTTAGTATTTTATATATATTTGTTTATTGAGTTGGCGGGAAGTTAGTGTTGGGTAACTGTTTTAGGCATTGCCATATATTGATCAACCGAAATGATATCGATAGTTGGGTGGGTTGCTTCGGTGGATTTCCGAACAGAGGATTGTAGTGCATGCCGGTGGTGAGTTGGATATTAATTAGGTTATGGTTTTAATTATTTATTTTAAGTTATGTATTGATTAGCTTTAGTGAGTTGATTTTATTATGTTAAATTTCAGTTATGTTTGTTTTAATTTAGTTCGAATTAGTGTTGTGAAATTTCAATTGGCGCTGCCACCTGTTAGCAGTCGGAACATGTAGCAATCAGCTTTTGAGTGGAGTTCTTATCGATAGTTAGCATGGTTGCATCGGTGGATTTCCGAACAGAAGGTTGCAGGTGGAGCAAGTGTAGTGCATGCCGGTTGACGCGAGAGCTTATGAAGTGTTATTTTCTTTAAATTATTAATTGTTATTTTTAAATTGTTTAGTTATTGTGTAGGGAATTAGTTATTGTTGGTTTAGCATGTTAGCACAAGTCGTGTTGGGAAGTGTTAAATGCAAGTTTGTTGTGCATATAAGCACTAAGCACTGAACACATAGAGAACTCAAACAGGGGGTAAATCTGTTTTACACAAGGGCTCGAAAAAAACCTTGCTACGGCCCTGTGCCTCAGTCGTTTCGCTCTCCACGTCGAAACACAAAATTGACTTCAGGCTGCCAGCGCGCCGGCCGAAGCATTTGCCTGTTGTCAAACTTCACTAGCAACGCATACATTCTCATGCCAGCATGTGCATGCATACACGCACACATTGAAACGATCGCACAGCGCAAAGAAGTACGCGCGTGCTTATCGTTCCGCTGTCGTTGTGCGACTGAAGCAGTTTTGATCCTATGCGCTGTTTGTACTGAGAGCCGAACATCGAAGTACCCCACCCGAACATCGAAGTTCCCATTCGAACATCGAAGTTCCCAGCCGAGTGTGCAGCCGAAGTCTGTGGGGTACTAGGATTCAAAAACTGGCAAGAACAGATTTACCCCCTGTTTGAGTTCTCTATGTGTTCAGTGCTTAGTGATATAAGTGTGTATGTACAATGTGTGTGGCGGTGTGCAAGAGTGGTGTAGTGTGTTGAGAATGTTGTATGTGTGATTTATATGAGTGGTGCGTGTTTGTTGCTGTTTCTGCTAAGTGTCGGAATGTTGGATGTTGTATGCTTGGCGCAAAGTTTATGTTTGTAAGTGTGTGTGGGATGGACGTCTACGTGATCTGCGTTGAGGCAGGTCGCGGTACGCACCGTGGGCCCAGTTGGATTTTTATGTAGTGATTTTTGTTATGTGAAAAAGTGTTTATTTCGCGTGGTGTGCAGTTATTAGCGTAATTGGTGTTTATGAACGATGTAGTAGTTACTCGATTTTAACTTGTTTATATAAATTAAGTTTTGCAATTATTTTTTGCTAATTCAATTTGAATTCTCTTTTTCAGGTGGCGAGCAGATCCTTGACAAGGGCTCCAGAGCGCGA
This sequence comes from Zaprionus indianus, assembly GCA_018904595.1. Classification (NCBI taxonomy): domain Eukaryota; kingdom Metazoa; phylum Arthropoda; class Insecta; order Diptera; family Drosophilidae; genus Zaprionus; species Zaprionus indianus. Next base: position 61,606 of record JAEIHA010000366.1, on the reverse strand, counting down.
GTAGGAGATGGCGATGGCGAGCATGAAGTATCAGCAAGAACGTGTGGATGAGATTGGCAGGGGTAAATTCAGCTATGGTGATTTCTAGATTGGCGATTATAGATCAGTATTATTTTCCTTTCCAGGTGTGGCGGATGGCCAGCTCCAGGCAGCAACTAGTAATGGCAGTATATTTGCTTTTTTTTTTTTTTTTTTGATTATTATTTTATTATTTTATTTATTTATTATTATTTTTATTATTTTTTATTTTTTATTATTTATTTATTTATTTTTATTTATTTTTTTATTTTAGTAAGTTTATATTTTAGTAGTTTTAATATTTTCTTATGTTTCAGGTTTGATGTTTTTAAAGACGCAACTTTTTTTTTTTTAATTCAATTTTATTGACAGCTTCTGTTACCCAGAGGGCACCTTTCAGTCATAAAATGGGAACTAAAATTAGACAATGTTTGTTAGTAAACTTAAGTCTAAATTTTAGTTTATGTTAATATTAGATGGTAATTAATATTAGGTGGCTGCTGGCTCCTGATCACGGTTGTTTCTTCTGCTGCGGGTGTCGCTGCCCTGCGGTCCGACGGCTGTCCCCCCCTTGCCTGCACGGGGAAGGCAACCACCGGGCCCCACGGCAGTGGTTCTTCGCTTGTAGATGATTCAGTGGCTCGCAAATCAGGTGTCACAATGGTCATTAGGGCCATGCCCTGGAAACGCTGGTGTTGATTGTCGTTGCTGTTGCGTGTTGTTGTTGCTGTGGTGGATGGCACTCGTCAGGATGAGGCGGTGCCTTGTTTCATAGTAGGTCGGAGTCAAATGTTGCCGTGGTCTTATGTGAAGAGGCTGGTTTGCTGATGTTGTTGTTGCTGGGTGATGTAATAGCGTGCCGGGCGTAAACGAATTGACGTTGTTGTTGTTGTTTGTTGAGGCTTTAAACGCCGCAAGGCGTGATTTAGCTGGAGAGACTGCATTGTCACCTCCTACGATAATATAGCTGCTGTTGTTGTAGTTGCTGCTTCTGCTGTAGTGTGCTGGCTGGTGTTGGTTGTTATTGTCGTCGTAGCTGTTGCATTCTGCTGGATTGTCGACCATTAATGACTGTACGACACTAGCCCATAGTTCCGAAACATAGGGGCTGTTGAGGATCTTCCCGGACTAGGTCGCACTAAATAGGTCGATGCCAACAAAAATATATCCTCCTGGGGTATTGCGGTGTTCGCTCAGCAAATCACGACGAAGAATGGCAGCTGCCCCGCCCATCTGATGTGCCAGCTGGTGATGGATATTGTTGTTGTAATTGCTGTTGTTGCTGCTGCTGAATGTCATCACGTCAGTGGGTCCCTGGGGATCAGCTAGATTGATGCGCAGACACGCTAAATGTTGTTGTTGTGATGCCGCGCCCTGTGTTTTGCTCAAGTTGTGATTGAGGAGATGGCTGCTGCTCTGTCCTTCTGAAAAGCTGGCTGGTGTTAATTGGTATTTACATCGCTGTTGTTGCTTTTGCTGGGTTGTCATCGCATCAATGGGTCAATGGCAGTACGACTCTTGTCCATAGTTCCGAAGCATAGGGACTGCTGGGGATCTTTTGGACTTCATCGTACAGAAGAAGACTGCCATCAATAATATATCCTCCAAGGATATTGCGGTGTTCGCTCAGCAGGTCACGGCGAGGAATGGCAGCTGCCCCATCCATCTGATGTGCCAGCTGGTGAAGGCTATTGTTGTTGTAATCGCTGTTGTTGCTGCTGCTGAATGTCATCACATCAGTGGGTCCTTGGAGATCAGCTAGTTTGATGCGCAGGCATACTAGATGTTGTTGTTGCGTTGCTGTGCCCTGCGTCTTGCTCAGTTCAGATTGAAGGAGTGGCTGCTGTCCTGTCTCTCTGAAGAGCATGCTGGTGTAAATTGGTGTTTTTCACCGCTGTTGTTGTTGTTGTATTTAAAGGGTCATCATCGCAATAATGGGGCAGTGGCAGTACGACTCTTGTCCACAGTTCCGAAACAAAGGGGCTGTTGAATATCTTTTTGGACTTGGTCGTACAAAAGAGAACGTTGCCATTAAGATATCCTCCAATGGTATTGCGGTGTTCACTCAGCAAACCGCGGCGAGAAATGGCAGCTGCCCCATCCATATGATGTGCCAGCTGGCGAAGGCTATTGTTGTTGTAATCCCGGTTGTTGCTGCTGTTGAATGTCGTCACATCAGTGGGTCCTTGGAGATCTGCTAGTTTGAAGCGCAGGCATATTAGATGTTGTTGTTGCGTTGCTGTGTCCTGCGACTTGCTCAGTTCAGATTGAAGGAGTGGCTGCTGTCCTGTCTCTCTGAAGAGCATGATGGTGTAAATTGGTGTTTTCACCGCTGTTGTTGTTGTTGTATTTAAAGGGTCATCATCGCAATAATGGGGCAGTGGCAGTACGACTCTTGTCCACAGTTCCGAAACAAAGGGGCTGTTGAATATCTTTTTGGACTTGGTCGTACAAAAGAGAACGTTGCCATTAAGATATATCCTCCAATGGTATTGCGGTGTTCGCTCAGCAAACCGCGGCGAGGAATGGCAGCTGCTTCGTCCCTCTGATGTGCCAGCTGGCGTTGGTTATTGCTGTTTTCGCTGTTGTTGCTGCTGCTGGGTGTCGTCTCATCAGTAGGTCCATTGGAATCAGCTAGTTGTATACGCAAGCACGATGAATGTTGTTGTTGTTGATGCTGTGCCTTGCGTTGTTTTGCAGCTATGTTCAAGAGATGGCTGCAACTCTGTCTTATTGTTGAGCTGGCTGGTGTTGACTGGTGCTTTTATTGTTGCTGTCGTTGCTGTTGCTGGCTTGCTGTGATTTGCCCGTATGAAGTCTCAAATCCACATCTTGACTGAAGTGACTGCTGCGGTCATTTGATTGGCGCATCTGCATGCTGCTGCTGTTGTTGCTGTTTGCTGCCATCTTGTTGACGGGCAGAGGTGGCTGGTACAGCTGATTCCTGATTCATTGGTTGTTGTTTTGGCGTGCGCGCACTAGCTGTTGTTGCAGTGCGCTGCATCTTGCTCAGGTATCAGGTGGAGAAAATGGCTGTTTTTTTTTTAATTCAATTTTATTGACAGCTTCCGTTACCCAGAGGGCACCTTTCAGTCATAAAATGGGAACTAAAATTAGACAATGTTTGTTAGTAAACTTAAGTCTAAATTTTAGTTTATGTTAATATTAGATGGTAATTAATATTAGGTGGCTGCTGGCTCCTGATCACGGTTGTTTCTTCTGCTGCGGGTGTCGCTGCCCTGCGGTCCGACGGCTGTCCCCCCCTTGCCTGCACGGGGAAGGCAACCACCGGGCCCCACGGCAGTGGTTCTTCGCTTGTAGATGATTCAGTGGCTCGCAAATCAGGTGTCACAATGGTCATTAGGTGTTGATTGTCGTTGCTGTTGCGTGTTGTTGTTGCTGTGGTGGATGGCACTCGTCAGGATGAGGCGGTGCCTTGTTTCATAGTAGGTCGGAGTCAAATGTTGCCGTGGTCTTATGTGAAGAGGCTGGTTTGCTGATGTTGTTGTTGCTGGGTGATGTAATAGCGTGCCGGGCGTAAACGAATTGACGTTGTTGTTGTTGTTTGTTGAGGCTTTAAACGCCGCAAGGCGTGATTTAGCTGGAGAGACTGCATTGTCACCTCCTACGATAATATAGCTGCTGTTGTTGTAGTTGCTGCTTCTGCGGTAGTGTGCTGGCTGGTGTTGGTTGTTATTGTCGTCGTAGCTGTTGCATTCTGCTGGATTGTCGACCATTAATGACTGTACGACACTAGCCCATAGTTCCGAAACATAGGGGCTGTTGAGGATCTTCCCGGACTAGGTCGCACTAAATAAGTCGATGCCAACAAAAATATATCCTCCTGGGGTATTGCGGTGTTCGGTCAGCAAATCACGACGAAGAATGGCAGCTGCCCCGCCCATCTGATGTGCTAGCTGGTGATGGATATTGTTGTTGTAATTGCTGTTGTTGCTGCTGCTGAATGTCAATACGTCAGTGGGTCCCTGGGGATCAGCTAGATTGATGCGCAGACACGCTAAATGTTGTTGTTGTGATGCCGCGCCCTGTGTTTTGCTCAAGTTGTGATTGAGGAGATGGCTGCTGCTCTGTCCTTCTGAAAAGCTGGCTGGTGTTAATTGGTATTTACATCGCTGTTGTTGCTTTTGCTGGGTTGTCATCGCATCAATGGGTCAATGGCAGTACGACTCTTGTCCATAGTTCCGAAGCATAGGGACTGCTGGGGATCTTTTGGACTTCATCGTACAGAAGAAGACTGCCATCAATAATATATCCTCCAAGGATATTGCGGTGTTCGCTCAGCAGGTCACGGCGAGGAATGGCAGCTGCCCCATCCATCTGATGTGCCAGCTGGTGAAGGCTATTGTTGTTGTAATCGCTGTTGTTGCTGCTGCTGAATGTCATCACATCAGTGGGTCCTTGGAGATCAGCTAGTTTGATGCGCAGGCATACTAGATGTTGTTGTTGCGTTGCTGTGCCCTGCGTCTTGCTCAGTTCAGATTGAAGGAGTGGCTGCTGTCCTGTCTCTCTGAAGAGCATGCTGGTGTAAATTGGTGTTTTTCACCGCTGTTGTTGTTGTTGCATTTGTTGGGTCGTCATCGCATTAATGGGTTGGTGGCCGTACGACTCTTGTCCACAGTTCCGAAACAAAGGGACAGTTGAGGATCTTTTGGACTTGGTCGTACAAAAGAAAACGTTGCCATTAAGATATCCTCCAATGGTATTGCGGTGTTCACTCAGCAAACCGCGGCGAGAAATGGCAGCTGCCCCATCCATATGATGTGCCAGCTGGCGAAGGCTATTGTTGTTGTAATCCCGGTTGTTGCTGCTGTTGAATGTCGTCACATCAGTGGGTCCTTGGAGATCTGCTAGTTTGAAGCGCAGGCATATTAGATGTTGTTGTTGCGTTGCTGTGTCCTGCGACTTGCTCAGTTCAGATTGAAGGAGTGGCTGCTGTCCTGTCTCTCTGAAGAGCATGATGGTGTAAATTGGTGTTTTCACCGCTGTTGTTGTTGTTGTATTTAAAGGGTCATCATCGCAATAATGGGGCAGTGGCAGTACGACTCTTGTCCACAGTTCCGAAACAAAGGGGCTGTTGAATATCTTTTTGGACTTGGTCGTACAAAAGAGAACGTTGCCATTAAGATATATCCTCCAATGGTATTGCGGTGTTCGCTCAGCAAACCGCGGCGAGGAATGGCAGCTGCTTCGTCCCTCTGATGTGCCAGCTGGCGTTGGTTATTGCTGTTTTCGCTGTTGTTGCTGCTGCTGGGTGTCGTCTCATCAGTAGGTCCATTGGAATCAGCTAGTTGTATACGCAAGCACGATGAATGTTGTTGTTGTTGATGCTGTGCCTTGCGTTGTTTTGCAGCTATGTTCAAGAGATGGCTGCAACTCTGTCTTATTGTTGAGCTGGCTGGTGTTGACTGGTGCTTTTATTGTTGCTGTCGTTGCTGTTGCTGGCTTGCTGTGATTTGCCCGTATGAAGTCTCAAATCCACATCTTGACTGAAGTGACTGCTGCGGTCATTTGATTGGCGCATCTGCATGCTGCTGCTGTTGTTGCTGTTTGCTGCCATCTTGTTGACGGGCAGAGGTGGCTGGTACAGCTGATTCCTGATTCATTGGTTGTTGTTTTGGCGTGCGCGCACTGGCTGTTGTTGCAGTGCGCTGCATCTTGCTCAGGTATCAGGTGGAGAAAATGGCTGTTTTTTTTTTAATTCAATTTTATTGACAGCTTCCGTTACCCAGAGGGCACCTTTCAGTCATAAAATGGGAACTAAAATTAGACAATGTTTGTTAGTTAACTTAAGTCTAAATTTTAGTTTATGTTAATATTAGATGGTAATTAATATTAGGTGGCTGCTGGCTCCTGATCACGGTTGTTTCTTCTGCTGCGGGTGTCGCTGCCCTGCGGTCCGACGGCTGTCCCCCTTGCCTGCACGGGGAAGGCAACCACCGGGCCCCACGGCAGTGGTTCTTCGCTTGTAGATGATTCAGTGGCTCGCAAATCAGGTGTCACAATGGTCATTAGGGCCATGCCCTGGAAACGCTGGTGTTGATTGTCGTTGCTGTTGCGTGTTGTTGTTGCTGTGGTGGATGGCACTCGTCAGGATGAGGCGGTGCCTTGTTTCATAGTAGGTCGGAGTCAAATGTTGCCGTGGTCTTATGTGAAGAGGCTGGTTTGCTGATGTTGTTGTTGCTGGGTGATGTAATAGCGTGCCGGGCGTAAACGAATTGACGTTGTTGTTGTTGTTTGTTGAGGCTTTAAACGCCGCAAGGCGTGATTTAGCTGGAGAGACTGCATTGTCACCTCCTACGATAATATAGCTGCTGTTGTTGTAGTTGCTGCTTCTGCGGTAGTGTGCTGGCTGGTGTTGGTTGTTATTGTCGTCGTAGCTGTTGCATTCTGCTGGATTGTCGACCATTAATGACTGTACGACACTAGCCCATAGTTCCGAAACATAGGGGCTGTTGAGGATCTTCCCGGACTAGGTCGCACTAAATAAGTCGATGCCAACAAAAATATATCCTCCTGGGGTATTGCGGTGTTCGGTCAGCAAATCACGACGAAGAATGGCAGCTGCCCCGCCCATCTGATGTGCTAGCTGGTGATGGATATTGTTGTTGTAATTGCTGTTGTTGCTGCTGCTGAATGTCATCACGTCAGTGGGTCCCTGGGGATCAGCTAGATTGATGCGCAGACACGCTAAATGTTGTTGTTGTGATGCCGCGCCCTGTGTTTTGCTCAAGTTGTGATTGAGGAGATGGCTGCTGCTCTGTCCTTCTGAAAAGCTGGCTGGTGTTAATTGGTATTTACATCGCTGTTGTTGCTTTTGCTGGGTTGTCATCGCATCAATGGGTCAATGGCAGTACGACTCTTGTCCATAGTTCCGAAGCATAGGGACTGCTGGGGATCTTTTGGACTTCATCGTATAGAAGAAGACTGCCATCAATAATATATCCTCCAAGGATATTGCGGTGTTCGCTCAGCAGGTCACGGCGAGGAATGGCAGCTGCCCCATCCATCTGATGTGCCAGCTGGTGAAGGCTATTGTTGTTGTAATCGCTGTTGTTGCTGCTGCTGAATGTCATCACATCAGTGGGTCCTTGGAGATCAGCTAGTTTGATGCGCAGGCATACTAGATGTTGTTGTTGCGTTGCTGTGCCCTGCGTCTTGCTCAGTTCAGATTGAAGGAGTGGCTGCTGTCCTGTCTCTCTGAAGAGCATGCTGGTGTAAATTGGTGTTTTTCACCGCTGTTGTTGTTGTTGCATTTGTTGGGTCGTCATCGCATTAATGGGTTAGTGGCCGTACGACTCTTGTCCACAGTTCCGAAACAAAGTCATGACCAACTCAGATTCTCTGCCTAATTCCATGCAGTTTGTTTTATTGAGAATTAGGGACAAATGTCTATAGACAACTTGGTGATACTTTTCCACTGTTTGGTTGGGGCCTTGAGATATTGTCGACATCGGATATTCCAAAGTAACAAGATCTCCTTTGTCTGCGTAATGTAAAGTCAGGGACTTGGAGATGGCACTCCAATTTAGAGGAACATTGTAGGAATCGAGCGCAATATCTGCGTAACCTTTAATTTTGCTTCGAATGGTGTGTAAAATACCAAAATACTTTGCTGTACCTATGGTGTGAGCATAAGTTTCCAGTATTCTATCAACGCTCTTTTTCCATGAACCAAACTCGGCTGGGTCCCCGGAAAAATCGTGCAGAGATTTCACAATATCTTTGTCCAAGTCGGATAGGTCATGTTGGTTTTCTGGGTAAATACCAAGGCTTTCGACATTGGTGAAATCGGAGCCAGAATTTTTAACTTGTTGTAAAAGAGTTGGGAGCTGTACAGCTAGAATCTGACGAACGGTGTCAGCTATTGATTCAGGTTGAGCCATTGTGTTTCTGTTATGTTGGTGTGTTTCTTGTCTTATGAATTGTCTATGCTGTTGTTGGAGTACGTGCTGTCGGTTAAGTTCTAGTGGGTCTTCTAATTCAGGCACTATGTTAATTACTGGTGGTCTGATTAGGTTATTAGGATTAGCCAAAAGGAGTAAAGGTATTTAGATAGGTATTATATTTACTTAACTAAGGGCTTTGAATAATTATGTGTTGCAGCAACAAAAAAGATAAATTAAATGGGTAAAATATGAAAATTGGGGCTTAGATATTTATTAAATTGTGTCACTTAAGATATGTCAATAATTCCTTACAAGTATGTAATTAATTTCTTAATTATTTTTATTTATAAATGATTTATGATAAATTTGATAAAGTAATGTGAATCGAAATTATGAATCAAAGAATTTTAATAAAGAAAAAAATTTTATTTAATTTTAAAATTAGTAGAACGTGTTCAAAAAAATTGTGTATTTGTTCAAATTTATTTATTTTATTGCAATTGTGGACCAAGAAATTTTAATTTTGAATTTAAAATTTTATTTAATTTTAGAATTAGCGGAACGTGATCAAAGAAATTGTGTATTTGTTAAAATTAATTTGAGATTTAGTTTAGTTAAGTTCTTGAAGACCAGTGGCTGGTCTTACCCTTCTACCTTTGGTTAGGATTCGCAGGATTGGGCTTTGTTATGCTGCAGCTTTAGTTGCTTTATTTATTTGCAGTGCAGTGGTATTTTGTTTTATCGCTTTACGCATTTTGCTAGTGTTCACAATTTTAATTTTCAATTTCTTTAAACACTTCACTTCACTTTGCTTACTTAATTTATTTTATCAATATTTTTTATATAACTAGTATTTACTTGATTTTAATTTTCTTTTCTTATTTCTTTCGTTTTAGGTAATTTGTTTCACTTATTCACTAACTTACATAGCTATCCTGGTACGGCTACTCCTCCTGGTGGTCCAGATGTTGTCCTTTTCAATCTTTACTCGGGATCCTGCAACTCACACGCGTCGAGGGTGTTCTGCGGTCTGACCTTGACAGAACTTGTAGTCCGCCTATAGTTGCTACTGAGATCTGACTTAACAAGATTTCCTCGCGTCAGTTGCCGACGGTGCAACAGTTATTTGTTAGAGACTGATGGAGTCGTACAGTAATTAGTACTAATCTGACTTAACAAGATTTCCTCACATCATGTCCCTGCTCGGGCGCCAGTTAAAAATAAAAACTTTTAAGGTTTGATTTCGATGTTCACTTTATTCGGGGTTCAAAACTAAACTGAAACTTTATGCTACGACAAGGCCCTAAGTTAGCTGTGGGTGGATGGCAGCGACGTCGGCAGAACGTTGGCGGCGTCGATGGCAGCTGTGTGCAGAGTCGATGATCTGGTTTGAACTGGATTGATCTGCAGACTATGCAATTTCGGCGGAGCCCGTCGCGGCGGATGTTATTGTTTCTGCTGTCCATAATTCCCTAGAATACTTTGTTGCACAATTTATGTGTTGACAATGTCCAAGGGTTCATGGCCTCAGTACTCGAGGGGAGTAGTGAAAGTTTGTGGTGTTAACTTATACACGTTTCTTACAAGCTAGGTATTTACTTAGGTTACATGATACATGATAAAAGACAAATGTTAACTATCTAAGTCTGATGATATCTGCTGATTTATGGAATGCAGATGGTGCGAAATCGTGCATCTGCATGCGTAGTGATATAGGGTCATTATTTACTAAGTCCGCCTGCATATTAGCGAACGGTCAGTATTGATTCAGTGCATATCAGTAAAGGGTCACTGTTGATTTAGGTGCGTGTGAAAACGTACCCTGTCACCTATCTGCTTACGATAGAAGTGTGCCTACGTATAATCGGCAGCGTACGATTTTCTGCAGTGATGTAAAATCGTACATCCTCCCGGCCGTTGAACATATGTTCAAGAATCGTCGGTATGGATTCTAACTTTATGTAGGTTCTCTTCGGTTGGTGGATCTGATTTGGCGTCGTTTGGGTTTCGTTTCCTCTTCGCGTTGTTCCTCTGCTTCTATGGGATGTTTGTGATCCGGTTTTTCTTCCGGAAATAGTGGGGCGATATGTTGGATGTCCCTTTTGAAGAAGCCATCTTTTCCAGGGATTGCATTGATAATACGTCCCATTGGCCAATGCAGAACTGGTGTGTTGTCCTCTCTTATTAGCACCAGCAAGCCTTCTTTAATATTAGCATATGATTTTTTTCATTTATGCCGTTCTTGGAGTTGCTGTAGGTAGCTCGTTGACCACTGTGACCAGAACTGATGTTTGACCTTGGATACTGGTGTCCATCTCTGTCCTAATGAAACAGGTTGTTGCGATGGTTCATGGTCCACTTGAGCCGTCAGTGGTTCACCTATTACAAAATGTCCTGGCGTCAGTGCAGTCATGTCGTTTGGATCATTCGACAACGGCACTAGTGGTCGAGAATTCAATATTGCTTCAATCTCGACTACTACTGTTTCCAATTCTTCATATGTAAGTTTAACGGAGTCAATATTTTTAAGAAGTAGTTGCTTGGCTGATTTAACGGATGCTTCCCATAGTCCGCCGAAGTGAGGTGCTCTGGGAGGAATAAATTTAAACGTTACTCCCTTTTGATTGCAGCTCTCGATAATGGCCTTTTTTGCCTTGTCTGACTAAATTGCTTCTTTTTTTAGTTTGTTGCTGGCTCCCACGAAGTTTGTTGCATTGTCACAATGCAGAGTCTGACACTTCCCACGTCGACTGATAAATCTTCGAAGAGCCGCTAGAAATGCATCGGTCGTAAGGTCGCTTACTAGTTCCAAATGCACTGCCTTTGTTGCAAAACAGCAGAATATGGCAATATATGCTACATGTGGTTGCTTTCCACGGAGCTTATAGTGAACCTTCATCGGACCACAATAGTCTACCCCAGCATTAAGAAATGGTCTTGCTTGAGTGACTCTTAATGGTGGTAGATTTCCCATGATTTGTTGGATTAATTTAGGTTTGGCTCTTGTGCATCTTACACAGTTTTGCACGATATTCCGGGCTATTGTTTTTCCCTTAATGGCCCAGAACCTTTGCCGCATTGTTGCTAATAGAGCTTGAGGTCCACAATGCATGTTATCCTTATGACCTTGCTCAAATATCAATTTTGTTATCGGGTCATTGTATGGCAGCAGCATTGGATGTTTTGCGTCAAATGTGATCTCTGCTGCTTCTAGTCTTCCACCTACTCGAATAATATTTTCATTATCGAGGAATGGTGCTAAAGCATTTAAGCTGCTGTGTCTGTCCACTTCACGATTTTTCTGGAGATCCTTTAATTCTGCCATGAAGCCATTTTGTTGAATATTACGAATGACTATCTTCTGGGCTTCATTTATTTCTTCCAATTGTAGTATTGGTTCGTTGGCTTTCCGTTTTCGAAAACGCATCATATAAGCAACAATTCTCAACAATTTATTGTATGAGTTTCCATGATTGATTGTGTATATCAATTTTTCTGATTTGGTTGCTGCTAATACGACTTCAGGGACGACCTTGGATGCTTCAGTTCCCTTTGCTACAAACGGCGATGGCCATGTCGATGGAGGTCCATGCAGAAATAGTGGACCATAGAACCACAAGCTGTAATCCTTGAATTTTGTAACAGTTATTCCTCTTGATAAAATTGGGGAAATTGGGGGAAGGTATACAAGGTAAAGCTACTGACTGCGTTCAACTTGGTGGGCGCCAGTGTGATCCTTGTCCCTGCTTTCTTCAAGTTGACGCACTACTTCCACGAGGTTTTCTTTGGATTGTAACTTAGCAACCGCTGAGTTATAAACCAAAGTGCACGGCGGGATCCTAGTCCTTAAACTAGGTTTTGGCGTAGGACTTGATATCCACCCAAGGAAAACAGCACTTCAGCGAAGAATGCAAGAGGAGCCTCGGATAGATACCCGAAAAACGTTGACGACCACGGAAAATTCAAAAAGGACAATGATCTGAGAGTATGCCCTTGGAACGTACGCACATTGTACAGACTTGGTGCCACTCAACAACTAGTGGATAATCTGAGCAATCTGAAGGCTGACATTACAGCTATCCAGGAAATGCGATGCAACGGAAAGGGATGCATGAAGAAAAGGAATTGTGACATATACTACAGCTGTCATACAGATAGGCGCGAGTTTGGTTGTGGATTCGTCGTAGGAGCCAGGCTACGACACCGAGTCTCACAGTTTACAACTGTAAATGAGAGACTTGCGACGATCCGAGTAGCTGCCAGATTCTTTAACATCAGCCTTATCTGTGCACACGCACCAACGGAGGAGAAGGACGACGCCGTCAAGGATGCTTTCTATACAGAACTCGACCGAGTGTATAGCCGCTGCCCGTCACATGACATTAAGATCCTCCTCGGAGATTTTAATGCCAAAATCGGACGGGAAAGCATCTTTGGAGCAACCGTTGGACAGCACAGTCTACATGAGTCTACCTCGGCAAACGGGCTTAGACTTATAGGTTTTGCTGCTGCGCACAATATGACAGTTAGCAGTACAAGATACCGTCATCTCAACATCCACAAAGCAACCTGGCTGTCAACTGATCGTCTGACTTGCAACCAGATTGATCATGTTGTGATCGATGCAAGGCATGCGTCTAGCATACTTGATGTGAAATCGTGCCGGGGTCCTAACATCGACTCTGCCCACTACCTTGTCGCAGCCAAGGTTCGCGCACGGTTGTGTGTCGCGAAAATCTCACGTCAAGATATGCCAAGAAAGCTTGACATCGAAAAGCTGCAATCACAACAGCACAGGGATGCCTTCTCCGCTCGACTCTCAGGCCGACTTGGCCAGCACCCTCCAACGCCTATAAATACGTCAGATATGTGGACGTGCATATCTACCGCCATTAATACTTCTGCTGTGGAAATCCTTGGATTCCAACGTCCCCCAAAACGGAATTCATGGTATGATCAGGAGTGTCGGGAAGCGACTGCTGCAAAGAACGCTGCATACAGGCCGACGCTGCAAGCAGGAGCCACACGAGCATTGGTGGATATTTATAGGACGCGGAGAAGAAATGAGAAGCGCCTTTTCAGGAGGAAGAAGCAGGAGATGGAAAGGCTTGAGTGTGAGAAGTTGGAGAATAGCAGGAGCAGGAATGATGCCCGCGACTTTTATCAGAGGGTCAAACGCATGACTCAAGGGTATAAGTCTTGATCGCTTGCCTGCAGGAGGGAGGGTTTGAAGTTCCCATCCCTAGCCATACGGAAGTCGAAGTCGCCATAAAACGACTTAAAAACAATAAAGCCGCGGGAGTGGACGGACTACCGGCTGAACTGTTTAAGGCTGGAGGTGATGAGTTGGTAAGGAGCATGCACCAGCTCATTTGCAACGTATGGTTAGCTGAAAGCATGCCCAATGATTGGAATCTGAGTATGATCTGCCCCATTCTGAAGAAGGGTGATGCAACACAACGCACCAATTATCGTGGCATCAGTCTTCTTCCCGTCGCATACAAAGTTCTCACGAGCATAATGTGTGAGCGACTTAAGCCATATGCTGAAGCATTGATCGGACCGTATCAATGCGGCTTTCGCCCTGGTCGGTCCACAGTCGACCAGATCTTCATACTACGCCAGATCCTGGAGAAAGCGTATGAGAACCAAATCGACACCTACCACCTGTTTGTCGATTTTAAAGCTGCTTTTGATAGTCCACGGCGAGGACGCCTGTACGCCACCATGTCTGAGCTTGGTATTGAGCAACACCATCAGCTCTGTCAAGGTAGGAAATGACCAGTCCGAAACCTTCAGTACCAGGCGGGGTCTCAGACAAGGCGACTCGCTATCTTGTGTGCTCTTCAACCTGCTAATGGAGAGTGTCATAAGGAAAGCTGGAGTGCATCGAGTGGGCACAATACTGGGACAGAAATGTGTCCAGCTCCTTGGTTACGCTGATGATACGAGGGTCGTTTGATAAGTCCGTGACTTTTTGAATAAAATATATTTTTTTCGTCAAAGAAGCGTTTTATTTCTCAACATAATCTCCTTTTAGCTCTATACATTTAGTCCAGCGTTTTTCCAATTTTTTTATTCCTTCCAAATAATAGGTTTTCTCAAGGCCCTCAAAATAGTCGTTTGTTTCTGTGATGACCTCTTCATTTGACCCGAATCTCTTACCGCCGAGCCATTTCTTCATGTTTGGAAACAAAAAATAGTCACAGGGGGCTAAATCTGGAGAATATGCTGGATGGGGTAGCAGTTCGTAGCCCAATTTATGAAATTTTGCCATGCTGACTACACACGTGTGCACCCGTGCATTGTCCTGATGGAACAGCACTTTTTTTTCGCCAAATGCGGTCGTTTCTGCTTCAAATCAATATCGAATCTGTCCAAAAGCTCTGAATAATATTCGCCGGTGATCGTTTTACCCTTTTCAAGGTAATCGATGTGAATGATACCTTGTGCATCCCAAAAAACTGTGGCCATGACCTTGTTGGCCGACAGACCCACCTTGGCCTTCTTTGGTGCACGTTCACCCGGAGAAACCCACTGTCTTGATTGTTCTTTGGTCTCTGGTGTGGTGTGGTGGATCCATGTTTCGTCTACGGTAACGAAACGGCGCAAAAATTCGTTTGGATTGCGGTTGAACATCGCCAAACACTCCTTTGAAATGGTCACACGGTTGCGCTTATGGTCGTGTGTGAGCAATCGCGGCACCCATCGCGCGGAAAGCTTTTTCATGTCCAAATATTCATGTAAAATGTGATGTACCCGTTCAGTTGAGATGCCTACAGCCTCAGCTACCTCACGCACTTTCATTCTCCGATCATCCAATATCATTCCATGGATTTTGTCGACGATTTCTGGCATGACGACCTCTTTTGGGCGACCTGAACGTTCGGCATCACTTGTACTGGTACGACCACAACGGAACTCAGTAAACCATTTCTTAACCATTGAAATTGATGGTGCAGAGTCCCCATAATATTTATCAAGTCTTTCCTTGGTTTCGGTGATGGATTTTTTACGCAAAAAATAATGCTTAATTAGCACACGAAATTCACTTTTTCCATTTTCGTTAAAATTCACGAGATCGTCTGCTTTCAATGCCTATAAAACGCAAACCAAAAAACGCAGCTTTCTCAAAATTTTACAGTCAGCTGTTAATCGATAACTGCTGACAGGAGCAGTGTTGTATTTAGAGCAGGTGCGCGGCAAATACAAAAAGTCACGGACTTATCAAACGACCCTCGTATTGACATCATTGGTCGTACCAAGCGTGATGTGACGCCGGCTTTTGGAGCTATGGTAAGAGAATCGGCTAGAGTTTGTCTTGCAGTGAATATCGGCCAAACAAAGTTTATGGTGTGCAGTAACCGAGAGACGCGAGAGACTTTGAGTCGGTCAAGGACTTTGTCTATCTAGGAACTGCAGTGACCAGCAACAACGATGACAGCCTGGAGATCAAGCGGAGGATCACACTTGCCAACAGAAGTTACTTTTTGCTCAGTAGGCAAATGGACAGCAGAGCTCTCTCTCGAAATACGAAGCTAACCCTTTACAAGGCACTCATCATCCCAGTGCTTCTATATGGTGCGGAAGCCTGGACGGTGACGCAGTCAGATGCAGCTGCTCTTGGTGTCTTCGAGAGAAAAATTCTTCGCAAGATGTCCCGTTAGTGGTGTTTATGCCATATATATATATATATTCCTCTTGATGCTACATCAGCTACGTTGTGTGCGCTTGGGATTTGTCTCCATTTCTTTTGTGTGGACACATCTTGAATGGTTGTTATCCTGGTGGCTACGAATTTGTCTTTAATTGTTTTTTGATTGTTGATCCAGGATAATACTATTTCTGAATCGGACCAATAATATGTAGGTATGGTCTCCAAGGATAGCTGTTCCTTAACTGTGCTTGTTATTTCTGCACCTAGGACGGCAGCCTTTAATTCCAATCGAGGAAGTGTAAGCGTTAAGCGGTGCTAGTCGGGATTTAGCGCATAATAATTGAACGCTTATTCGTTTATCCTTGTGAATGGAGCGAATATACACTGCCGCCGCATATGCCTTTTCTGATGCGTCTACAAATGTGTGTATTTCCCTTTGGACAGGAACTTGCTTTTTATAGACATGTCGGTCAATTTTAATTTCGTTAGGAACCTTCAGGTCCTCTCGATATTGTTTCCACTCCTTTTGCAGTGGTTGTGGTAATTCTTTATCATACTGATATCCTTGTCTCTTCAGTTCCTGCATGAAGATTTTTGCTTTAATTACCACTGGCGTAAATAATCCCAGTGGATCAAATATTTTAAATATTTCCGAGACAACATCTCGCCTTGTTATTATTTCCTTTTTGCTAGTTTGTGTTGTGCAGCATAATTTGTACGAACTTGAGTTCCATGTAATTCCCAGTGTCTTAATGCTGCACTCCTCATATGCTTCTTCTTTAGGCAAACCAAGTAATAATTGATTGTGGTTTGCACACCATTTTCGTAGCTTGAATCCAGATTTTGATAAAATCTGGTTAAATTCCCTTTGTTTCTGGAGGGATTCAAGAATTGTTTCTGCGCCTGTGATACAATCATCCACATAGAAGTCGTTCTTTAATGTTTCGGCTCCTAAAGGATATTCTCGGATCGCCCTTGTTGCCAAGTATTGCAGACATTTTGTATACTCATACTCCTTCATGAATTGAATGTACCCCTGCTTTAGCGTTGAATCCTTTTGTAGTCTTTTTTCTAATGATAGAAATCTTCTTGACGCTATGTCATGAGACTCCCCCAACGCTGATGCATCTTCCATTTGTGGTAGCCGAACAATGAGCCTTTTATCTTTGGCAATTTGTAGGTTCCGCTCAAATTGCCGCTCACATTCCTTGTCCATCGGCGAAAGACAAGGGCCCTTTGTCTGGAGATTGTCCAATTCCCAGAATTTGGCTAGTTGTTCGTCCACCTTCTCCTGTTCTGTAAGCATCGCACATATTGATGATGTTGAGGCCTTATTTTGAATTTTGCCCGCGATGATCCATCCAAGTTTGGTGTCTTGAAGCATGGGTAGTCCTTTTTTTAATGACACTTGTCCTTGATTCAGAATTTGGAAATAGTGTTCGGCTCCTAGAAGAACGTCTATTTTTCCAGGTTTTCCAAAGTGTGGATCTGCCAATGTTCTATTTTGTGGCACTTTCCAACTATCGGAGGAGATATAACGCGTTGGTTGGTCATTCACAATGTTCGGCAAAACCATTGCTTCCAACCTAGAACTGAAATCTCCAGAATTTGATTTCAGCATGACATTGATGCGAGCGATGCGAGTCTAGGAGAGCTCGAAATTCGGCCTTTCAACCATTGTTGCTCTGAATTGTAACTCGAGCAATGGCTAACAGAATATACCTTGACTGTTGTCCACTTGCGGTAACAGTTGTTGTGCTTTCAGGTTTTAATTCTAAGTGTAGCAATGTGTTATGTTTCTTGTTATACTTAAAACAATCCCTTTACGAACATGAACTAGTTGTTCCGAACGGAGACATTTTGCACAGAGTTTCTGTTTCTGTACCCAATTTAAACGTTCTGCTGCTGTTCGTTTTAAGAAATCTTTACATAACAGAAATAACATATAAAGTTGCTTTCAGCTTCTACTGAAGCACACGTATTGTGTTTGACTTTATATTTGTCTGTATTGATAGCTTCCAATGTTAGGAACCTTTGCTCCAAGAATGCGAGGAATTCACTAATCGATTGGTTTTGCCGTGTATTTTGTATGGATTGTTCATGATTCTGTCTATCCATCTTTTTTGTAAGAATGCATAGCAGAAGTGGATCCCATTCGTTAGTCGGTATCCCAATGTTGTTAAGCGCTGATAACGTTTCTTCAATGTTATCAGTTTGCATCGTTACCAGTCGTTGTGGGTTGATCTAGTAACCTCTGTATTAATGCTGTATTGACCATTCGCTTGTTATTGAATCTTTCTTCTAGCATATTCCAAGCTGTGGTGTAATTTCTTTCAGTCAGTGAAAGATGGCGTATGAGTCTTTCCGCATCGCCAATTACATGATTTTTCAGATACCACATTTTTTGAATAATAGATATTGGTCATGAATCATTTTCTTAAACATGTCATGAAATTGCTGCCATTTAAGGTAGTCTCCATCAAACTTCGGGATGGAGACCTTAGGTAATGGTAATGGTGGTGCTGTAGGTAATGTAGATGTCACTATTTGTGGGACATTTACATCGCATGCTGTTTGGGTTTTAATCACAGCAATCTCGGCCGACAAGAAGTTTTGTAAATTATAGCCGAGAGAGACTGGATCGGCAAACCTTTTGTGCATTTGAACATGGATATCCTTGATATCCTTCCAATATTGTTCAATTATGGGTTTGAAACCAGCTTTAGTTTCGTCTGACATCATTTTCATTATGCGATCCAGACTTTCAAGCAAAACCCGCTGTTCCCGAATCATGGGCTGGATCTCGCTTTCGTCCGTTGATGTCATGGATTCCGCGTCTATTTCCAGAACACGCAGTAGTTTCTGGAATACAGCTATATATTCATTCGTCGCCCTTTTTATTATTTCAAAGTACTTCCAACTGAAGTACTCATGTTCCACCGTTGCTCCTTGCAAAATCGTGCGAATCTTTTCGTCATTTAACTCGAAAAGCTGTTGGTGGGACTCCAGTGATGCAATTCTATCGCTGAAGTACTTTGGATTTGTAGGATCCTCCTTGTATTGTAGTTACGTATAATTTTCTGGATCTCCTCGCCGATTTGTGATAGCTGTGCCAGCAAATTATTGATGCTTGATGTGGCCATTTTAATTTATTAACTGTTGTCAGAACTTAAGAGATATTTTTTCTGATGTGCCTCGACTCACACCGTGTTTTTTCTAGCAGTATAAATTAATAAATTTTTTTTTTTTTTTAGGAGTTTGTCGCCTGGTTGACAACTTCGTAGGTCCAGCGTCGTGATCCTGAAGTCCTTTTCGCCAAGTTGACAACTTCTATAATTCCAGAGTCAGAGGTTATTAAGCCTTTGTCGCCTGGTTGACAACTTCTCGTGGTCGTAGTCGGGGGTCACCAAATGTTTAGATTTGAATTGATATCACTCAACGTCGGAGTAATATGAATTGTTTTTATTGAATTATTATTAATTTTGCTTGCCCCAGGTGCATAACCATGTGGCAGAGGTCGCCGCAATAAGTACAAAAAACAAATTGGGCTGCGGAGTAAGAATGAGTAGTCAAGTGAGAGTTACTTTTCATACTGATTTTATTTTCCTCGTTGTGTGGTTTATATAAGTTAAAAATAAAAACTTTTAAGGTTTGATTTCGATGTTCACTTTATTCGGGGTTCAAAACTAAACTGAAACTTTATGCTACGACAAGGCCCTAACCTAGCTGTGGGTGGATGGCAGCGACGTCGGCAGAACGTTGGCGGCGTCGATGGCAGCTGTGTGCAGAGTCGATGATCTGGTTTGAACTGGATTGATCTGCAGACTATGCAATTTCGGCGGAGCCCGTCGCGGCGGATGTTATTGTTTCTGCTGTCCATAATTCCCTAGAATACTTTGTTGCACAATTTAACAATTTAAATTTATTTATGTGTTGACAATGTCCAAGGGTTCATGGCCTCAGTACTCGAGGGGAGTAGTGAAAGTTTGTGGTGTTAACTCTCCCTCCTCGAAACCCTACTTGTCCTCAAGTGGGCATTAGAAATAGGGAATATTGTTAAATTCGGGTAGTATTGGCTTTGGTTTTAGATTACTTGTTTTTACTTTATGGTTTAAGGTGGGAGTTTCTTGTTGAATTTGAAGAGTTATTTTTTCTGTCGGTTTGAAGCATATTCTGAGGATTATCGCTAGAAGTAATATAGTGCCGAATAAGCAAAAGATTGCGATGCGGTTGGTGGTGGAGTGTGTTATTATATGATTTATGTGTTTTGTATTTTTAATGTTGAGGGCCTCCAACGCTTCTAATGACAATACTTTTAGACGCTCCAGTTCGATAGGTGACATTTGGATTATTGGTATTCCGGGTTTTAGTATAGTTTTCTCTATGTTATCGAATTGCTTGTTATTTATTTTAATCGTATCATTCCAAAAATGGACCAGATATGTTCCTTTTAAATTGTAGATTGTATTATTGTGTGTTACGTTGCCGGTGAAGTTATTAAGTAGTATTAGGCTGCCGTCGATCTCTTCTATTTCTTGTAAGTGTTCTGCGTTACTGTAGTCACACAGCGCTTCCTTTCCCTCAACTAACCTGGCAATTTGTTTTTCTTAAGTTAACAGGGTTTTTTTCTTTTTTACATATTTTTAAGTAGTTAGCTATTTTAGAATTTTTGGGTACATTTATTATTTGTTTTCCTGCCATGAATATTTCGTTAGTCTCTAAGTGTACAATGGAGTTATTTTGAAAAACAGGTTTTATTAACATATCTTGATAAGTAGTGGGGTCTAGTTCTGGTATTTTAATAATATAAGCAATTGCTGTTTTGTTGTGCAACACTGAAACATCAACAAATTCTAGCTTTTCCTCGACTGATAATGAGGTGACGTTATTTTTTTGAAAAATTCTATGTACTTCGTTTAATTCAAATTCATTGAAAAGAAGAGTATTTATTACGTTAATTTTTGCCCATTGAATGGCGTATTTAATGTTTACTATTTCCTCTTTTATCAGTTTGACCTGATCTTGCAGACTTGTTGCTATTTCATTGTTAAAGGTGTTATCTCTTTTTATTGAGTTGGTTAGCATATTTGAAACTGTTGTTAAGTTATTGATTCTACTTTGCAATTGTTTGTTAATTATTACTTGATAGTTATTGTTAGTTATGAGGTTAGTAAGTGTGCTTAGTGCGGATAGTGCTTAAACTATTTCGTGTGTTAGTGTGTGGTATAGGTAGCTTGTTTTAAGATCGTCAATTGTATGTTCTTGTATTTTATAGAGTTCTATTTGTATCTGTTCCAAGTCTATTATATGTATTAGTTTAAATGCTGATGTTTGCAGTTTTCCTAACCCCTTGTGCACCGAAATGGTGTGAGCGTCGGTGTAATTGGTTATTTCCATGTTTGCCATTGCGAATGGCATAAACATTAAAAACAGAAATTCCCCGAAATTAAATAAAATCGGTGGGTACCTATTGTTATTATTATTTTATTAGTATTGTTATTATTTATTAATTTTTTATTTTTTATTTTTTTTTTATTATCTATTTATTATTATCTATTTATTTATAATTTGTTTATTTTTTTGGATTTTGTTTTTGTTTGTGTTTTTTTTTTTTTTTGGTTTGTTTGTTAATCTTGTTTTATGTTGCTCTTGTGAACAACTCTGCCTGCTTCTGTGATAATAGTTGTATGTCTGTTTTCTTTTACTGTTTCTTTTTTGTAACGTGGGGATAGTTTAGAACCTAGTCTTGTGTTTTGTTTTATGAATATGGTTTGCCCTGGCTCGTAATTCTTGATCTGATTGCGTCTTTTGTTGTGATTGTTTAAGTCTGTTGTCTGTTTTGATTTGAGTCTTTCTATGTTATTTTGTCTGCTTTCGTCATATTTTGTTGGGTCAGTGGTTATGTTTCTGCCAAAAAATATTTCTAAAGGGCGTTTTTTTGTTACGGAGTGTATTGTGTAATTGTATTCATAGTCGGCTGTATCTAGTAGTTCCTCGAATGTGCGGTGTACCTCTTTAGCTTTTAAGCATCTCATAATTTCGGCGAGCGTTGAATGAAATCGTTCTATTTGTCCATTTACAGAGCTTTTGTATGGGGGAGCCTTAAAAATTTCTATGCCTAATTGGTCTTTCATCATAAAGGTTATGGTAGCGGAATTATTTTTTTCCATTATAACGTATTTTGGTACTCCAAAATAGAAAAGGATGTCATGCAAAGGTTTCTTTATGTCTTCTATTGCTTTTGAGTTTATTATTTTTGCTTGCGCGAGTTTAGAAAATTTATCAATTGCTCTTAGCACTAGTTTTTTCTCGGTGGAGAAAATATCGATATGAATTGTATGTCCCGGAAATTCAGGGATTGGAGTTTCTGTTATTTCTGGGTTTGTTGGATGTCTATCGTATTTTCCTTCTTTACACACCTGGCACTGCTTAATTAGGGTTGCTATTCTAGTTTTAATTTTGGGAAAATAGCACTTTTCGGACAACTGAATTTTGTTTTCCTCGGCATTTCCCTGCCCTGTTATGAGTTTTTAAGATAAGCTCGTCTTGTTCTGTTTCGTTAATTATGTCTTTAACTTGGTTTTGATGGATCCAAAATGTTCTGGATAAATTCTTTGTATTTGACCCATTATATCTTCTGTTGTGTAGATGCCATTAATTATTGTGGGCTATAAGTATTTTTTCAAAATTTGTATTAAATCATCGTCAGAATATGTCGGCTGTGTTATTGTGTGTCTATGAAATGTGGGAAATGGAAGAGTAAATTTATAGTCGGGTGGCTCTTCTTTAAATATGAGAATTTGGTTTTTGAAGACATTAATGGGACATCAAGCGCTTGGTATTAGATTGTGGCCGGAACTTAAAGCGCTATGTTGAGTTGCTGTTAATGAATTGACTTCAACTTGCCTTGGTGCCCTTGACAATGCGTCTGCCACAACGTTTTCTTTCAATTGGTCTGTCTGATTGTGATAGCACTGCTCCTATTGCATAGTCAGAGGCATCTGTAGTTAGTGTAAATTCTTTATTAAAGTCGGGATATTGGAGCATTACTTCGTTAGATACAAGTGTACTGCGCAACTGTTCGAATGATTTTACTGCTTTATCATCTAGATGAATTGATTTTCTTGCAGATAATCCCTTTGAAATGCGTCCGTCTTCTCCTCTGAGTAATTCAGTTAAGGGCTTAGCTATTGTGGCATAACCTAGTATGAATCTCCTGTAATAACCTGATAGTCCGAGGAAGGATCTAAGATCTTTTAAAGTTTTTGAAGTGGATAATTGGCTATGGCTTCTACTTTAGCTGGGTTTGTCTCTATTCCTTTATCAGATATAACGAATCCTAAAAATTCTACTTTACTTTTAAAAAATTCGCACTTGTCTAGTTGACATTTAATGTTTGCCGCATTAAGTGTTTTAAAAATTGTTTCTAAATTTTTGCAATGCGAATCTTCATCTTTGCTAAAGACAATTATATCATCGATATAAATGTATCAAATTTTCCCTATGTGTTCTCTGAGAATATCGTCAAGTGTGCGTTGGAATATTGAAGTGGCATTTTTTAAGCCAAAGGGGAGCCTAGTGAATTCGTATTTTCCATTGTTTACGGAAAATGCCGTTTTTTCTATATCCTTGTCTTTTAATGGAATTTGATGAAACCCGCTTTTAAGATCCAAAACAGAGAAAAGTTTGTTATTACCTAGCTGTGCAATGACTCCATTAATATCTGGTATAGGGTATCTGTCGGCTATTGTAACGCTATTTAGTTTTCTGTAGTCAATCACCATTCTATATTTTTTTTATATTGGAAGCGTCAAACTTTTTTGGTACAATCCACACAGGTGAATTGTATGGTGATCTTGATGGACGAATTATTTTATTTTCTAAAAGTTCTTTAATTTGTCTGTCGACCTCAGCTTTTAAAGCCATTGGATACTGATAAAATTTAGAGTATACCGGTGTGTCTGTGGTCATTCGAATTTCGGCTTTTACGTTAGTGATATAGGTCAGTTTGTCATCCAGTTCTGCAAAGAGGTTTGGGTAATTTTTAAGTAGACGGTTTATTTCTGTTCGCTGACTGTGTGTAAAATGATCCGACCTTGGTATTATTACGTTTATGAATATCTTCGAGCCGTTTCTTAAATGCATTATTTTGTTTTTAGTGTCAATGACTGCGCCTAATTGTTTTAAACTGTCGTTACCTAATATCGCGTCAAATGTCTTGAGTGTTGGTAATATAAAAAATTTTACAAGAGTCTTGGTATCATTAAATAGATTAGCGTTTTTATGGTGTGTTATTTTAGTATTGCCGCCTACAGAAACAGCATTGAATATAATTTTATTTGGTAATGGGTTTGAGACATGTCGTGGCTGGATGTAGTTTCTATTTGAGCCAGTATCTATTAATATTTTTAAAAATTTCTCCAGTCCTCACCTTACACTCGAAGTATGGCAGTGAGGAGGCAATTAATCTAAAAAATTGAGGTAGGTATAGTCATATTGTTGTTCTTGATCGTTGCTGTTGACAATTTCTGTATATTCGTTGAGTGTTTCTTCTTAGTACGTCTGTTCTTCTTGTTCTGCTAATGTCTGTTCGTAATCGGTCATTGTTGGTGCTTCTTGTTCTGTCTCTGTTTGTCGTTCGGCTTCTGTTTGAATGTTAAAGTTTCTTTGTATCTAAAAAAAAATACTTTGCTGTACCTATGGTGTGAGCATAAGTTTCCAGTATTCTATCAACGCTCTTTTTCCATGAACCAAACTCGGCTGGGTCACCGGAAAAATTGGTTTTCTGGGTAAATACCAAGGCTTTCGACATTGGTGAAATCGGAGCCAGAATTTTTAACTTGTTGTAAAAGAGTTGGGAGCTGTACAGCTACTCGTAGAATCTGACGAACGGTGTCAGCTATTGATTCAAGTTGCGCCATTGTGTTTCTGTTATGTTGGTGTGTTTCTTGTCTTATGAATTGTCTATGCTGTTGTTGGAGTACGTGCTGTCGGTTAAGTTCTAGTGGATCTTCTAATTCAGGCACTATGTTAATTACTGGTGGTCTGATTAGGTTAGTAGGATTAGCCAAAAGGAGTAAAGGTATTTAGATAGGGTATTATATTTACTTAACTAAGGGCTTTGAATAATTATGTGTTGCAGCAACAAAAGAATAAAATATGAAAATTGGGGCTTAGATATTTATTAAATTGTGTCACTTAAGATATGTCAATAATTCCTTACAAGTATGTAATTAATTTCTTAATTATTTTCATTTATAAATGATTTATGATAAATTTGATAAAGTAATGTGAATCGAAATTATGAATCAAAGAGTTTTAATAAAGAAAAAATTTTATTTAATTTTAAAATTAGTAGAACGTGATCAAAAAAATTGTGTATTTGTTCAAATTTATTTATTTTATTGCAATTGTGGACCAAGAAATTTTAATTTTGAATTTAAAATTTTATTTAATTTTAGAATTAGCGGAACGTGATCAAAGAAATTGTGTATTTGTTAAAATTAATTTGAGATTTAGTTTAGTTAAGTTCTTGAAGACCAGTGGCTGGTCTTACCCTTCTACCTTAGAGGGTCCTTTGGTTAGGATTCGCAAGATTGGGCTTTGTTATGCTGCAGCTTTAGTTGCTTTATTTATTTGCAGTGCAGTGGTATTTTGTTTTATCGCTTTACGCATTTTGATAGTGTTCACAATTTTAATTTTCAATTTCTTTAAACACTTCACTTCACTTTGCTTACTTAATTTATTTTATCAATATATTTTATATAACTAGTATTTACTTGATTTTAATTTTCTTTTCTTATTTCTTTCGTTTTAGGTAATTTGTTTCACTTATTCACTAACTTACATAGCTATCCTGGTACGGCTACTCCTCCTGGTGGTCCAGATGTTGTCCTTTTCAATCTTTACTCGGGATCCTGCAACTCACACGCGTCGAGGGTGTTCTGCGGTCTGACCTTGACAGAACTTGTAGTCCGCCTATAGTTGCTAGTGAGATCTGACTTAACAAGATTTCCTCGCGTCAGTTGCCGACGGTGCAACAGTTATTTGTTAGAGACTGATGGAGTCGTACAGTAATTAGTACTAATCTGACTTAACAAGATTTCCTCACATCATGTCCCTGCTCGGGCGCCAGTTAAAAATAAAAACTTTTAAGGTTTGATTTCGATGTTCACTTTATTCGGGGTTCAAAACTAAACTGAAACTTTATGCTACGACAAGGCCCTAAGCTAGCTGTGGGTGGATGGCAGCGACGTCGGCAGAACGTTGGCGGCGTCGATGGCAGCTGTGTGCAGAGTCGATGATCTGGTTTGAACTGGATTGATCTGCAGACTATGCAATTTCGGCAGAGCCCGTCGCGGCGGATGTTATTGTTTCTGCTGTCCATAATTCCCTAGAATACTTTGTTGCACAATTTATGTGTTGACAATGTCCAAGGGTTCATGGCCTCAGTACTCGAGGGGAGTAGTGAAAGTTTGTGGTGTTAACTTATACACGTTTCTTACAAGCTAGGTATTTACTTAGGTTGCATGATACATGATAAAAGACAAATGTTAACTATCTAAGTCTGATGATATCTGCTGATTTATGGAATGCAGATGGTGCGAAATCGTGCATCTGCATGCGTAGTGATATAGGGTCTTTATTTACTAAGTCCGCCTGCATATCAGCGAACGGTCAGTATTGATTCAGTGCATATCAGTAAAGGGTCACTGTTGATTTAGGTGCGTGTGAAAACGTATCCTGTCACCTATCTGCTTACGATAGAAGTGTGCCTACGTATAATCTGCAGCGTACGATTTTCTGCAGTGATGTAAAATCGTACAATTAGTATATTAGTCCTTATATACTAGTCGTTATATATATATGTAATATACTCGTGTTGTGTGTTCTGTTTTCGTGTAATTTATGGGAATTGAGTACAATAAATGTGTGACTTATAGCTATTTGTTCATGTTTATTTGTTTGTACTTATTATTATCTTTTTGTTTCGACTTACTAAACTGTTTGCCTATCTCTAATCTTCCTTTTTATTTTTTCTTTGTGGACTTTTTGTCCTTTCTTTGATTCAAAAGTTATACCGTGATCTGCTCTATGTGTTTTGAAAATCTTGGTGTTATCTTATTTCTTCGGTTCTCTTTTCTAAATACTATGTCTTCCGCTGTTAACGGTATTGGGTCTGTTCTTGTTCCATTTAGTTACTGTATTGTTTCTTTTGTCTTTGCTGTCATTTCTGTCTGAACTTGGGTGTATAATTTTTTTTTAAATTCGTTAAGTTTTTACACCTTTCGACCATTGAAAATGGTCAAAAATGGGTATACTAACTTTGTGCAAATGTATGTTACCGGCAGAAGGAGTCGTGGGAGACCCCACAAAGTATATATATTCTTGCTCAGGAGCACTAGCCAAGTCGATTAAGCCATGTCTGTCTGTCTGTCCGGATGTCTGGATGTCCAGATGAACACACAGATCTCAGCTATTATAAAAGCTAGAGACACCAAATTTGGCATGAAGGTTTCTGTTTATCCGGGACAGGTGAAGTTTATTTCAAATGTTGGGAGCCACGCCCCCCGCCCACGCAAATCAAAAATTTCATCTTTTAAGCTGATTTGCGAGCGACATATAAGATATACAACATTCTGAGTAAGACTATACTTATATATATATACTTATATATATAAATCAAAATTGATTTAATAATTCAATTTTTCTCGAAAAAAGTATTTACTAACAATCTATATATATATATATATATATATATAAGTATAGTCTTACTCAGAATGTTGTAACGATGATAGATTGTTAGTAAATACTTTTTCGAAAAATTGAATTATTAAATCAATTTTGATTTAATAATTCAATTTTTTCGAAAAAGTATTTACTAACAATCTATCATCGTTTGCAACTTTTAATTAGAAACAGGATTGATAAAACAGAAGTAAATTTTCTATTCTATTCGATAAAAAAATAAGATTTTTCAATTATCATTATTTTGCAATAAGTGGACAGCTCTGACATGCAAATAATTAGTTTACAGCTTGCTATTGGCGTAGTCGGTGTTATTGCTATCGTCGTCGATTCCCGATTGTCGATTTATATTTATTATAACGTTTATTTTAATGCTTATAAGTTAAAGTGTATAGCAATACACCTTAAGTGAATAATACAAGTCAAATTTATTGTTGATTTTGCTTGTTCTATTTTTATAAGTATTTTAACTGCGTGTGTTTGTGTCAATGGGAACTTTGTGCTTGTGTTAGTGTTCGGCTCTGCACGCCGTGCACAATTTGGACAAAATACGTTACATTGTGGCTGTATTTATTTTTGCATCGATGACTCTTTCATAGTGTGGTCGTTTCTTTATAATTATCGGTTCGCGATTTCGGTTAAATTAATCGTTTGCTGCAACGGATTTCTATTCCGCAAGTTACACATTAAGTTTCTTTTCTTTTCTTTAATTTATTAACATATATATTTTATTATTAATTTTTTAACACAGATATTTATTTATTATTAATTTATTAACATTAAATTTATAAGTTTATCACATTTTATCATATTTTATTTATTTAGGTATTATTGTTGAAGCCCGACAGAATTAAAAAGAATTAAGAGAAAAATTAAGAGAATTAAAAAAGAATTAAGAGAAAACAAGAAGTGTCGCTAAGCTTAAGCTATGTTACTCTCTTGGTTTGACGATCGGCAAATGCCGACGGCGAATTCGGGGAGTGTGGTCGGATTGTGGCCCACTCTCCGCAATCAATTATTCATTCGTTGTAAAGCAATCAAAGAAGCCAACAGCAGCAATAAATTGTCTATTAAATTATTAATCTGAGCCACCGCGTCCTTTTTAATTTTTGCAGTTTTTATTCTCTAAAAAAGCTTAGAGATTTTTCATTGGCGCCCGAGCAGGGACTTCGGTGATTAACAATTTAATTAGTTTTCGGTGACAATTTATTTTGTGCTGTTTGTGGCAATTGCTTCGCGCGTTTCGTGTGTATAAAATAAAATAAAGACAATCGTTGAACAAGTGTCCAAGTGCTTGTGGGAGTCGCCAACAATTGAAGCTCATAAACTGGACCAACAGCTGCCAAGCCGCCACATCGTCGCCGTTGGACATATGGATAATAATCGTCGTTCCATGTCTATTGATTCGCTAGACAGTCTACAGGTATTCAGTGTCAAAAATTGAGCGTACACGTAAATAGTGTTTTGTGTACTGTCGCTTGGGTCGACATTAAATTATTTAAGAAATTAAATAGCTCAATTTCTGACACTCATTTTGCTGCACAAATATATAGAATCATATGTATGTATATGTATGTTTTAAAAAAATTCGCGCCTACCTAAGTAAATAAATTACCGCCAAATATTGAGCAGAACAAAACTGTTAGGAGGTACATACATGTACATATGTATAGACACACACATATAAAAGCGAACATACATACATACATATGAAGTTTAGTTTATACTAACAATTTGTTATTCGCATTATAACAAATAATAATAATAAACAAAAACGGCAATATTTATCTTACATTGAATAATAAAATTGGTGGCTTGCATATTAATTATTTTAATAATTAAGTGTGTGTGTAAATGCAAATTATTTCCTTCCGATCTTCGGTTAGCATACATATATACATATTGACCGCTAACTTGGAACATCTGTGAATACATTGGCGTTTGCATATACACACATACATTTGTCGTTGCGTTCGTTCACCTCGAACCTTCCTCTGGGCTTACATATTTTCGTTATTTCGACTTTGCTTGCATTTGGCGCTGCTTGCATTTCATCACCCCGCACGCCGCATATTCTATTGCTCTCTACAAACGTAGCGCAGAAACCGTTTGGTTTAATTCTCATTTTCCCTTGTTTCTTCTTTCGTTTGTTGGATATACATACCACTTCGAGTGCGTGTGCATATATTCTCTCATTACTTTGCATACCCCGCACCCCGCATTTTACATTGCTGCCTACAAACGTAGTTACAGCAAGAATTTAGCCTGCCTTACTTTTGATAGCTCATTTTCGTTTGTTTGCTCACACAACGCATAGGTTGCGCGAGTGTGTGTGTATAGGCAAGCTAGATTTACATAGTCAGCATCGTTGCGAGGGTAGCTCACAAAGTTTGTGACATTTAGTTTTTGTTGAGTTTTATTTATTTTATCAGCCAACATGTCTGAGACCGAGAAGGCAAGTGAGAAGCCACAAACCAGCAAGACAAGTTAAAAAATTAACACTGTGCTTGCAAAGATTTGACAAAGTTAGTGCTGATATTGCTCGAATGCAAACAGCAACCAAAGCAAAGACCATATCATTTGATAAAACAGAGTTAGCGTGCCGATTAGAGCTGCTAGAAGGTTATATACAAAAGGCAATGGATTTACAGGCTGATCTCGATAATTTAAGCCCGCTTAATGATTCTAGAGGGCCATTGGAAGACTTGTGTGTCGTCACAAGGGCATTGTACATTAATGCATCCAAGCCGACTTCAGGGCCAAAAACTGAGAATTATTGCTCCCTAGTTTCGAGCCAGCGATCTCAGTTGCCGAAAATGCGTTTGCCAAAATTTAGTGGCAAACATTCGGAATACAAAAATTTTATGTGCCTCTTTGAAAGTTTAGTCGATGATGACAATTCTTTGTCAAACGTCGAAAAGTTCAATCACTTAGTCTCGTGTTTGTCAGATGAAGCATTGGGGGTAGTTAGGCCGTACCAACTAACGGATTGTAACTATCCAAAGGCCCTCGCTAGTCTTAAAGCAGTATATGACAACAAATGTCTTATATTCTTTGATACAGTTTCGCAATTGTTTGATATACCTAGCATGACAAAACCATCTGCGTCGAGTTTAAGATCGATCATAGATACGGTGTCTGCTATTTATGCTTCGCTGTCGTCGTTAGGTAACGTCAAACACATTGCTAGTGCAATGATAATTCATATGGTCATGGCAAAGGTGGACCATGTTACAAAATCTCGTTTTGAAGAGCAGCTTGACTATGATACGCTGCCATCTTGGGAAGATTGTGCTAGACAATTGAATAAGAGATATCAGTATCTGTCAGCAGAAGAGTCAACTCGGGACAAAACAAAATCGCGAGTTGACGCTAAGAAGCCTCATCAGTTT
Source organism: Zaprionus indianus (assembly GCA_018904595.1). NCBI lineage: Eukaryota > Metazoa > Arthropoda > Insecta > Diptera > Drosophilidae > Zaprionus > Zaprionus indianus. Next base: position 30,884 of record JAEIHA010000366.1, on the reverse strand, counting down.
AAATCGTCCTTTGCTTGTGCTGATGGAGGGCGTTCATCATCGTCTGTGTGCGTCTTCTGCAAGTCAGAAACGCACAATCTTGATTCGTGTCCATCGTTTGCTGCTATATCAGTTATGCAACGTTTTGAATTCGTCAAAACACAAAAGTTGTGCCTAAATTGTTTGATTGTGGGTCATATGGTGTCAAAATGTAAGGCATCAAAATGTCGAATTTGTTCGAAGCCTCACCATTCGCTGCTTCACAGGTATACTACTCCTGCTCAAGGTGAGGTATCCACTCTTCAAGTGACTATGCCAGATTCGTATTTAGGGCATGTAGCAAACAATGAACAAATTGTTCTCGCCACAGCTGTCGTTAATGTAAAAGACAGATTTGGTCAGTTGCATCCTGCACGGGCCTTACTTGATAGTGGCTCCCAAATCAATTTGATGTCTGAGAGCATGGCCCAGATGTTACGGCTCAAGCGGGAGCCAACATCATTAGCTATCTCGATGGTTGGTGGTGCAACAATAGATAGCAAAAATAAGATATGTGCTTCTATTCAGTCGCGCATAAACTCGCACAATTTTTCGGCTGAATGTTGGGTATTGAAATCCATTTCAACAACACAGCCTGGACATTCCATGGGTATTTCAAATTGGAAAATACCCAAAAATATAAAACTAGCAGACCCAGAATTCAATAGACCTACTAAGGTGGACATTTTTTTGGGAGCAGAATTGTTCTACGAATTATTGTGCGTTGGGCAAATAAAATTGGGTTCTGAACTTCCTATAATGCAAAAAACGCTGCTAGGATGGATAGTAGCAGGCAAATGTACTGGACAAGTGCCTAGGCATCAGTTCAGTGGGTGATTAATGGCCCAAACTAATTGTTCTCTCGATTCGTTAGTTAACCGTTTCTGGGAATTGGATCAATCTCCATTCGAATCGAAGGCTGTTCGCGAAACAGCTGAACAACAGGCTTGTGAACTTTTCTTCGAGAAAACTGTAAAGCAGTTATCTTCTGGTCGTTTCAAGTGGATCTCCCTTTCAAGACCGATCCAAAAGTTCTTGGCCTGTCCTTTCAAACTGCTGAAAGGCGTTTTTTGCAACTTGAGCGTAAAATATCAAAGGATGCAGTTCTTAAAACTATGTACCATGACTTCATGAAAGAGTATTTGGATTTGGGACACATGTCCATTTTGAAGTCAACTCCTCTAGAACAGCATTATTATATTCCTCATCAATGCGTTCTTAGGCCTGAAAGTTCCTTCACCAAGCTTCGTGTAGTTTTCGACGCTTCTAGTAAGACGTCAACAGCTGTTTCACTTAACGAAACACTGATGGTGGGGCCGACAATTCAGAGGGAGCTTTATTCAATCCTGATTAATTTCCGATTGAATAAGTATGCCGTAACTGCTGACATTTCAAAAATGTATAGGCAGATAAATGTCTCCGAAAAAAGACAGAAATTTCCAACTTATTCTGTGGAGAGAAAATACTTCACAAAATATTCAGGCATACCGACTTAATACAGTCACATACGGTACAGCTGCTGCACCTTTTCTGGCGATACGCTGCTTGTTTGAGCTAGCCAACATGCACGCACAATTACATCCTATTGGATCAGATGTGATTAAGAAGTGCTTTTATGTTGATGATATGTTGGCAGGAGCAGATAGTATACAAGAACTTTACACTATTTGCAATGAAGTTCAGAAGATATTGGAATCAGGATGTTTTCCACTTGCCAAGTGGGCAAAAAACTGTAGAGATGTGTCGTTCAAAACAAAAGCTAGCGAAGAAGTGACTCTCAAAACTGATGACCAGAGTTCCGTAAAAACTCTTGGGATGCGCTGGGCACCTCAAGAGGATATATTTAAATATCATCTCGATGTGGACAGTTTTGCTTCGGCTAAGCCAACGAAACGCAACATATTGTCTGCAGCTTCTCGCTTATTTGACCCTCTTGGTTTGCTGTGTCCTATTGTTACCAAGGCCAAAATGTTGTTGCAGGAGTTGTGGAGACTGAAAATAGACTGGGATGAAGCCATTCCAATGAGTCTTCACACTACATGGAATAAATTTACCATGACCTTGCGCGATTTACATAAAATTCGCATTCCCCGGTACGTATGCCTAAATACGTATCAAAGGGTTCAGATCCATGGCTTTGCCGATGCATCTAGTCATGCATATGGTTGTTGCATATACGTTCGAACTTGCAACAACCGAGACGTTTGCACTACATTGCTCACTGCAAAGTCCAGGGTAGCTCCACTAAACGTGAAAACAATACCCCGACTAGAGCTATGTGCAGCGCTCTTGCTGGCCAAGCTTTGGCAACAAATTGCGACAACCTTATTAAAATTTAATATAGAGGGTTTGAATTTCTGGTCGGATTCACAGATTGTGCTGTATTGGTTACAACGTGATTCTGGCACATTGGGCACATTTGTAGCAAATAGAGTTGCAGAAATTTAGGAATTGTCGAAAGGTATTGTGTGGCGTCACGTTCCAACAGATGCTAATCCGGCGGATTTAGTATCGAGAGGAACTGACATAAACGAGATTGTTAGCTCGTTATGGTTCGAAGGGCCAAGTTTATTGAAACTGGAGGAAGACCAATAGCCTCAGCTTCACTTGGTTGAAATAGCGTCGGAAATCAAATCCTCCGAAGACAAAAAAAGTGCTGTTATATGTACTTTGGCAGAAGTTGAGCCAAATTGTTTTGTTGAGCTAATCAATCGTCACTCAAACTTTCCAAAATTGATTCGCATAATGGCTTATGTGCTTCGATTCTGTTACAAAGGGCTCAAATCAGATTCACTCGTTGTGTCGGCATCAGAAAGAAATATTTCATTTCTAAAACTGATCGCCGTAGTACAAAGCACATCGTTCAAAAGTGAATTGAAATTATTGAGACAATCAGTAGTTCTAGCACCAATGTTGCAATCGCTGAATCCATTTATTGATGGATTTGAAAAAATGAATACAATTTGAACTCATTCGAGTAGGAGGACGCTAAATTTCCGCTTTTAATGACAAAGATGTCAGGATTTATTCAACTTTTTGTCAGATATTTGCATCGTAGGTACTACCATGCTGGCCCAAAAGCTCTAGTTGGACTTTTGAGGCAGCAAATTTGGGTAGTAAATGCTCGAAGTTTGTGCACTGCAGTTGTTCGGAATTGCATACAATGCTTTCGATACAAGCCAAAATTGTTGGGGCAAATAATGGGAAATTTGCCTGCTGATCGTCTTCGAGAAGGTCGGCCGTTTCGAGTATGTGGAGTCGACTTTTGTGGGCCGTTCTATGTTAGCTATAGAATCAGGGGTAGACCACCAATAAAAATGTATGTGGCCGTTTTTGTTTGTTTTGCCTCAAAGGCGGTTCATTTAGAGTTGGTAACCGATTTATCGACTGATGTTTTTTTTGAACGTTTTTAAAAGGTTCATCGGGAGACGCGGATTACCGGAGACGATATTCAGCGAAAACGCGACGAATTTCGTTGGAGCGAGCAACGTTCTGAGGAGCTGCAGACGGCGTTCCACAACAACGAGGCGAGGCTGGTGAACTTCGCGGCGGAGAGAGGAGTGCAGTGGAGGTTCATTCCCCCCGCGCCCCGCACTTCGGAGGACTGTGGGAAGCCGCAGTGAAGTCTGCCAAGCACAGGCTTCTGCGAGGAGCGAGCAACGCCAACCTGACGCAGGACGAGTTGAGCACCCATCTGGTGGACGTCGAGGCGCTGCTCAACTCCAGGCCATTGCTCGTCGACAGCAGCGATCCCAGCGATGGAGAGGTACTGACGCCAGGCCACCTGCTCATCGGTCAGCCTTTGTTGGCGCTGCCTTCAGGATCCGATGCAGACGGGAGCAGCAGCAAACAAGGACGAGGATACTTGAGGCTGTCGCAGCAGTTGTCGGCGCTCAAACGACACTTTTGGCGCAAGTGGTCCAAGGACTACCTGCTCAGCCTCCAGCAACGAACGCAGTGGGCCAAAGGCGAGGACAATCTCGAAGAGGGGCGGTCGTGCTAGTTCACGACGACAACACACCGCCTCAGCAGTGGATAACCGGGCGCGTAACGCGCACAATTCGAGGGGAGGGCGGCAAGGTTCGGGTAGCCTAAATAAAAACACCGGCAGGCGCAATTAAGCGACCTATTCACAAGCTGGCCCGACTCCCGATGTGTTAAAGACCGGAGCTCTTTAACGGGGCCGGAATGTTGAAGCCCGACAGAATTAAAAAGAATTAAGAGAATAATTAAGAGAATTAAAAACAATTAAGAGAAAACAAGAAGTGTCGCTAAGCTTAAGCTATGTTACTCTCTTGGTTTGACGATCGGCAAATGCCGACGGCGAATTCGGGGAGTGTGGTCGGATTGTGGCCCACTCTCCGCAATCAATTATTCATTCTTTGTAAAGCAATCAAAGAAGCCAGCAGCAGCAATAAATTATCTATTAAATTATTAATCTGAGCCACCGCGTCCTTTTTAATTTTTGCAGTTTTTATTCTCTAAAAAAGCTTAGAGATTTTTCAATTATCATTTATTGTCATTTTACAAAATGTCAAGGCTCAATAGGAGCACAGTTACAAGTAGGTCTCAGAGACGTAGAATTCAAAACCAGTTTAATAGGTCAAATTTAGAGTATATTGAACAGGAGAGAGCTTCACAAAGGGAGCGAAGATTGCATGCTGATAGATCAGAAACTGACAGGGCAGCAGACCGACTGCGTAACCAACTTCGTAGAGCAGATCCTGCTTACAGGGAAAACGAACGAGTCCTGTTTAATGCTCAACGCTCTTCCCGCCGAAGAAACTCGGATTTTAGAGAGGAAGAGCAAATAGAAGATACTTCGCGTCGATCGAGGCGCAGACAGGATCCTGTTTATAGGGAAAACGAACGTGAACAGTTCAATGCTGGACGCTCTTCTCGTCGAAGAAACTCGGCGTTTAGAGAGGAAGAGCAAATAGAAGATACTTCGCGTTTATAGGGAAATTGAGCGTAAACAGTTTAATGCTCGACGTTCTTCTCGTCGCAGGAATTCAACTTTTAGACAACAGGAGAAAATTGGAAATACTTCGCGTCGTTCAAGACGCCGACAAGACCCTCTCTACAGGGCAAACGAACGTGAACAAGACAATATTAGGCGCGCTAGTCAACGCGAAGACCTAGAGTCCAGAATTTTAGAGAGGGCAAGAGATAGGACTCGACGATCTCAGATTAGGGCTAATCCAGTTCGGAGGATTATCGAACAGGCTAGAGATACAGCTGCAAGAAGAAGTGCTCGCATTAGAGCGAGACAGGCTGCCATTGATGCAAACAGAATTATGTCGCAAAGAGTAAGCCAATATAGAAGTGTTAGCAGTAACAGAACAGCAGAAAATAGGAGAAATGCGGCTAGGAATAGCGTAGGACGTGCGAATACCTTTTCTGAAGATAGAGAATCACAGGTTAGAACCACTTTGGATTGCCTAATAGCCAGTTTCAACAAGACAGTCAAACAGGGACCCGATCAGGTTTGCATATGTTGCAAGGGCTTGTGGTTTCCACATCAAGTGGACAAAATCTCCCGTGAGAAAATAGAGGAAAAGTGTAGTGAGGCAGACAGTTCAGATAATTTGTATCTTTCCTCTTTATTTCCATCTGACAGCAATAAGTTTAGCTTTTGCAAAACCTGCAACCGCAGTATCAAGTCAGGAAAAAAGCCAAAGGCTTCCGTTACAAATGGCCTAGATTTTCCGGAGCTTGCAGAATGCTTAAGAGGCTTAACGCCTTTAGAAGAAAGGTCGATATCTCCCCGTCTTCCTTTCATGATCATGAAGTCGCTTGGATATGGACGCCAAAATTAAAGGAGCTGTGATCAATGTGCCAATTCCAGTTGCAAATGTAACTTCCCTTCCAAGGGCATTTAATGAAGCTGAAGTAGTGCAGATTTATCTTTAGCGTAAGATGGAGTATAACCATAATTTTATGGCTGAAACCATTAGGCCCTCAAAAGTTGCTGATGCAAGTCGGTATTTAGTCAACACTGAGCTCTATAGGAAGCACCAAGTAACTGTCAATGAACAGTGGTTGTCTTCTTACTCTGCTGAGACTGTACCTTTAGTTGCGTCAGCAGACGACAGGGACATTGTGTCACAAATGTTAGAGATAGCTGCTCAAGCTAATGAGCATAATAGTTTAGAAGATGAAGTAGAGTTAAATCCAGGAGGTCAAGAAACCTTCATGGAGAATGTCCCTGTTGAAAATTTGGATATTCCGAGAATTGCCATAGCACCAGGGGAGGGGCAGCGCCCTCTGGACATGATAACAGATTATGATTCAGAGGAGCTGGCTTTTCCTACAATATTTGCAGGCATCAAACAAAAATGCCAGGAAAGTTTTACAACCATAGTTAGGTCAGAGCTTAGGAATTTTGATAGAAGAGGTTGTAGAACTGACAAGTTATTTCACAACTTTAAAAAGTTAGAAATGATTAGCATTAGGAACAGCACATCAATTTGCTTACGTAAGCACTCCGCCACTCAAGGCATTTCGGCTGCTGATGTGCGAAATGAGGAAACATTAAATAGGTTAATACTTCATGACGATGGCTATAGGATCTTAAAGGGTATTCGCAAGGTCATCAAATTTTATTGGCGGGTGGAGTTTCAGCAAAGAGGCTCTCCACATATAAATGGCATGTTCTGGCTGAAAGATGCCCCCAAGCTCGACTTAAAGAATGAGTCCACATTTGAACCTGTCAAGTCCTTTATTGATCACTTTATCACAACTGATTCTAGTTGCCCAGACGTTGCTCCATATTTGGAGTATCAACTTCAAAGTCACGGGCACTCTTGCAGACGGGAAGTTAGATCAAAACAAATTTGTAGATTCGGTATTCCATACCCACCCATGCCTCAAACAGAAATTTTTCTCCCATTAGACGAAAATGCTCCAAATCTTCCCGAGCATCGTAGGAATTTCGAAAAAGTTCAAAGTCTCCTCGACTTCCCTTTTGATCATGAAAGCGTAGTTACCCTTAGCGATTTTCAAAACTTTTTATCCCACGATCAACTTAACCTTAGTTATGAGGGCTATATTAATGCTATAAGATCATGCATAAAGAAACCAAAAGTTTTTTTGAAGCGATCTTTTTCAGCGATCAAGCTTAACGCTTACAATAAGCACCTCTTATTGTTGCAGCGAGCAAATATAGATATTCAGTTTATTTTAGATCCCTATGCTTGCTGCAGCTACGTCGTTAATTATATTAACAAATCCCAGAGAGGCATCTCAATGCTGATGCGTGAGGCAATAAATGAGATTAAAGATAATAATAATGTAACTATTAAGCAAAAGTTACAGCACTTAGGCAACAAATTTATTTTTGGCACTGAGATATCCCCTCAGGAAGCCGTCTACTGTTGTTTAGGTATGAATTTGTCCGCCAGCAGTAGTGGCAGTCTGTATATCAACACGCATGTTCCAGAAAAACGGGTCAGAATGCTGAGATCTAGACAGCAACTTCAAAATCTGCCCGATGACTCTAGGGAAATTTTTCACTTAGGCCTTCTAGATCACTATATTCAGCGTCCAGACGCTCCAGAGAGCTTATGCCTAGCCGATTTTGCAGCTTTTTATAGCTACAGCAAATCGAAACGTGGAACTTTCCAAGAAAACACTGATGAAATTGACGACGATGTTCCCAGGGTTTCCGAATCATTAGTTTACGCTCTTCGAGATAATAGTGGCTTCATTAGAAAGAGGCTCACAGCATGTATTATTAGGTATAGAAGATTTAATATCAATACAGAAGAATACAAGTGACTATTTCAGAGAGCTAAAAATGCTTTACGCCCCATGGCGAGATGAGCATTTAGATTTAGTCACACATGACTGTGAATTGTTCTGTAGACAGAATCAGGAGTTATTAGAGAACAATCGCAAGAAATATAATGTACTAGATGATAGGGAACTTGAAGATGCTCTGAGCCACTTAAGGGAAGAAGCTGAAAATGAGGTAAATGAGGTAGCAGAACAAGAAGTAGTAGATGATGGCTTCAGAGTTTTAGGATTGCCTGAAATAGATCCACAACTGAACGTTTTGAATGTGGTTGGAAATATTGAGACGAATGAGAAAGATAGTAATGTCCGTTTAATCAAGCTTCCACCTTTAGTTTAACTAATATAGTTAGATCCCTTAATTTAAAGCAGAAGCTATATTTCACCCATGTCTTGTACAATGCCAAAAACAATTCAGTCTATCATGAATTTGTTGGAGGCGGTGCCGGAGTCGGAAAGAGCCGACTTATTTCAGCAATTTTTCAATCGTTGTCTGTAATTGATAACAGTGTAACAGGAGCCGTTCCGACATCTATTAAAATCCTCTTATGTGCACCAACAGGAAAAGCAGCATTCGGAATCAGTGGATCGACACTGCATTCCATGTTTTCACTTCCTTTTAATCAATCTCGCTCCGCACCTCTAAGGGACTTAAGCCATGATTCAGTTAATACTCTTCATTCAAGGCTAATCGACCTTAAATTAATTATTATTGATGAATGGTTAGCTCTCTAATGTTTTCTTATTTAGACTCCCGTTTAAAGCAAATTTTTAAAAATTCATTTCCATTGGGGGCGTTTCTGTCATCGTATTCGGTGATCTTAGACAGTTACAGCCTGTAGGAGGTAGTTGGATTTTCGATCCAAGCACCGGTGACCCTTATCATGAAATTTTTGGTACTTATCTCTGGGATCTTTTTATGTATTTTGAGCTGACAGAGATAATGCGTCAACGGGATGATCAAGTTTTTGCTTCTGCTTTAAATAATATGTCATCGGGTTGCATGACAGCCGATGATATTTCCCTTTTCCGTTCACGAATATGCGAACCATTGGAACTGCCCGATGATGCAATTCATCTTTTTAGCAGTAATAATGAGGTAGATTTAATATTACCAAACTTAACTCATTTGCAACTGAACTCATTTGCTAATTTTTCTCTATTGCTGAAGATTATATCAAGGCTGGTCATTTAGATGCAGCTAGGGATATTAGAAGATGTTAAGGGTTTTAAAACGTCCACTATACAGGGACTTTATACGTCTTTCCTACTTGAAACTACTGCCAAGTACATGGTGACGGTCAATGTAGACATAGGGGATGGGTTAGTAAACGGGGCATCAGGGGTGTTGATGCAAATAGATTATAATACATTCAACACTCCCACCATTTTATGGATGAAATTCTCAGAACCAAGTGTAGGAGAAATTGCGCGTTCAAAGTGTACACATCGTACAAAAATAAAAATAAAGATAAAAATTAAGCTCGATCTCAGAGCAAAGCGAGGCGATGCACACAGGCAATCGGTGTCCAACGGTGATTGTTTCTGCTGCAACAGACTCCAAATGGAAAATCCAACGCTGTTCCGTAGAACTGAATTCGGCGGCCGCGCTGCGTGCTGCAGGCGAATTTTGTGGTCTAATGCCAATTCGGCAAACCCACACCAATGCCAAGCAGAAGCCTCTGCATAAAGGTGGGCTATGAAGTCGTCAATTGGTGCAGGCTGGGTAACTGGGACTCGTGTCAACCAGGTTATCTAAGTGCAAATGATGACTTTAGCGAAATGTTCAAATTGAACAAAATAGACGGGGGGTGACATACCTTTTCTTGTGCTGAGCACAAAGAAATCAAAAATAGGCTCGTAAACTGATCGGGAAGGCTGATGTGTCCAGATTTTCTTTTGCCGAAAAATGGGCGTGGCAAGTGAGGTTACGTCTTCTGGTCTGGTAATTTCGGGTGAATTTTTTTGGGCATTTAAAGGCACCGACACGGTAATAATTTGAAGTGCATATATGTGCACTATATGCATATATGAACGTAGAATTTGTAATGGTCGCCGTGGCACCATTGAAACGAATTTCAAAATGTGTCATTTTATCGCAATAATTTTTGGTAGCGATAAAAATATATCTTATTTCAATTATCTAAGTCTTCAACCTTGCTTAGCAACATAATTACATCCATACAACATAATAGCAAGATCGCATCAAACTTGTTGCTTCGAACATGTTCGATGATGTTTGCTGTTGCCGTGCGTAATGTTCCCCTAGTTTCGAATCAGCATCCGCCAATTCGAATTGCATGTCAAAGCTTTCAAGCGTAGGCGTAAGGGTCATGTTCCGCTCAGATGCATCTTTGTCGGTGCTGAATCATAGAAAAAGCTCTTTTTTGCAGAGAGCCTGGTCTATAAATGTTGCTGCCCTCCTCTATTTGCCCTCTTTCTGATCGGTCGAATTCTAAGTTCAACTCCACGTCGGTTAGCACAGCGTTTGCTACACGTGTTGAGTATATACTCGTGCGTCAAAATAACGTTAAGTCTGTGAAAATTAAAACTGCACATATATGCAGTTCAAATTATTTCCGTGTCGGTGCCTTTAAATGCCTAAAAAAAAAAATTGACCGAAATTACCAGACCCGAAGACGTAACCTCACTTGCCACACCCATTTTCGGCAAAAGAAAATCTGGACACATCAGCCTTCCCGATCAGTTTACGAGCCCATTTTTGATTTCTTTATGCTCAGCACAAGAAAAGATAACCTGGTTGACACGAGTCCCAGTTACTCAGCCTGCACCAATTGACGACTTCATAGCCCACCTTTATGCAGAGGCTTCTGCTTGGCATTGGTGTGGGTTTGCCTAATTGGCATTGGACCATAAAATTCGCCTGCAGCACGCAGCGCGGTCGCCGAATTCAGTTCTACGGAACAGCGTTGGATTTTCCATTTGGAGTCTGTTGCAGCAGAAACATCCACCGTTGGACACCGATTGCCTGTGTGCATCGCCTCGCTTTGCTCTGAGATCGAGCTTAATTTTGCCTCACCCCCCCTTGCAGTGCAAGTGCAGCTGCGCAGCCACTAGAAAGCTTTCTAGCATTGGCTTATGTTTAGTCTTAGTTTTCTTATCTTTGCTTGCACTCGGTCAGTGCAAATGAATATTAATGAATAATTTTTTTTATATTTTTTTTGAATAATATCCTGAGTATAGAATCTATTTATCGCAGTGAACGGGGTATAATTGTGTGTGTGAAGCCAATCAAAGAAATAATATAGCCAAAATCGTTTAAAATATGCTATGTGTGTGAGCTTGTGAATTGGCATACATTGATTCGGTCAGATCCATTCGCAGATCAATTTTTCGAATTAAAAATATAAAATAGTTGCCAGTCCCGTAAAGATAAAATTGCCCCTAAATTTAACATTTGCAGAATTCATGATAATAAGAACAATATAAGAAAATTAGTGCTAAATTAACCTAACAAAAACCAACACCACCAACATACACCTACATCTGCATCGTTGGAAGGCCTTTCATCGTGGAGATTCATGTAAGTGACAAAACTTATTTTTATATTGCTTTAATCTCATTGTTCTGCAATGATCAGTTCAGTTTAATTGTTTTCCCTGGTTTTGCTTATCTGTACATAAATTGTACGTATGTATATATGTACACGCGCATGTACAGCGGCAAAGTTTTACCGCCGGTTAAGTGCTTGTATGTACGTATGTTTGTATTTATGCTCAGCCTCTGATCATATACATGCAGGCATACCTACATACCAAAGCTCGAGCTGTATGTACATACTGACAATAAATTGTCTGCTTTGCGAGCAACGTGAAATCAATAATTATTTTCTCATTCCACTGCTGAATTATTTACTATAACAAAAGATAATATTAAACCCGACTAAAATTTTCAATTATATATGCATATGTATATATGTCTCTATATATATAAAAAACTATATATATATATAATTATATATATCATTTCTTATATATGTGGTATATATAGTTTGCCTACCATATTTTACCATAACAATCATTAATTTCTGCAATTAATAAAATCAATGTTTGCGAACAAACAAAGTCGATTGCTCACATGCCGACATACATACATACATATTGCAAACGAAAGCTCACGCAATATTGATCAGCTGTTTCGCTGGTTTAATGATCTGCTCAACTACACTACCCTACACAAACTAAGGAGAGTACATGAATATTTCTGCCTTTGATAATTTTGCACTGTTAGACTGTATTTAATATTAATTGAAAAGAAAAACAAAATTTATTATGAGCCTTTTGCTGGTACACCAGTGAACAACAAAATAAGTACAATTTAAAAATTACGAAAAAAAAAAAAAAGAATTGATTATAAATGCCTTGCCTTCTACTAGTAGTTTTGAAAGAGTTTGCTCTTAGACAATTGTTAGTTAGGGTCAAGAATGCCATATGGCTGAAAAGATGTATTATGATTTAAGAAATAAACGTTGCCATTAATAATGAATCTTTGAATGTATTATTAATTCCTGAAGACATGGTATAGTGAACAGGTAGACAATTCTGTTCTTGGGATACTCTCTTACTGCCTCGCGCTGAGTATCATGGTTGGGTAAGGTACAGACTGCGAGCGTCGAACAACACCTCAGACGTCGCACTACGCTAGATGCATACTTGTACAAGCCTTCCTTATATTTTTTTCTCTTTTTGGCCTTGTTGTGTTATAATTGTTTTGGGAGTGTATCTCCATTCGTATAGTTTCTGAGGAATCCTAAATAAATTTTATGTACTGGAGTCGATGATCAGCAAAAACCCACCCCACCCCGAACGAGCTTAGGGAACCAGAGGATTCCGATCGCTGTACACATTCGACTTGTGAACTTCCCGTTCATATACTGAAGACCAGTAAGTTACAAAAATTTATGGCGTCCAACGTGTGGGGCCCTCTCCAGACGTAAAAACAAAAAAAGGAATAAATAACACCTACTTTCCAAAGCTTTATTTGCCCCCGTGCGGACGCTTGTATACATATATGCGCCCAAACGTGTGAGTCCTCGGCCATCAAATAAAGTTTGATTATGTTACCATTATAGTAGATTTCCCCACTCACAACATTTGTGCTGAGTGAAAAATTTGGCATGCGTTGCTACGATAGTCTTGTCTAGCTTCCGCCGGTACAGATACATTCGGTTAGTTAGAATTGTTTTAAGGACTACGATTGTTGGATAATTCTGTATTAGGATTACCTTCCGAGAAACCATTGACTTTTCTTTTTCCGATTTGCTAAAAAATAGCAATGAACATCAGCTATGCATATATATGTATATCTTTTTATATATATGATTTTCTTCTCTCACATTATTGCTCGCTTTTGTTTCTTCGTTAGGTCTAGGAAATACTATTGTTTGATTAGCTATCGCTGTGAAATACTGTCATACCCAATTTCAGAATATTGAAGTCAGAGCATTGTTGCCTACCAATACTGATTGCTAGTTTGACATATTTTTCTTGCGGATCTGATTAAATAAGCGTGGACCCTAGTACCATAACATTTGATTGGATTATTTAGTTATTTTGTTTTCGTTGAAAGTTTAGTTAGTTGTTGTCATGGAACTCGTGATCATGCTGCTTTTGCATAAACTTGCCGAATAGCTTTACTAGATAGACAGCGCAAATCAAGAAATTAGAACCTTTCGTTAATTTCAATAGCCCATATAATAAAAACCTGCTTTTTACTAACTGCATCTTTTGTATTCTAATTGTTCTATCTATTCATTTACCGATATATGTCATGCAGGAAACCTTTTATTATGAAAATGCCTGTTACAAACAGCCCTCGAACAACGCCAACTCCTTTGGCCTCTACAGATAGTAAATGTGCTATCTGTAATCAATTAATGTACAACACGCACCCTTGCTACTCCTTAGCATGTTTGCATGTCTTTCACAAACTTTGCCTAGAAAATTGGATGGCCAGTAATTCTTGTTGCTATTCTTGTAATGTCGCCATTCAACCTAACGATCCTAAGCTGGTCGTCGGTAATTGCTCTCCTCCTAGAGCACAGCCGATCGCACCGACTGCACAAAACACAACGAGAGTTATGACTCGTAACTTGACCAAAGCTTTAGAGCAAGTTCAAGAGCCTCGCTCCTTGAATCAAGGCGCTGCCGCTTCATCAGTTTTGGACGTGAGTAACAGTCCTACTCAAGCAGCTCCAGTTAGATCCACTCGTGGTAGACAACGATGAAGGTCTTATCGCCCTCCACCTGCCCACCGCAACAACGAGTTTGATTATACGATTATTCAGAATATGATTGAAGAAACAGTAACTCGATTAATGTCGTCTTTGAACACCCAAACAAACCCGGTGCATGTTCAAGCCCAGTCTGTTCCCGCGCGAGAAACACCATCTCCCGTAACTTCATCCCTTTTTACCCGTAAGACTGCAGATATTATGCAGAAGTGGAATTTACATTTCGATGGATCTCCAGAAGGTTTAGGGGTGGAAGAATTTATATATAGGGTAAAATCACTAACAGATGAAACTTTGGATAGCGATTTTACGGCCATGTGCAAACGGAGAAAGTTTGGAGAACCTTTCTCAGCTTTTTATGAAAGCGTGGCTTCGCTTATCGATAAATCCTCCATAAAAATTGCAGAAGAAGAATTAGTCGAAATTCTTAAAAACAATTTGTTGCCTGACACACGTCAGAAACTGCTGTACCAACCTGTACATTCTGTGGGACATTTGCGTCGCCTTGTACAGATGAATGAGAATTTAGCGTACGAACTCAATTGTCGAGCTGAGCAAGTACGCAAATCAAAGCCTTTTGCTCCTCAAAGACAAATTAACGCGCTTGAAGAATCGTGTGCTGAACCTGAAGAAGAAGACGTTCAACATGATCTCGAGCTCGCTGCTCTTCGTAATGCCCATGAAAAACTTACTTGCTGGAATTGTGATGAGCTTGGTCACATTTGGGAGAATTGTCTTGCGTCTCGACGTATTTTTTGCTACGGTTGTGGTAAACCTAATGTTTACAAGCCACAATGTAAAAATTGCTTGCAAAAACTGTCGGAAAACCGTCGACAGGGAGCATCCAACAACACCCGGATGCCCCCAAAACCATAAATTTGAATATTTCCAATCCCGTACAGAATACCACATCAGATTTGTCAGATCCAGTATCCTCTATTTCTGTCCCTCTTTATCATCGCTCGTATGATGATCGACTGAAAAACTATTTAGAAATTAAGAATCGTATTTTTAGTCAACCCATTCCCGTTAATAATCGCGTTCGCCGATTAAAAACTTATTATGCTAAAATTAAAGAAAATAACAAACACATCATATCCACTATCTTTAATAATAATCAAGATTTACGTAGCTATGCAGAAGTATCGTTTCTAGACTTTACAGAACTTGGTCTGTTAGATACTGGCGCGAATATCAGTTGCATAGGCTCCACTCTAGCTGCTAAAGACTTTTCAGCGCTTGTGCAATACAAACCTTTGAAGTCATATGTCCACACAGGTGGACACAGGTGGAGAAAAACAAAATATTACCGGTGTTTTGAACGTTGAATTAGCATATAATAATTTGGTAAAACCACTCAAACTGTATGTTATTCCGTCAATAAGGCAAAAACTTATCTTGGGTCACGATTTTTGGAGAATATTTCAGCTTGCTCCCAATATCATTGGCGCACTCGATTCACCCTCCGCGTCATTAGACTTGCCAGATCCAAATTCTTATCCATTGAGCCCCCAACAGCTTCATCAGCTCGCTGTTATTAAAGAATTGTTTCCAAACGCATTAGAGAAACTTGGCCGAATTTTGCTCATTGAACATCATATCGATGTTGGAGAAGCAAAGCCCGTCAAGCAACGCTTCTATCCCGTCAGCCCAGCTGTTGAGAAGTTGCTGTATGAAGAAATCGATCGAATGTTAGCCGTGGATGTTATAGAATCCTCAGTTAGTACTTGGAGTTCCCTCATGCGCCTCGTGGTCAAGCCTAATAAAGTTCGCCTTTGTCTTGACGCACGTAAGCTTAACGATGCTATCACGAAAGACGCTTTTCCTCTGCCTAGCATTGATGGAATCTTTTCGCGTTTGCCTCGTGCGAATCTGATTACTAAGCTTGATTTAAAAGACGCTTATTGGCAAATACCGTTGTCTCCGCAATCTAAGCCTTTAATCGCCTTTACTGTCCCTGGTCGCCCACTTTACCAATTTAAAGTGATGCCTTTTGGTCTCTGTAACGCTCCCTCAACTATGTGTCGTCTTATGGATGATATCATACCGCCAGATCTAAGACATTGCGTATTCGGATATCTCGATGACCTTTGTATTGTCTCTGAAGATTTTTCTTCGCATCTCGCTGTTTTAGTTAGACACGCAGAGCAATTCCGCAAAGCCAACATTACTTTAAATATAGCAAAAAGTCAGTTTTGCGTAACCAGTATTACCTATCTTGGTTATGTAATTGGAAGTGGTGGTATTTGTACTGACCCTTCAAAAATCTCTTGTATCGTTAATTGGCCTCCACCAAAGAATCTAAAACAGGTTCGTGGATTTTTAGGAATCTGTGGATGGTACCGTCGATTTATTCACAACTTCGCAGACCTGTCTTGCCCCATTACTAATGTGCTTTCCACAAAATCTAAGTTTGTGTGGACTTCAGAAGCTCAGTCGGCTATGGACAAGTTAAAAATCGTATTGACCTCCGCCCCCGTATTAACCAATCCCGATTTTGCTAAGAAATTCTATTTACATTCCGATGCCAGTGATTTTGGCATTGGCGCAGTCCTAACTCAGCTTTCCGATGACAAGGAAGAGAAACCTATTGCATATATGTCAAAGAAATTAAGTAGCGCACAACGTAACTACAGCGTCACCGAACGTGAATGTTTAGCTGTCATCCTTGCTATAGAGAAGTTTCGATGTTATTTAGAACTTCAAGAGTTCGAAGTAATTACCGATCATTCATGCTTGGTTTGGCTTATGCGTCAACAAAACGTGAGCGGAAGACTCGCTCGCTGGATTTTTCGCTTACAGCAATATAAATTCTCAATCTCTCATCGTAAAGGAAAGGAACATGTTGTCCCCGATGCACTCTCTCGCTTATGCGAGAATGAAATCGCAGAATTAGATATGAGCCCAATCATTGATTTGAATTCTAAAGCCTTCTCAGAAACCACTTATAACACGCTTAAGACTCGTTATAGCGAAAATCAAGCCCGATTTCCAGATCTGAAAATCGTTGATAACTACTTGTATATTCGCACAGAGCATGTTTCCGGAGAGGAAGTACAAGATAAACTTTCGTGGAAATTATGGGTTCCAGAAACCTCAGAATTGATGTTCTTAAACAAGCGCATGATAGTTGCACTTCAGCTCATGCAGGAATGCATAAAACTATTGAAAAGATTCGTCGTCACCTCTTTTGGCCTGGTTTGGCAAAAGATGTAAGAAAATATGTACGCTCATGCGACAAATGTAAAGAGAACAAAGCTCCAAATTACACGCTTCGTCCTCCCATGGGTGCTCATAATCCCACCTGTAGACCTTTCCAAAGGCTTTACATTGATCTTTTAGGCCCATATCCCCGCAGCAAATATGGCCATGTAGGCTTATTAATCGTTCTTGACCATTTTAGTAAATATCATTGGTTACAGCCTCTTAAGAAGTTCACTTCCAAAGCTGTACAGGATTTTTTACTACATCAGATTTTTCACAGTTTTGGTGTGCCCGAAACCATTGTCAGTGACAACGGCACTCAATTCAAAGCCCATGAATTTAATGCCTTTCTTACCGAGCTTGGTATTAACCATACTTATACCGCCTTATATTCGCCGCAAAGCAATGCCGCTGAACGTGTTAATCGATCTCTTTTAGCCGCCGTCCGTTCATATCTAAAACACGATCAGACTGAATGGGATGCTCATTTGACAAGTATCTCTTGTTCTCTTCGATCATCCGTTCATCAGTCTATCGGATGTTCCCCATACAGAGCTCTATTTGGCTAGATATGATAACGCATGCCGCCGATTATAAGCTGCTAAAATCCTTATCATTATTGGAAGAACCTGTTGTGCCTATTTCTCACTCTGATAACTTAGCTTTACTAAGAAAAGATATTCAAGCTAATATTCGCCGAGCCCATGATAAAAATACAGCACAATATAACCTTCGCAGCAGACCTGTATCCTTTAAAGAAGGTCAGGAAGTATTTCGCCGAAATTTCGCTCTCAGCAAGTTTACGCATAATTTCAATGCCAAACTTGGCCCACAATTCGTCAAATGTCGTATTGCAAGAAAGCTTGGTAACTGTTATTACCAATTAGAAGACTTGCAAGGAAAAGATATTGGAACCTATCACGCTAAAGATCTTCGTAGCTGATTTCCCGCTAATCTTTCCGTCTGACGGTGTCAGATTATCGGGTGGTGTAATGGTCGCCGTGGCACCATTGAAACGAATTTCAAAATGTGTCATTTTATCGCAATAATTTTTGGTAGCGATAAAAATATATCTTATTTCAATTATCTAAGTCTTCAACCTTGCTTAGCAACATAATTATATCCATACAACATAATAGCAAGATCGCATCAAACTTGTTGCTTCGAACATGTTCGATGATGTTTGCTGTTGCCGTGCGTAATGTTCCCCTAGTTTCGAACCAGCATCCGCCAATTCGAATTGCATGTCAAAGCTTTCAAGCGTAGGCGTAAGGGTCATGTTCCGCTCAGATGCATCTTTGTCGGTGCTGAATCATAGAAAAAGCTCTTTTTTGCAGAGAGCCTGGTTTATAAATGTTGCTGCCCTCCTCTATTTGCCCTCTTTCTGATCGGTCGAATTCTAAGTTCAACCTCACGTCGGTTAGCACAGCGTTTGCCACACGTGTTGAGTATATACTCGTGCGTCAAAATAACGTTAAGTCTGTGAAAATTAACACTGCACATATATGCAGTTCAAATTATTTCCGTGTCGGTGCCTTTAAATGCCTAAATTGACCGAAATTACCAGACCCGAAGACGTAACCTCACTTGCCACGCCCATTTTCGGCAAAAGAAAATCTGGACACATCAGCCTTCCCGATCAGTTTACGAGCCCATTTTTGATTTCTTTATGCTCAGCACAAGAAAAGATAACCTGGTTGACACGAGTCCCAGTTACTCAGCCTTCACCAATTGACGACTTCATAGCCCACCTTTATGCAGAGGCTTCTGCCTGGCATTGGTGTGGGTTTGCCTAATTGGCATTGGACCATAAAATTCGCCTGCAGCACGCATCGCGGTCGCCGAATTCAGTTCTACGGAACAGCGTTGGATTTTCCATTTGGAGTCTGTTGCAGCAGAAACATCCACCGTTGGACACCGATTGCCTGTGTGCATCGCCTCGCTTTGCTCTGAGATCGAGCTTAATTTTGCCTCACCCCCCCCTTGCAGTGCAAGTGCAGCTGCGCAGCCACTAGAAAGCTTTCTAGCATTGGCTTATGTTTAGTCTTAGTTTTCTTATCTTTGCTTGCACTCGGTCAGTGCAAATGAATATTAATGAATAATTTTTTTATATTTTTTTTGAATAATATCCTGAGTATAGAATCTATTTATCGCAGTGAACAGGGTATAATTGTGTGTGTGAAGCCAATCAAAGAAATAATATACGAGGGTCGTTTGATAAGTCCGTGACTTTTTGTATTTGCCGCGCACCTGCTCTAAATACAACACTGCTCCTGTCAGCAGTTATCGATTAACAGCTGACTGTAAAATTTTGAGAAACCTGCGTTTTTTGGTTTGCGTTTTATAGGCATTGAAAGCAGACGATCTCGTGAATTTTAACGAAAATGGAAAAAGTGAATTTCGTGTGCTAATTAAGCATTATTTTTTGCGTAAAAAATCCATCACCGAAACCAAGGAAAGACTTGATAAATATTATGGGGACTCTGCACCATCAATTTCAATGGTTAAGAAATGGTTTACTGAGTTCCGTTGTGGTCGTACCAGTACAAGTGATGCCGAACGTTCAGGTCGCCCAAAAGAGGTCGTCATGCCAGAAATCGTCGACAAAATCCATGGAATGATATTGGATGATCGGAGAATGAAAGTGCGTGAGGTAGCTGAGGCTGTAGGCATCTCAACTGAACGGGTACATCACATTTTACATGAATATTTGGACATGAAAAAGCTTTCCGCGCGATGGGTGCCGCGATTGCTCACACACGACCATAAGCGCAACCGTGTGACCATTTCAAAGGAGTGTTTGGCGATGTTCAACCGCAATCCAAACGAATTTTTGCGCCGTTTCGTTACCGTAGACGAAACATGGATCCACCACACCACACCAGAGACCAAAGAACAATCAAGACAGTGGGTTTCTCCGGGTGAACGTGCACCAAAGAAGGCCAAGGTGGGTCTGTCGGCCAACAAGGTCATGGCCACAGTTTTTTGGGATGCACAAGGTATCATTCACATCGATTACCTTGAAAAGGGTAAAAACGATCACCGGCGAATATTATTCAGAGCTTTTGGACAGATTCGATATTGATTTGAAGCAGAAACGACCGCATTTGGCGAAAAAAAAAGTGCTGTTCCATCAGGACAATGCACGGGTGCACACGTGTGTAGTCAGCATGGCAAAATTTCATAAATTGGGCTACGAACTGCTACCCCATCCAGCATATTCTCCAGATTTAGCCCCCTGTGACTATTTTTTGTTTCCAAACATGAAGAAATGGCTCGGCGGTAAGAGATTCGGGTCAAATGAAGAGGTCATCACAGAAACAAACGACTATTTTGAGGGCCTTGAGAAAACCTATTATTTGGAAGGAATAAAAAAATTGGAAAAACGCTGGACTAAATGTAATAGAGCTAAAAGGAGATTATGTTGAGAAATAAAACGCTTCTTTGACGAAAAAAATATATTTTATTCAAAAAGTCACGGACTTATCAAACGACCCTCGTAGCCAAAATCGTTTAAAATATGCTATGTGTGTGAGCTTGTGAATTGGCATACATTGATTCGGTCAGATCCATTCGCAGATCAATTTTTCGAATTAAAAATATAAAATAGTTGCCAGTCCCGTAAAGATAAAATTGACCCTAAATTGAACATTTGCAGAATTCATGATAATAAGAACAATATAAGAAAATTAGTGCTAAATTAACCTAACAAAAACAACCACCAACATACACCTACATCTGCATCGTTGGAAGGCCTTTCATCGTGGAGATTCATGTAAGTGACAAAACTTATTTTTATATTGCTTTAATCTCATTGTTCTGCAATGATCAGTTCAGTTTAATTGTTTTCCCTGGTTTTGCTTATCTGTACATAAATTGTACGTATGTATATATGTACACGCGCATGTACAGCGGCAAAGTTTACCGCCGGTTAAGTGCTTGTATGTACGTATGTTTGTATTTATGCTCAGCCTCTGATCATATACATGCAGGCATACCTACATACCAAAGCTCGAGCTGTATGTACATACTGACAATAAATTGTCTGCTTTGCGAGCAACGTGAAATCAATAATTATTTTCTCATTCCACTGCTGAATTATTTACTATAACAAAAGATAATATTAAACCCGACTAAAATTTTCAATTATATATGCATATGTATATATGTCTCTATATATATAAAAACTATATATATATATAATTATATATATAATTTCTATATATGTGGTATATATAGTTTGCCTACCATATTTTACCATAACAATCATTAATTTCTGCAATTAATAAAATCAATGTTTGCGAACAAACAAAGTCGATTGCTCACAGCCGACATACATACATACATATTGCAAACGAAAGCTCACGCAATATTGATCAGCTGTTGCGCTGGTTCAATGATCGGCTCAACTACACTACCCTACACCTAGGAGAGTACATGAATATTTCTGCGTTTGATAATTTTGCACTGTTAGACTGTATTTAATATTAATTGAAAAGAAAAACAAAATTTATTATGAGCCTTTTGCTGGTACACCAGTGAACAACAAAATAAGTACAATTTAAAAATTACGAAAAAAAGAAATTGATTATAAATGTCTTGCCTTCTACTAGTAGTTTTGAAAGAGTTTGCTCATAGACAATTGTTAGTTAGGGTCAAGAATGCCATATGGCTGAAAAGATGTATTATGATTTAAGAAATAAACGTTGCCATTAATAATGAATCTTTGAATGTATTATTAATTCCTGAAGACATGGTATAGTGAACAGGTAGACAATTCTGTTCTTGGGATACTCTCTTACTGCCTCGCGCTGAGTATCATGGTTGGGTAGGGTACAGACTGCGAGCGTCGAACAACACCTCAGACGTCGCACTACACTAGATGCATACTTGTACAAGCCTTCCTTATATTTTTTTCTCTTTTTGGCCTTGTTGTGTTATAATTGTTTTGGGAGTGTATCTCCATTCGTATAGTTTCTGAGGAATCCTAAATAAATTTTATGTACTGGAGTCGATGATCAGCAAAAACCCACCCCACCCCGAACGAGCTTAGGGAACCAGAGGATTCCGATCGCTGTACACATTCGACTTGTGAACTTCCCGTTCATATACTGAAGACCAGTAAGTTACAAATTCGACCGATCAGAAAGAGGGCAAATAGAGGAGGGCAGCAACATTTATAGACCAGGCTCTCTGCAAAAAAAGAGCTTTTTCTATGATTCAGCACCGACAAAGACGCATTTGAGCGGAACATGACCCTTACGCCTTCGCTTGAAAGCTTTGACATGCAATTCGAATTGGCGGATGCTGGTTCGAAACTAGGGGAAAATTACGCACGGCAACAGCAAACATCATCGAACATGTTCGAAGCAACAAGTTTGATGCGATCTTGCTATTATGTTGTATGGACGTAATTATGTTGCTAAGCAAGATTGATGACTTAGATAATTGAAATAAGATATATTTTTATCGCTACCAAAAATTATTGCGATAAAATGACACATTTTGAAATTCATTTCAATGGTGCCACGGCGACCATTACAATGCGGGAGTGCTAGCGAAAGCGCCTGCGGCCGCGGACGTTCCCCACGATAAGCCGTCGGCCAAGCACGCGTGACACGCGACATATGCACGTGATCCCCGAGAAAACCACGTGGTGGACCCACTAACACATAGGCAGCGTGTACGTGTTAATGACGTGGACCACGTGCATCTCAGCAGGGCATGCCCTGCTATTAGCCCCTCTTACTAAAAGTCTTAGTAGTCTTAGTATTTATAAATTTTCTATAAAGACCCTGGCGAGACTGAAATATGTACCCCAGCCTGAGAAAACGTCCTTACAACCTCCTGAATATGTTTGGTGAATGCGACCAAGACGCCATTTGTTAATGGGAAGATTGTCTTCTTTAACAACAACTAAATCATTTACTTCTTCGGACTTCTATTCATGTTGCCAACGAACACAGAATTGTTGTTGGATTGCTTCGAACCGTTGCCAGCGATTGATGATAGAATATGACTTCTCGTTAATCTCAGGTTCGGGTTTAGATAACACAGGGCCTCCAATGAGAAATTGGCCAGGATTTAGGGCTAATGGATTCGTCGGATCTTCCGACATCGGTGAAATTGGTCTTGAATAAAGGCATGCTTCAATTTTTGATAGCAGGGTAGCAAATTCTGCGAAAGTATACTTAGCAAAGGAAGTAGATTTATAGAATAAGGCCTTAAAACTTTTGACTCCTGTTTCCCAAAGTCCTCCCATATGAGAAGCGCCTGGGGGTATAAAATGACAAGTGAGAGGTTGAAAGTTTAAAATTATATGATCCTTTGCTACGTGGAGAAAGTCATCATTGAAAGCCTTCGCAGTGCCAACAAAATTAGTTCCGTTGTCGGAATGTACTTGCAATCTGGATACAAAGCGAGTAAAAGCTTCAAGAAACGCATCGGTTGTCAAATCAGTAGTTGGTTCCAAATGAATAGCCTTGGTACAAAAGCAGTCGAATACGCAAACATATCCTTTCGAAATGCGGCATGCACGACCAATAATGCTTTTTATTTCAAATAGCTCAGCATAATCATTACCTGGAAAAAGTGGTCCGATAAATGGGTAAATCACCAATAAGCTGAGATTGAATTTTCTTGTTATGGATAGCACAGATCTTACAGGAGTTAATTATGCCCTTTACTAAATTTCGAAGTTTTGGAATCCAATATTTGGACCTTATAAGGCGAACAAGGAGTTGATTCTCTCCGTGAAGTGCAATGCGATGCGTAAAGCGATCTAGTAGCATTGTAAGGTTGCTAGAATACGGTAAGAGAATTGGATAACGCTCATCATAGACTGCATGCTCTAAGGATTCCGTGGCTGTCAATAAAAGGATTCAGATTGAGTAAAGAACTGGATGGAGGAATAGGTTTCTTTCGTGTGGCTATAGCTACCAAGGAAGTCACGCCATTGATCCCAATGAAACTCCTGTAGCCACAGTTCCTTCATGAACATTTTGGCTTGAACAACAAAGGGAGAAAGCCACCCAGCTGGCTCGAAAAGTTTTGCAATATGGTCTAACACTTCCCGTTTTGTGTATGTTGGTTTGTAAGCGATTGGAGAAATAACAAAATAAAACTCATCCGATGTTGCTTTCCATCGAATGCCCAGAGTTTTTGCCGTGTTGACTTCTTTAAAGTCCAAGAAATTGGTATGTAGCAAATGACCGGTTGGAATATGTTTTAGCACTGCTTTCTTGTTAGAAGTCCATTTGCGTAATAGGAACCGTGCTGAACTAAGTGCATTCTGAAGTTCAGAAATCATTAAAATTTCAACTGCTTCAGAATGTGTACCTGCTAACATGGTGCGCAAATGACTTCGAAAGTTACAGTATCTAATTCACAATCACAAATAACACATTCTTGATTACGGAACAGGATTCTTTGGTGGAAGTGTGTGAAGGATAAACTTGAATCTGCCGATACATTTTTGTTATATCGGCATTAAACACTATTTTGAAGAACCGCTACCTTAACAGTTGCAAGGCTAAATCAGACTGAAACACAGGACCTGGATACAAGGTATTGTTGAGACTAACCCCATTTGTCGATTTGCTGGAAGCATTGAAAACAACGCGGACCTTTGTAGTGGTGCTGTCTGGCTTAAAGACAGCATGATGAAGCAAATGAAATTTGGAGAATGATTGTCAGGAGAGACCTGCCGCATATGGTTTAAAATAATGTATTCTTGAATGATGGAATCGAACTCTTTTTTATGTTTAGGACATATATTAGAACGAGATTAATTTTTAAAAATTGTGACAATGTAATAGATCTGGAGTGACCTATGTTAATATTCTGTGGATCTTGAGATGGCAGTGATACTAAATATCTTCCAGATTTATCTCGATGTGTTGTTTGTTGAAAGTATTCTTCGTAACAAATATCATTTTTCGCTGTTTGCTGGACAGGAATATCTTCCACCTCCCAAAATTTTGTTTGTCGAGGGGCTCTTCACGCAAATAGTCAATGGATGTGGATGTTGTTCCTGGCACTTAATATTATCCATCCAAAAACAGTCTCTTGACCCAAAATAGTTCCACATATGTTTGATTTGACGCCACTTAAAAGGATAGATGGCAGGACATCAGGACCGAGAAGTACGTCAATTTGTTCACTTTGAGAAAATGACGGATCGGCCAATTGTATGTTTGGCATATTTCATAATTTAGACCTTGGAATGGTGTTGGGTGGTAATTTTCCTGCTCATTTCGACAATACATATGTTGATGCATCCATTTGCATTCGTGGTCGCGTTGGAGAGGATATATGAACCTGACATAGTTTCTGCGTGGGGGACGACACGTTATTAATGCCCGATATTTTAGCTTGGACTTATTGGAAAAGCAATGTGATCAAATTAAAAAGTCTTTCTGAGATGAAAGACCAATTAAATCCAAATCAATTAAAGCTCTTACAGGATACATAATGCCTTATTGTTATATGTTTACAATGGCAGTTCCTAACAGAACTTCACGTTGCTGCGAAACGAGATAACTCTGCAATTCTTCGTTGGTGGTGGGAGTGGACTGTTTTGTTTGAGCAACATGTGCATTGGTTGCTGAATTTGATCTCGGATTAATTGTATTAGACTCGCTTCGATGTAGGAGACTGTTTTGACTGTGCTGGAGCAATCTCTCAGCTGGTGCCCTCTGGCGAAACAAATGAGACAAAGTATTATCTGTTTGAAATATATGCCTCTCTTTGAGGCACTTTCATTTGTAGAAAATGAGGACATAAGTGGATCGGATGATTTTCATTGGTGCAAAGATGTTCTGACCTTACCGTTCACTTTGGATTCGAAAGAATTTATATTTATTGATGTAGACTGACCTTTTGTGTGCTTTAGTTGGGAGAAAGTGGAGGCGGAGGTTCTCACATCCTCGATTGCTTCTAACGTACGGTAACGTTCACTAAGGAAAGTATTCATATCCTCCCAGGAAGGTATTTCAACCTTGTTTGCTAAGGACTGTTCCCATAATGATAAAGTCAGTTTGTGTAGTTTTGACGAACAGAGGTAAACTAATAGACAATCCCAATTTTTGTGAATATTTCGGAATATTTTAATGCAATCAAGCAGTTTTTGATGGTGCTCTTGAGCTCTTTTAAGGCGGAACCCGAGTCATGGTTAACAGTGGATAGATTGAACAAAATTTTTAGTTGACTGTTGACCTTAAGACGTTTATTTTCGAAGCGTTCTTGTAGTGTGTTCCAAGCGGAGTCAAAACCATCATTTGTGAGGAGGAACGTAGCTACGATGGAATTAGCTTCTCCACTTGTCTTAGAAATTAAGTGAAATAGTTTTTCAACAGAAGATAATCTTTTATTATTGACGTAGATAGCTGTGAAAAAGTCACGGAAAGTCGGCCACTTTAGATAATCGACTTTGAAAATCTCGGAGCGAAAACTGTTGATAGAGTAGGCGTAGTACTTATGGCTGATGCGCGTTCGACAAGTTCACCCAGTTGACCCCCAGATCGCTCATACACTGAGTAACAATAATCATATTCCGATTGCATGGTAATTCTGTCGTCTGGATTGGAACTTTCATCCGCCAGTGCCTTTGAACACCGTTCAAACCGTTTCAACCTTTTCCCATAAGGATCGAACTTGTTCTAATCTAACCTTAAGAGTATACAACCAGATATCAGAGGATGTAGTTATCTTGGATTCGAATTGATCAGTCTCACCTCCTTTCTGCTTAAGACAGCGGAAAGGCTCGTAGATCTGCACATACGGTGTGTTGAATACGAGTCATTTGGTAGTTTAGCAAAAATGTACTTTTACATTAAGTAGTAGCCTTTTATATTAAGTAGTAGCTTTTTTCTATTGAGTAGTAGTTTTTAGTGTTTAAGTAGTATACAAACATACGTATAACTTGAAATCACTCTAACATACATAATGAAATGCAGTTAATTAGCATAAGCTAGCTGTAAGTCTTTCCTTTGTTCTCTTGTCTTCTCCTTTTGTCAAAAATAGAAATACTCTTATTTGAATTTTTAATTCGTAGAAGCCTAGCTAATTTTCACTTTCCGCAAAAAGAGCAATAATTAAATTGCTTATTTAGTTTAACGTACTACAAACCCGTTTTATTTTTTTTTTCGGATTTAAAATTTGTTCATGAGGCGCCAATGGCGCCCGAGCAGAGACTATCGGAAAGTGAACTTGTTGCGTACATAAGCTTAAAACATTTTATAATTAAATAAAATTTTAAAATTCCTTGACTGCTCGCGGTATCACCCCAGTTCTATTTGTCGCGTTCACAATACATTGAGTATTGCATATTTGGTGCGGCTAATCTTCGCCTGAGAGTGACCTGTGGCTGGAATTAACCAACCATATTAATCAAGCTCATTTGGATTAATCTGAAGTGTCTTGCAACCCAATGGAAATTGACTTGGATTCTAGGGAAGTGGATTCGTCTGATAAACAGGTAACAGTGCCAACACAAAAGAAAATTTAAATGTAGACTTGAAGCATTGGCCGCTCAAGTAATTGCATCTTTGTATTGGCATTGAGACATCATATTTTATAAAAAAGTGTGAAAACAATTCGAAGCAAAAAAAAAAAAAAAAAATCTGAGCTAATTTAAAAATCTAAAATTAAATTAAAACACAAGAGTATTTAGATTCAGTTAATTCAATCTCGGACATTAAAAAATTTAATCATTTAATTTCATGTCTATCAGATGAAGCGTTAGGTACAGTGCAAGCATACCAAATGTCAGCAGCAAATTATCCAAAAGCATTAGCAAGTTTGCACCGTGTTTACGACAATAAATGCCTTATTTTCTTCGATACACTCGCTCAGATGTTTGACATTCCTCCTGTGACTAAGCCATCTGCACCCGCATTGAGGTCAATAATTGATAAGGTTTCGACAATTTTTGAGTCCCTTTTGTCGTTGGGTAATGAAAAAGATGTATCCAATGCAATGATCATTCATCTCGTTCTAAGGTAGATTATATTACAAAATCAAAATATGAAGAGCAACTTGATTATGATGTTTTGCCCAAGTGGTCTGACTGCGTTATAAATCTCAAAAGGCGATATAGAATATGACTGTAGAGGAATCCTCAAGAGCCAGAGTTGAACCAAAACCTGAGATCTCAATTAGAAAACCCACAAAGTCATCATTTGCCTGTTCCAAATCTACAAGTTCAGTTGATCCGATTTGTCTGTATTTCAACTCTTACCATAATATTGTCAACTGTCAAGGGTTTGCAGCAATGCCTGTTATGGAACGGTTTGAATTATCCAAAAGTAAAGGGTTATGTATAAACTGTCTTCATCGCATCACACCTTATTGCACAGGTATATAGCTCAGAATCAGTCAACAGACTGAGCCAGTTCTTACCGCTCAAGTAAATCACATTGCCAGTCATAATGAGCAATTCATACTTCCTACAGCTGTGGTCAAAGTACATGATAGGTTCGGAGAGGTTCATTTATTAGATGGAGGCTCTCAAGCTAATTTTATTACACAGAGCTTTCCACAAACCCTTCGGCTCTCAAGAATCAATAGTAAATTGACTGTATCAGTATTAGGCAAGTCAAATTTAGTAGCCAAAGGGGAAGTCAATGCTACAGTACACTGTCGAGTAAATAACTACCAGTTTAGTGCAGATTTTTGGGTTCTAAGTTCAATTTCGTGAGATCAGCCAGATTATAACCTGCCGATCAGCAAATGGAAAATCCCAGCAAACATTGAACTAGCAGATCCTCGTTTACACAAACCTCAGAAGATAGATTTGTTAATTGGAGTTGATCGCTTTTTTGATGCTGTGCTCGGGACAAATAAAATTATCTGAATTATTACTCTAAAAAAACATTATTAAGATGGGTAGTAGCGGGTCGATGGAAACAATTATACACTCACCAGGTATCTTGTGCCATGATTGCTACTTCAGAACATGGTACATTAGAAGCTCTTGTAGAAAGACTTTGGGAGATAGAAGAAATACTGAAATTATGTTCAAATTTTAACTATTCAGCTGAGCAACTTGCATGTGAGGATCATTTTAAGAAAAATATACGTCAGTTGTCTTCAGGTAGCTTGGAGGTTAGTTTGCCATTTAAATCTGACCCGTTTGGTTTGGGGTCTTCATTTGATGCAGCTAAGCGTTGATTTTTATCATTAGAGCACAGAGTGTGTAAAGACTCTACACTCTATTCAATGTACACTCAATTTATGAAAGAGTACCTTGAGATAGGTCATATGTCAGCTACAAATAATCAGATTCCACCAGGACCACATTATTTCTTACCACATCAGTGTCCCTGAGGCCTGATAGTAGTACCACCAAACTTCGAGTTGTTTTTGATGCCTCGTGCAGGACAACATCACAGAAATTATTAAATGATAAGCTTATGGTGGGTCCTACTATTCAGAGGGAACTAGTTTTGTCTTTAATTCGGTTTCGTTTGAATCGGTATGCACTAAGCCTGGCTTCGAAATCTGCACTAGATCAGATTCTATGACCAAGGAACTCCTATTTGGTGTAAAATTGAGAACCCTCATTCCAGACCGGAAGGACTGGGATGTTGGCAAGCCCATCAGCGACCCTCTCGGCATACACTGGTATACCAACTGGTCTAAGACTGATCAGGGGGTTGGAGCCAAAACCTCGAAGTGGCCACGGTTTTTCAATCCGAGGTTCATGCCATCGAGTTCTGCTGCCGGTTTATAGGCACAAAAGATCATTCTGGTCGCAGTTCGTCGCGCCTTCTCTGTTTGGAGACTCCCTTTTTCAAATAATAATAATAAATAGCTTGTCAGTGACGGTAATGAATTCGGACAACGCCATTTTCCATTATAAGGCACTTGTATGTTAGAGGAACATAATCGTAAAGCACTTTCAAATAGGTATTTAGGAATATAAATCAATTGTACGTACGTTTGTAGGAATTTAAAGCACTTGTATGTAAGTTTATAAGAATATAAATTAATTGTACGTAGGTTTATTGGAATGTAAAGCACTTGTATGTAAGTACATGGTATATAAAAATAAATCAATTGTATTTCCATATAACTACAAATCTAAGTTATATGGAACTATCAGTGCAAAAAAGGGTGGATGAGCGATCCGGCACGAAGGACCAAAATGTTCGCGGGAGAACGTAGGAGACCAGATCCAAGTTTGGGGAGAAATAGTAAATGTTGTTGTTGCTACTGCTTGTATTGCTCTTGCTGCTGTTGTTGTCGTTGCAGCTGCTGTTGCTGTTGAATATGTTGTATTTTCACTAGGTTCTAGTAAAAAACACTAGTGTTTCACTTTTTTATATTTAATGCTTGCTTAAGACTAGTGAGTACAATATCCAGAGTCCTTAACTACGCTTAGCTAAGAACAGCGGCAGAGAGGAAAGCTTTTATTGAGTGAAAGCTCCGCTTAAACGGGAAGCTTGTATTTGAAGCATAAGTTATGGTTAAACGCAATGGTGTTATATTCAGTACAAACATAAACTAAAAGGATAGCTACAGTCGAAAGGGCTGTAATACACCCGCTACCTCAATGCTAAATTATTTAAAACAAGTAAGAAAAGCAACAGTCGCGCAGCACGCGACTGTATGA
>JAEIHA010000364.1:0-27912 GCA_018904595.1 Zaprionus indianus | reverse complement strand
TAAAAGAAATATATTATAAATGGGAATCTCTATTAAGGTATCAATATAAGGGTATTCTTTCCTTCTAATCATTTATTTCACTGGAAAACTTTTGTAAATTGTTGAGCATTGATGACTTAATAATTGGTTAAAAAAATTTATAATTTGTATATTTTATTTATTTATTTATCATATTTATAATGATAAATAGGTACCTACAATATATAAGGGTAACTTCATAAAGCAATTCCCTCGTTCTAATCATCAATTTCATTTACAATAAAAACTCTTGTTAATTGTTGAGAATTGATATCTTAATAATTGGTTTAAAAAACTTTTTAAATTTAATATTTTAGGTTGAAAGTTGTTTACTAATTTGACTTGCTTTGCGATAATATATTCATATTTTATTAATATAGTTATAATGCTTATACCTTTGAGGAAACTTCAAAAAAAAAATAAAATAAAAAAACACAAATAAATAGGTCAAATAGGTTTGATTTGACCAAATAATGTGTTCTTAAGTGTTTATAAATGAAAGTATTATATGTATAGTACTACGCATAGTAATTTAACCTTGTTTACCTATATTACATTCATTTATAAACAAAAATAATGTGTTCTTAAGTATTTATAAATAAAAGTATTATGTGTATAGTACAACGCATAGTAATTTAACCTTGCTTACCTATATTACATTCATTTATAAACACTTAAGCACATATAATTTGGTCAATATATATACATACGAGGGTCGTTTGATAAGTCCGTGACTTTTTGTATTTGCCGCGCACCTGCTCTAAATACAACACTGCTCCTGTCAGCAGTTATCGATTAACAGCTGACTGTAAAATTTTGAGAAAGCTGCGTTTTTTGGTTTGCGTTTTATAGGCATTGAAAGCAGACGATCTCGTGAATTTGAACGAAAATGGAAAAAAGTGAATTTCGTGTCAGCATGGCAAAATTTCATAAATTGGGCTACGAACTGCTACCCCATCCAGCATATTCTCCAGATTTAGCCCCCTGTGACTATTTTTTGTTTCCAAACATGAAGAAATGGCTCGGCGGTAAGAGATTCGGGTCAAATGAAGAGAAACACAGAAACAAACGACTATTTTGAGGGCCTTGAGAAAACCTATTATTTGGAAGGAATAAAAAAATTGGAAAAACGCTGGACTAAATGTATAGAGCTAAAAGGAGATTATGTTGAGAAATAAAACGCTTCTTTGACGAAAAAAATATATTTTATTCAAAAAGTCACGGACTTATCAAACGACCCTCGTAATATAGGTTTTCTCAAGGCCCTCAAAATAGTCGTTTGTTTCTGTGATGACCCGAATCTCTTACCGCCGAGCCATTTCTTCATGTTTGGAAACAAAAAATAGTCACAGGGGGCTAAATCTGGAGAATATGCTGGATGGGGTAGCAGTTCGTAGCCCAATTTATGAAATTTTGCCATTAGCACACGAAATTCACTTTTTTCCATTTTCGTTAAAATTCACGAGATCGTCTGCTTTCAATGCCTATAAAACGCAAACCAAAAAACGCAGCTTTCAAAATTTTACAGTCAGCTGTTAATCGATAACTGCTGACAGGAGCAGTGTTGTATTTAGAGCAGGTGCGCGGCAAATACAAAAAGTCACGGACTTATCAAACGACCCTCGTACCAACCTCTCGATGATTCACTCTACACATCGAGAAAATCAAGTGCAACTCAATATTAATTGCTTTCAAGTGACATTATTCAATTTACGCCTTAATCAAAAGCTAAGTCAGACGAGTTGATTAAACTCATTTAATTTTAACGACACCCTAATAATAATATTATATAAATAATTTCAAGTATTTTGCACACCCAGACGCGCTAATGGTGCAGCCAATAAACATTAAAAGACAGTAAAAATAAACTGAATATGTAATTAACCAGTTAAACAGGCATATTAGACTTAATAAATAAAATCGGAACGATATATGAAAGGAAAGTGAATATATTATAAGGAGAGTATAGTACTTTCCTTTCTCTAATCATATAAATTCAAATTGAGTCAATAAGAAGCGTTTAATACTAACTCAATAAAGATATATCCCCTCTCTAATCAAACTAACTAACTATCAAACTAAATCTGTCTACACTTTTCGATCCCTTTTCAAAGTCTGTGCTCGCATTAAGGGTATTCCCACCACGACTGTACATACCATTTAAAGGAGAGCAGGAACTTAAGGAAACCAGGAATAACCGCAAGCTTCTCGTTCTTCTTAATGGCCGAAATGACACGATCGGCCACATCGTTGGGATTCAGTGTGGGCACCCATCTGCACGAAAGAACAATAAGAACTGTCAGTATTTGTGTAGATATACATATATAGTATTATCCGCCAACTCACCTGGCATTCACATCGTCAAACATGCCCGTGGCCTGTATGAAGAACGGGCAGATGCAGGTTGTTTGTATATTCGTGTGTCCAAGGACTTCCAGCTCCAGACGCAGCGCCTCATCGAAGCCAACCTATAATTATGCGAATGAACGAGAAGAGAACAAGTTTGTAAATCGTTTTATACACACAACATACAGATACATTTAGCTGATGTTACACAGTTATAGTAGTAGTACTAACCGCTGCAAATTTACTGGCACAGTAATCGACCAATTTGCTAATGCCCACATGGCCAGCCAGCGAGGCGATCGTCGCGATGTGTCCTCGTTCGTTCTCGATCATTTTGGGCAGAAACGCTTTTGCGGTCTGTTAGCAATGACAACGTGTTATTACAGTGTACAAGTCTGTGTGTGCGTGTGTTGATTCAACATACCCAAAAGTGTGCCATAACATTCACATTGAACGAGCGCTCGATCAGATGGTCCGGTGTATCCAACAGATGCAGACCGGACACAACGCCAGCGTTGTTTATGAGCAGTGTCACCTGTACAAGAGAGAGAGAGAGACAGCGAGATAAATACAAGTTTCTGTTTAGCATACACACACTTAAGATCTTGTGTTTTTATTAATTAACTTTACAGTTAGTTGTGCGAGGAAGTTGCGCAATTTGTGTGACACAAAGATACAAGATAAATGTGTTCTCGACTCGTTGTAAAAAACATTGCGAAACTTCATAAATCTTGTTGATGTTTGGGCGTTGGTTTGGATTGGGAAGTTCTTAATTGAAATTTTGTAAGGTAGGCGGGGTAATTTGGAAGGTGTAGATACTATGTATTTGGGGAATAAGATAAGGAACAAAATAAGGTCAATCAGTTCAGGCAAAATTAGGGATTTCCTTAGTTACAGATACTATATACTTAAGTGGGAATTAGATAAGGATCAAGATAACATTTAGCACTTCAGATAAAATTATGTATTTCTTTAAAAAAAGTGAACTGAATGGGGAGCTCTTAGCTCAGTATGAGGTACAGAAAATCTTCTTTAAATAATAGTAACATAAATTAGGATTTCGTTGCAAACTATAGCTAAGGAAAGTATTTCTTATTATTTAATTTATCTCTCTATTCTCTATAAATCCAAAGATTGCTGAGAATATCCTATAATACCTTTCATATAGAGTATTAAATGCCTAACTAAGTTTATTTGATCTTTCAATTCCTTTCATATTATACAAATCTAAAGGAATTTCTCTTTCTTCTGTTTTCTTTTTTATTCTTACAAATTTAAAGGTATCCCCTCTTCAACATTTCCAGGTTCGTATGTATTCTTATTCTTTACTTCGTATGTGTGATATGCATACATGCCTGAGCATATTTCTTCTTTCAATTTATATATGAACTATAAATTTATATACATATAAGTAAACTTTTACTTTCGCTTCTCATTAATATCAATGCATATCTCTTCATTCATTAAGAGTATATGGCTCCTCCTATACAAACATACCAAGTTATATTTAATTTCCCCCGACATATTCCCACTACCATTGTACCCTCACTTAATCTAAATAAATCTGTCCTCTCATTCTCATATTATCTAATACAATTTCATATTTCCCATGCTACATTCGCTTCTATTTTTAATTTTTTCATTTTATTCATTCATTTCTCCACCTCACTTTTATCTTTCGATTACAACAGTCTCTCTCTTTGTGTGTATGAAATCCCTTCATGTAATCGGAATTAAGATGCGTAAAATAGGCTAAGCCCCGTAACTGTAGCATGTCAAGGTCTAATTGCGAATAATGTTAAAATGCTTGTGGAATATGAAATATGATTTCGGCAATTAAAAATAAAATCAGACCGACAACAACATGATGAAGCTATCATAGCAACAAGTCAAGTTGTAAGTACAACAAAATCAGGCCACGTTGGGTTCAAGTGCACTGAAAAAGGTGGACGCAGCCCAGACACGGGTCGGCGGCTCAAGGCATACGTTGCGTATGCGCGATTTCAAATTGCGAGTAAAAAGTGGAAAAACAAAACAGAAACAAAACATTTAACGAGGCGTGCATTCAAAACAACAAAAAGAGAGCAAAGCAAAAAAGCAATGGGGAGCTATTAAAAATATTAAATGTAATAACCAGACGACAGCAGCAACAACAATAACAACAACAACAGAAGCAACGCGTCATCTGCATAAGGCATGACTTACTAAGCGCTTATAACATCATTTTACATGCTGCTACTGTTTGGGTATACTCTCTGCTTAAGAAGGAATGAGGAGTATACTTAGGTGTGAGTTGAGGTTAAGTAAGGAGAAAGGTTATTACAATACTATATTTACGATACATACATATATCTACGATGTAGCTTAAAATACTTTTAATATAACTGACTATTCTCATAACTTTATTCAACAGAAATCCCTTATAAACAAATCAGGAAAGCTATATACATTGAAGTGTGCTTGGCTGTGATATACCCACAACTCAACTAACCAAAACGATGGGTTATACATATATAGAACTTGTTATGTATTTTATGTTGCATACTTAAGGGAGCGAATTGAAAATTAGTAGCTTTAAAAATTATTTCTTAAATAACTTCTATGTTAATTATCCAATCGCAATCAAATTTTCAGAAATCATTTGTCTGTGTATTTTAAAACAAAAAATAAACTGTCCTGTATTAAAATTACAACTGGAATTCGTGTTTTATCGGTTAACGGGAGGGCGTGGTTATATTCTAAAAAATACGCAAGATGCAATATTAAGAAATTTGTTCATATTTTTTTGTTATTGCTAGATCTACATATTTAAATGTCTTTTCAATATAGATTTTACACAGGCAACGCGGCTTTTGAAGCTGTTTACGAATATATTATTTAGACTTTGTGAAATCTACTTCTTATTTATTTTTATGAACCTTATTTATCTTTAAAAAAAATGTTTATACATATTTTAAACTTTTTTAAAAAGGCTCAAACTGGAAGAACAAATGAAGGGGATTTTCTTTGTCAAATTATTATAAATGTTCACAACATTCGTTATTTTTCCATACTCATCATACCTCTACAACAATTTACCACTGTACAAGGTAAACAAAAAAGCAACATAATCCAAATATCAACTTCTTACACTTCTTATTTAGGTAGTCCCAAGTTTCTGTTTATTTTCTGTATTTTTGTCATTTTTCTTCTCTTTTAGTTTTTGTCAGCTCCTTCAGTCGAGTCATTATGAAATTCTCCGAACACACTTAAGAGTTATTACAGCTCATTTAAGTTTTTGCCGCTTTGGCTTTCTGTCGAACATCTGCTTAAGTTTGTTTTTGAGGATCATCTTTCTCTCTTCAATTTAAACATTGTATCTCTAGCTAATGATATTCATATTACTAAACTTGTCAGAGCGTTAATATTTGATTTGTAAATTGTGCGTTAGCGAAGCGTAGAAAAACAAGTGAACCCCGCCTAATGATGGCATATTAAAAGCCAGTTGTATTTAACTTTGGAACAATTAACCGTCGAACATTTTAGAATGAATAGAAACCCAGTAGATCATTTGTATTTTTTTGGGAGAACAATAATTATAGTGGCACTTTGGACTGTAATTAGACATAGTACAGTGAGTTGAACTAACTTGAACTGCCAAATTGAAACAGAAGTCATAGAATGATAATAGATACACTGGGCTTAATATGCTACAATTACGCGCGTGTGTAAGGTTTGTGAAGTATAGTAAAGTAAGTATATAGAAGTGGAGTAAGTATAATATACTAGTATATCAAATTTTTCTAT
The DNA here is from genome assembly GCA_018904595.1 of Zaprionus indianus. Lineage (NCBI taxonomy): Eukaryota > Metazoa > Arthropoda > Insecta > Diptera > Drosophilidae > Zaprionus > Zaprionus indianus. Next base: position 21,762 of record JAEIHA010000364.1, on the reverse strand, counting down.
CAAAATACCTTCTCTATTAAGTCATCACTTGGCATATATAAATATTTACTTATATTTTGTCAAAATATTTGTCAATTATTTTCAAACTTGAACAAGAACCTTCATTACTAGTCAAAGATCTAATTGAAAACTTAAACAAATGTGAAGCTCAGCATTTAACAAAGTGAACATGTTTTTGCGGCGTCTTTGCTTTGTCTCAACGAAGGTTTCAAAACACTTTTTGGCAAAACGTTGCTAATATGATTAGCACTCACTGCAGATCATTCACAGACACTCACAGTTGCATTGGCCGGCAGTTGATAATGAATGCCGTGACACAGATGTTGCAACGCAGATGTTGAACGCGGTGCAACGTCGGTGCCAGCGCAGTCAGGGCTATCTGGGGCCAATTAGTTGCTGTGATTTTTATGCGCTTTTAATGTTTGGCTAACTCCTCAACCCCCTTCCCAGCAAAGGGCGCGGTGCCTCTGCTACCGCTCGTGCCCCATGCGATTAATTTGAATGCGCTGCTGCAGTAGCTGCTCCACATCGTGATTAATTACCAGTTGCAACGCAAGTGGCAACCTGTTTGAAGACCAGTCTTCTTCAGCTCTCTCCCTCTCCCTCTTTCTTTCGTAATATGCCAGCATTTCTCAAGGTTGCTGCTTGAATGAGGCGCTCTCATGCATACGAAAAAAGGTTTCCCGGCTCAAAGTTAAATTTATGACATAAATATGCATAAATGTGTTGCTCCAGGGCGTGGCCAGAAGACAGAGGGAGGGAAAGAGAGCGAGAGTGTTGTGCATACATGTGTTCTGACAGCGGGTAAGGGTTCTTCTGCCGCTGCCATTAAACGCCCCTCAACAAACAATTATGTGGCACAAGTGCGTGGCGACTGTGTTTTGTCTGCCTGCAATTACCTGAGTTTTATGCTTCAATTGTCGCGCACCCCCCTTCACCTTCTCCTTGCATACTCACATCACCGACTTCAGCTCTGATGACATCAGCCGCTTTGTAGACCTCCTCCTTCTTCGATATATCCACCACATAACCCTTGCAATAGCCGCCCGCCTCCTGCACTATTTCAACGGTCTCCGCAATGCCTGAAAGGTTCACAAAATTATAGATTTTAGTATTTATTGCTCAAGTCATCTCTCTCTCCTTCCTCTTGTAACTAGTTTCGTTTCTTACCCTTTTTGTTGATGTCCCAGATAATGACTTTGGTGCCCATCTTGCCCAGTCTTTCGGCAAGCAGACGCCCCAGTCCATTGCCACCGCCGGTAATTAATGCAATATCCGTGTTGAGTTCCTTCTCCGGGTAGCCAAAGGCAATATAATAGAGGTCCTGCAATGATGCAGACAAGCAAAAGGTGTTGATAATTATAGTGTGGGGAAGCGTTAAATTAATTACTGTTTAAATTCAATAAGCAGATGGTAGCGCCAAGAAATGAGTGTTAACATAAATTAACACAACATGTGCATGCATTTTCAATGATATAACAACTCTATAGAGTCTAAGGAAGTGGTGTACTAAATTTGCTGGCTATTACTCGTGTAGTTGCAGAGATCTCAGGAAATATGTGTTAGAAATGTATACATTTTGAAGATATAACGAAATTTAAAAGATTTTCTTATTTGAAGAGGTGTAAGGCAGCGTAGTACCAAATTTATTAGGTGCAGCTTCTGTAGTTCCTGAGATCTGAATAAAAATAAGTTGAGAATGATTCAATTTTAAAGATACACCACAATTTAAAAGACATGCCTATTCAAAAAGATCTAAGAGAACATTGTACTAAATTTAGTGGCTCCAGTTTCTGTAATTCTCGAGATCTGAATAAAAATAAGTTGAGAATGATTCAATTTTAAAGATATACCAAAATTTAAAAGACACGCCAATTTTAAATGGGCTAAATTAGCGTAGTATCAAATTTACTGGCTATAGTTCGTGTAGTTTCAGAGATCTCATTAAAAATATGCTAAAAATGATTCAATTTAAAAAAAATACCTAAATTTAAAAAACATGCATACTTAAAAAGGTCTTTAGCAACGTAGTACCAAATTTAGTGGCTACTGCTTTTGTAGTTCTCAAGAACTGAATAAAAATATGTCAAAGATGATTAAATTTTAATGATACACTACAATTCAAAAGACATGCCTACTTTAAATGGTCTTAAGCAGCGTAGTACAAAATTAAGTTGCTATAGCTTTTTAAGTTCTTGAGATCTGAATAAAAATATGCTTAAAATGATTTAATACGAACGATATACCAAAATTATGAAAATGTCCCTGTATCTGGCCTTATGAACCATAGTAACAAATTTGGTATCCATAGGTCTTGTAATTCCAGAGATCCAATGAAAAATGTATTCAAAATTTTCGAAATCTCTCGAAAACCGAAACCGCAACAGACCACATAACGTACGCATTCACTTTGAATTGCCAACAACCTTCAGTGTAGCCCGCAGACATGTCAAATGTCATTGCGTTCGTTGCCTAAGTCTTTTGTTTTTACGGACCATTCATTCTACACCCGCTTTCCGCCCCAAAAATAAGTGCGCTACCATCGGACAGTGCCAATATTGATAGTACCCGCAGTGTGTACGCTTATGTAAATTTGTCTTTTACAAAAGCCTCAGTGCAAATAACACAAATGGGAGAAGTAAACAGTAAAAGTAAAAGAGAGGGAGAGAGAAAGACAGAGACAATGCGAATTGTCTTGCACTTTGGCGGTAGCGTGTTAATAGACTCCGAATTTGACGCCTCTGCGAGCAAACACTTGAAATATTTCATGTCTTTAACATCCATTCGCTGCGCCGACTCACTTTGTTGATTTAGTATCAATAAGCTGTCAAAATTTATGGCTTGCACGTCTTGCAGTGTCGCATAAAGATAACAAAAGCGTCCAAACACACCAGCGAGCAACGTGTGCGACATTAACATAACATTTTTTTAAACATTTTCGGAAACAGCAACAACAGTGCACAGTAGCATTTTTCCATCCGAGGAAGGCTCATAAATTTGTAGTTGTTCGTGCCACACGCGACGACAGCGTGCAGAGTGGCCAGCATGGGTTAAGCTCCCCTCAGGTTTTTTGGGCAGGGGTGCTGCAGCTCCTGCTTTAACTTAAGGGGAGCACAGTCTGGCAAGCGTGTCCAATTATTTTGACATTAACAATGTATGTGGCGCAACAACATACCCTGTACGCATAGGAGGGAAGGTTCTGATATGATATGATACTGATAATTTGAAGAACTAAGGAGAAAAGAATTGGAAAATTTAAAGGTTCTTGAAATTTAGGAATGATCTTTAAAATGATCTTTAGTTAAAAATGAAAGAAACTTCAGTTTTTTGCATATGTTCTCCTTTACTTTACTTTTACTTTTAATTTTCATTTTAATTTATTACCCTCAACTAAACAACTACTCTTTAATACATCTTGAGATACCTCTTGGGTTTACCAGGTTCATAAAGCTTAAGGTTCTTGTTTTTATAAAAATGATAACTTAAAGATCTAAGGGTTAACAGTGAAAAACTGAACTTCTTTAAGAATTTTTGCATTCTCCTTTTCATTTTTATGCTATGCAACTTCAGAACTACTCTCTGGTATTTATTGAGGTATTTTCTGGACTCGCAAGATTGCCACAACTTAATGTTCTTTACTTCTTCTTCTGCTTTACTACTTCTTGCAACTACTGAACTACTTTAAGGTTTCTTCTACTCAAGTTAAGTTGGCAAAATTTTAGTTTTTGAGATTTAAGATTGATCATTGAATGATCTTAACTTCCATGAGAAAAAACCAAAATTGTTCTTTAATTTTGACCTTTTCTTTCTCATTTCTACTTTTAACAACTTAAGGACTATTTTCCAAGATGTCTTGAGGTTCCTATTAGTCAAGATATATTGGCGAAACTTGACATTCTTGATATACAAGATTGAAGACTTAACGACCTTGAGTCTTAAGAGAAATCTTTCAGCTATTACAAGTACTTTTTCCTTTTCTTATTCAATTTCTTGCACTAAACTACTACTCTCAAGCCTTCTCTAAGGTAACTCCGAGTCGCGCACACCCCACTGTAGCAAACTCACTTGTTCACCTCTGCCAATTTGGCCCTCCCGAAAAATGAAAAAGAAGTCATAAATAATACGAAATTTCATTAAAGGTAACATGTTGCTGGTGTCCGAAGCAGACGACCACGATCACAATCACCACGATGATGATGATGATGCGATGGGAATGGGGATGGGTCGCCTTCTTTCACTTGTTACCTCGTTGACAGACATTTTGTCACATAATTGAACATGCAGTTCGTGCAGCAACAACAGCAGAGGAAATGCGTAATTATAATTTATGTACAACACGATAATAACTCGACGATTTATGACATGAGATACGCGGTGTAGGATAGTGTTATTTTTATTACTCCTCAACACTTTACACGAACCGAAAAAACCCTAACTTTATACGAACTTTATGCGAAGTTTATGCAAACAATAATCAAAAAAGATAAAAAACCTCAAGACTGTATAAATCTTCACGTTCATTCACGGAAGTCAAAGCAAAGAGACCAATCCCCCCCGTCCAAATCGTTTCTTGTTCTGTCAGTTCTTTGGCTAATAAAGTCAAATCATGACTTGGCATATGTAAATATTGGCAAAAAATAAAGAAAAAAAACATAAATAATACAACAACATATACTCAGTTATGCTCAGTCATTTCAAGCCGATGAAGAAGAAGAAGAAGAAGTATAATAAAAATTGTTCACTTTTGTAAGATGACTGACTATATAAACCTGCTTAGTCAGCATCGAACTTGAAGGGTTTATTGGGCTGCTTTATGCTTGGACAGTTGTTGTTGTTGTTGCTTGATTGTTTCTTGAATTGTTGTTAGATTGTCTGTCTGATGGCCAAGGTGAATGCATTGACCTTTGTAAGACGGAAAAGTACCAAGTAGAGTGTTTGTTTGTCTGTCAATCAGTGATTGAGACAGTTCAGGGTGTGGAAAACTTTATCGAGGTTGCATTTTTGGGGGAAATGTGTTTAAGTTATGCAGAGTTTTGTAAATTTACAAACTTTTGTCTATGTTAATCGAGTTGTCGATTTCATTGTGAATTCATATTGTGCATGACAGGTTTTTGTTTGGGTTTAATATGCAGTCTTATACATAGGTCTTATAGGTCTAATATCTTCTTTTTATTTCTTTGTTCCAATCGGGAACTTTTGGCCTCTACTAGAGTCTTTTATTGAGCCCTGTTTTATGCCGCCTGCTCAGCTTTGACAGCTCTTGGAGGATAGATCTTCTATTGGTAATCTTTGGTCTCCCTATTCGTCTGTTGCCTCGGAGGTTCTACTCTATTTCCATTCTAACATTGCTACTTGAGCTCTTTCTATCCACATCAAACTTCTCTTCCTTTTTTTGCAGCTGTATAGGGGGTTCACCCGTTATACCAGACAGCTCTCTATACGATATTCAATATCTATATCTATATCTACGCAACAGCAATCTAACTCCTCCAAACAACTTCCTCTCTACCTCATTATGCTGCTCATTAGCGAAGATCTTCACGATCCAAGCAAACAAATGTCTTCATCATCATTTGCGCATCTTTCTAACTGTAAAACATACGTGTTTATGAATTCTTCCATTGCACAATCAGCGCAGACAGGCAAGGGGGAGTGCAGAGGGGGTGAAACAACTTGCGCAATTATGCAAATTCAAAGAAAACAAAAATACCGCCAAATCGCAGACAAGGCAAACTATAGAAATGTCTATATAGATATTGATGGCGATGCTAACTTCTATTCCAGCATCAAATATTTGTTGCTCTTCTTGTTGTTGTAACTGTAGTGATTGTAGTTGTTGCTGCTACTGCTGCTGCTGCTGTGCCTGCGCACGTCTCATGGAAAACACGTTTGCCCGGCAGAATTGCGAAAATGCAAAATCTAAACAACTCCGGCAAAGTTGATTCTAAGCAAAGCTGAAAGTGAAACCACCGACAGCAGCAGCAGCAGACAGCGGCAACTCTTGAGCAACAACAACAACAACAGCAGCAACAACAACAACAGCAGCAAGAAAAATGCACTCGAGACTCAAATCGCACACAGCTGCAGCTGTAATTGGCTCGTCGTCGTTGTCGTTAAGCGACGATCATTTGAGAGTTTCTCATTGAGCTGCAGCGCCAAACAAAAGACTTAAGGCACGAACTTGCTTGCGCATTTGTTGTTGTTGTGGCAGCCATTCACACTCACGGCTCAATTGTGACCTTCTTCAACAAATACTTGACTGCATAAAATAAATAAACAAATACAATAAATACAAATGATAGACAGAGAGAGATAGAAAGAGAGAGAGAAGGAGAGGGGGAGAGAGGGAGACAGACAGAGGGGTGGCCAGCTGAAATTCGACACTTGCCACAGTTGCAAAAACAACAACAACAATAATAGCAGCAGCGCATAAACCTGAAATGGAATCCCATAACAAAATACAACTAATGCAGACGGTGGATAGCGAGGGTCGCCTTAAGAGTTGTTCACATAGAAACTAAGGTAAGGTATAGAGATTAAATAGAGAGATAAGAGGCATAGATATGCTGCAATAAGCAATTCAGGTAAATCAGTAGGAAGCGAAGGTGGTTTGAAGAATTTGACATGTAGAAAATGAGTTCATAATAAATATAAAATAGAGATAATGGAGATAGATATGCTACAATAAGCAAATCGGCTAAATAAGTATAAAGTGAGTTGTCAAAGAGTTTTGTCTATATAAAAATAGTTAAAAATAGAGAAAAATTAAAATAAATAAAGATAGCTATGCTTAATGAGCATATATGACTATTTTAGCATAGAGAGAGGGTAGTTCAAAGAGTTTTGTCTATATAAAATGGTTGGAAATAGAGACAAATTACAAATAATAAAGATAGATATGCTAGTTGAGCTTATCTGACTAAATTTGCATAGAGGGAGGGTAGCTCGAAGAGTTTTATATAAAAAAATGAGTTGGTAGAAGGTATAAAGTAAAAAGAATATGGATAGGCATTCCACAATCAGCCAATTGACAAAATTAGTAGAGTGCGAGGGTAGTTTGAAGAGTTAGGTATATAGAAAAGTAGTTAAAAATAGAGAAAAGTTAGAAAAAATAAAGATAGATATGCTAAAATAAAATAAGAGACAAAATCAGAAGTCTGCGAGGGCAGTTTTAAGAGTTTGCTATGCATAAACTTGATAAGAAACATAGGTAAAATAGAAATAAAATAACTTTATTAAAAATATAGCTAGAATGGAAATAAAATGACTACTACAACAGACAACTAAACAAAGTCAATAGAGTGCGAGGGTAGTTCGAAAAGTTTGAGACAAAGATTGTAAACAAGCGTATGCAGCCAAGAACTTTTCACGAATAACATTTTTCGCGATGTTTAATAAAAAAAATGTCCATTACAGCGAGGGTAGCTACAAGAGTTTGGCATATTGAAAACTGATTGGAAGTAAAGAGAGTAATCTGTACTAAAATAGGCAAATAAGATAAATCTCTAAACAGCGAGGGCAGCTAAAAGCATTTGTCAAAATAGTAAAGATAAAGATCAGTTAATTAGCATGATCTTTTTCATAGCGAACACTCTTTGTTATGCTTTATATTTATTGCATTTTCGAGCGAGATAGCACTTAATTACAATAATTAAATAGCTGCAGATTTATTTCGTTGATTGATGACATAAACTAGTCGAATAATTCGTTTCATTTGAAAAACTGGTTTACCTCCCCATCATGACGCGAATTCAACTTGGATGCCGTCACCGTCGGCCAACGATCGGCGTTGCAATTGAAGCGTCACTGGCTACACTTGAAACTATTATCCAATGCAGCTATCTTTGTTGTTGTTGCTGTTGCTGTTGTTGCTGCTGCTGCCTGACAGCGGGTGGTCGCTGTTGCGCGGCCTTCAAAATCCATTTTCATTTATTGCCATGCGAAAAGTTTACACCTTAACAAACCCAACCGGTCATTTTCGTGCAGTGTAATCGGGACAATGAGCGCCATTCAGCAGCAGCGTCTATCCAATCATGTTCTATGTGCAGATTGCCTGACCACAAAATATAGCCCCTAATTATGGTTGGCTCGAAGGTTTTGCATTATGTTTAGGCTGTTTTTGGGCACATAATTTTCGATGTCGCAACTAAAACTTAAGATCTTTTCCTAATTTTGTAAATTGCTGGCAAGTTGCAGATGGTTTATGAGGTTTCTTTTGCTCAGTTTTTAATTTGGGCATATAAAAAGAAGGAGTTAGCTATAAAAACTGTCTATAATCTAATACTTTAGCATGTGGAACTGTATACTGGGATGGTAGTCTAGATTAAAGTTTATGCCTATGAAAAAGTGAAAAGAATAAACAATTTGGCGAAGATCTGAAGCACTGAAAAGCACTGAAGCTACTTCAACTTTTATTTAAAACTTTTAGTCCTTTATTGAGCGTATACAAGGATTCCTTGCTACTAGGTGGCAGTTTTTGAATATAATCAATTAATTTAAATACATATATCAATTTAAGATTTTCAGAAGTTCTTTAAACATTAAATTACAATACAAACAGTGGATTTTTTTGATGGAGACTGTGAATCTTTGGCTATAAAAAGAAGAACTTATCAAAAATTTAGCAAAAATCAAAAAAACATTAAAGAACTAGCAACTTGTATCTAAAACTTTAAGACTTTGGATCGTTATAGGATTACTTTTCATCAGATTTATTTTAAAAAAAAGGAAGGAATAAGGGATTTTTAAATGTTCGTGTTTCTTCAAAGAACTTACGACTTGTATTTTCAGTATTATAACTATGCATTGTATTACAGAATCCCCTTCGATCAAATTTCAGTTAAAGAAATAGATATCTTAACATAAAACAATTTTGGTGAAGATCTTTTAGTGTGAACAGCATTCAGAATTTCCTCAGAATTATTTTGAAGTTGTATTCAAAGAAATGAGGGAACTAACAAAGATACGTTTGATAAGTCCGTGACTTTTTGTATTTGCCGCGCACCTGCTCTAAATACAACACTGCTCCTGTCAGCAGTTATCGATTAACAGCTGACTGTAAAATTTTGAGAAAGCTGCGTTTTTTGGTTTGCGTTTTATAGGCATTGAAAGCAGACGATCTCGTGAATTTTAACGAAAATGGAAAAAAGTGAATTTCGTGTCAGCATGGCAAAATTTCATAAATTGGGCTACGAACTGCTACCCCATCCAGCATATTCTCCAGATTTAGCCCCCTGTGACTATTTTTTGTTTCCAAACATGAAGAAATGGCTCGGCGGTAAGAGATTCGGGTCATCACGGAAACAAACGACTATTTTGAGGGCCTTGAGAAAACCTATTATTTGGAAGGAATAAAAAAATTGGAAAAACGCTGGACTAAATGTATAGAGCTAAAAGAAGATTATGTTGAGAAATAAAACGCTTCTTTGACGAAAAAAATATATTTTATTCAAAAAGTCACGGACTTATCAAACGACCCTCGTATTTCTGAAAAAGTGTTGGCTATCTACCTGCAAATCATTTACGAGCAAAACCAAGTCATATATTCACCTAATCAATAGACAAAGTAGATGTAAATAGAGATAGCTAAGCCTATAAAGCTTACGTCATAATTTACAGCCCCAGACATACTGGCACACTCCCCTAACCCAAGTGAGCCAAGGCCGTTTGTGGGCTACACGAGCCTGCGCTGCGTAAAACCTACGCATAGACAAGGCACAACCTTACACACACACACACAAACACACACACACACACACACAGATACACATATGCAGGCAGAAAGTACCTATGAAGCTGCGGTTATACGACCCATTGTTGTTGTTGTTTGACCAACACTTTCGATTTCAATTGCGTTTATTTCTTTTATTTCGTTTGCTTCTTCTTCTGCTTCTCCGCTGTACCGTTACACACGCATACAGACGCCACAATATGCCCGCGAAAAATGTTTGTTGTTGTTTATGTTGTTGCTGCTGCTGTTGCTGTGGCAACGTGCCGAGCCGAACCCACAACTAGCCAAGCTAATAAAAACAGGCTTCAAAGCCGGCAAAATGCAAAAGTTGAACTGGGTCAACAAGCCAAAACGCAGCAGCAGTAGCAGCGACGCCAGCTGAGGACGCCAGCAGTGACGCTGGCAGCGGGAGCGGCTTGGCTGCGGTTGGGAATAATGTCTGACAAGCTGCCCAAAAGCGCATGAGGCGCATGCCTGCGAGGCAGTTCCAGAAGCAAACACAGCGAGGGGGGGAGAGAGAGAGAGGGAGACAGCTGCACCTGCGCACACACACACACCTACTACATGCAAGCGCGCGTTTGTTGCCTAAGTCTTTTGTTTTGTTTCAGTAATCAGAAATGCAGCGACATAAACCAGGCTAATATCAGCCGGCCAGCCAAGCAAAGCCCATTATTAGCACAATCAATCAATATGCAATTGCAACAACAATAACAACAATTACTTACAGCAGCAACAACAACAGCAAATCATCGCAAGTCTCCCCCTCTCTCTCTGTTTCTCTGTCTTCCCTTCTACATACAAATTCGCTTGAATCACTTTATGACTCGTTGATGTTGCATTCAGCATGCAAATGTCAACATTTTTATGCACCCCCCTCTGCCTCCACCCCCACCCCCTACCTCTCTCTCGCTTGTATCATCTTTGTTAGTAAAGCAGAGGTTCCTCGTCAATTGGCTGGCACTCATGCATAATAAGACCCCAGCAATATACATGATATACATGCCATATAATGATCATATCTCAACAGACAACGCAACGCCGTCGAAAAGGTTATAATTTGCCGAAGAGAAAATATATAATAATTATGTGGCCCAGCAACAAAGGCAAACAGAAAAAACCAAAAAGAAAAAAAAAACTTTAACATATTTTTCGCTTATGTAATCCAAGTGAAATATGTTTATAAAGCCGCAGTCGAAGTTTCGAAAAGGGAAACAGAGACAGAAAAAAATTCCCTCGCCTAATATACGAAATTCTTTGTTAACTAGCGTTAAATTTCAATTGCGCTTTGCGGCCCTTTGTGGCAGCTGATCGCAGATAAGACAGCAAAACGTTTAGTGCCCCGTCAATCTCAGCTGTGCAATCTCTCTCGCACTTCATACACAATGGATTCGGTTTCTCTAGCCACGAGTTTTAATTAAATCCAACAGAATTGTTAGAAAGATTAATAGACAAGCTCGACGTGACTTGAATACTATTGATAGTTAGAATTGAACTTTGACTTTGACTGTTTATTTTTCTAATGCGATTTTGAATGGGATTTAATAATGCAAATATTTTATAGCAACAAACAAGTTGAAGTTGTTTGATTGCAGTAAATAGTTAATTAAGATTTAAACAAATGTTTGCAGTGTAAATTACTTTATAAAGAATTTTATTTTTTATACTTCCTGTTGGTAAAAATCGTATTCAATGTGCTGAGATTGTTTGACTTGTTTACTGTATATTTCTATAAAGTTCTTTAGCATGCAGTATATTCCTTACGTATACAGTATATTTAATGCTTTTTTCTGTCCTTAAACAAGTTCAACTCATCTCAAAAACAATCTTTTAATTAACAAATTAATCGAGCTATAAGTAAGCTCTATATCGGTAGCCACTCGCAGTCCCTTGCAGATTTAATGCGAACTGATCGTGCGCGTGTCGTTTTGCGTTGACAGCCTTAAAAAAAAGGGTAGATAAAGCTGACAGAGTTTGGCAGATAAGCCATGAACAGTTGTAATGACAGGCAGACCCGGAGGGCACACCACGAATATGACAGCACAAGGATGAAGTAGAAAATAAAACTTGTTTTGATTCAATTCATTAATCAAGTCAACGCATTCAGATTATAAATTGCACTGTTTACTTTAAGAGAGTCAAGTGGTTGTGGGTCAAAGCGTAAGAGTTTTGGGACGTTTTTATAAATTGGTAATATAAAAATAAGTATAAATATATACTTATAAATAAATATATTATTATTTATATTGCCATGGAGCTAGTTTGCAGGAAATTATATGTTATAATAATTTCCTTAAAAGTAAAAAAACTGAAACCCTTTTTTACATGAACAAGATTTTTGTATCTAATTTTGGCATTTTGTTAGGTTTATAAAGGTAATTTACTTCAACGACCTTGCAACTTAGTAGCCAACATAATTTATAAAGCTCACAATGATCTTCCGCTATGCTCAACATATTTTTTAAAGACCTTATCAGAAATTTCAATATATATTTCTCATGTTTGCTCAGAAAGATGTGAATAAAATTCATTTCGAATATACCTTTGATTTATTTATATTTATTAAGACGTGATAAGATATTTAATTTAATTTTAGAGATTTATTAGACACTTTTAGAGATTTATAAGGCACTTGTAGAGCTTATTAAACCACTTTCCTTGTCCGGCAAGCTGTCACTGTACTCAGCCCCATTTCTTCTTTCCATTCTTCTTCTTCTGTTCTATATCATTACTCTCACTTCTTCGTTACGTTACACTCACTTTAATCTTTCATTCACTAGTCAAATATGTTTTAGTTAAATAATCATTCTACCCAAAAAACTCAATGTTATCTTTTAGTTGGATACAGTTTAACTTTAACTCGAATAACTCTTTCAACTAATATCAATTCTCCAAAATATCTATAAGATATGTATTACTATAAAACTGTTGTTAACAAAGTAATTGGCCTTCTTCATTTGAGTTCTCTATGCATCTATAAATCACACTAAATTGTCAATTCAACACGGAAGATAAAAACAGACAAGAAATCAAACAATTTGAAGCTGTTGACATGCATAAAACAACTCTCGAGGGCTTTTGGTGTGATAAAAACAATAAATAAAAGACCAAAAACACACAAAACATGACATTGAGCAGCTCCAGAAAGACATGAGCTCACATGAATCTACCATGAATCTTCTTCTTGGAATCTTACCTGAAGTATAAAGCCGATGCTGCAGATGATAAACCACATGACGTCCGCAAAGGCATCCCAACTATTCCAAAGGTATTGGCGCCAACTGACATCGACTGCAGTTGGGGGCGCTGCCACGCCTACGGTGCTGCCATTGCCATTTTGCAGCGCATGTCCGTTTGCGATCGGTTGATTGTTGTTATTGTTGTTGTTGTTCTTCACCATTTTGAAAGGGAATTTTACACGTTTATTTTGCACTTGATTTTCTATTTAGAATTGAAATTGAATTTGATTTTCTATTTATTTATTTGTAATCTGGTCACATTGAATGCTTTTTCGTCACTTTGCTGTTGGCGGGGCAATTTGTTTGGCTTTACAATAACGAAACACAGGCGAGCAACAATTACAATAACAGTAATAATAACAACAACAACGGCGAGTTAACGAAATCTTACTTAGTTTTTTTTTATCTACTTCGTTTTTTGTTCGTTTTTCGTGTGTTTTGTGTTGCCTTTATTATGCTTTATGGTGTTTTGCGTTTCTTTCTTTATTTTTTGTCTCTGATTTTCCGCGCTGCACGTCCGCTCTCGTGAGCGTAGCAAACGAATTTGAACGAAAGGAATGAAATTCGACTTCTTATTTTGGGGCGCTATTGGATATCGCCAGCGTCTGCGTCGACAGCGACGGCGCTGCTGGCTGAACAACGAAGCGCCGTCGTTGTCGTCGCCGAAGCTTAGCTTGTGTGACGTCACGCGGCGACAGCTTAAGCTTCGTCGCAGTTTCAGCTGTTTTTTGTTGTTGTTTTTGTTCAAGTTTCACGCGACGCAATGCGAGCTTGCGTTCTTTTATCGTTTTACTCTAAAACCTTTTGCTGTAATCTAATGAAAAGCTTCCTGTGTTGTTGTAGGTACTAATAACTTTCTGAAAGCTACATTAGAAGCATGCCCCAAAGGCTTTTAACTTATGCAAGCTCATTAAATGCACTTGAACATAAAAAAAAATAATATTATGTTGCATTTATGTTAAATGCACTTGAGAGTGTCTATAACAACTTTTAGCGCAGACATCATAATGAATGATCATTAGCTAATTATAAAGTTATTACTCAAAAACCCTTTTGTTTCGTCAAGCGCCTCAAGAGATGCTAATGAGTTGCGAGCACGCAGTGCCTTCAAGTTGTCTGCACCATGTTATATCTTGTCTTTCTTTCGCAATCTCCTTTATCAGTAATTGGGCCATTACCTATGCAAATAAACCCCTAGACGTACACATATCTTTTTTCACTTTTCAACACAGTTTCATGATTGATGTGTGTGAGGAAAACATTATAAAGTAGGATGGACAGACCTAAATAATATTTTTATTCTTTTCTATGCTAATTTTCTCATGGTAATGTTTATTTTGTGAATATACTACTTGTTTTTCAGAAATTTCAACTGTAATGCTACTGATTTTAATATTGGATCTATCGTATTCTACTTAAAATAAATTATTAGTATCAGATTATTATAGATTATAGATATCCCAAATTTAATTTATCAAATTGAAATGTGTTTCATATATTTGCTTCAATGTTGTCTAGACTTATTACACCATAATAAGCTTTTCTTACTTTTTTCAATGTGTTCTTTATATAGTATACAACTGCATTACAACATAATTATTTTTATTTCAAGGGTATATCTTCGTTCCATCAGCTTCTCTTACTCAACAGTTATTGTACATTTCATAAGTTATGGCTTATTAGGCTTATCTGTGTCTTTGCTTTCCCAACTCATATACAAAGTATTTAATTGGCATTCCCCCACTTGTTCGCTTTCTTTGGAGTCTGATTCTCTGATTTATGTTTGTGAATCACGCGTACCAAAACGGATGCTAAATGAAAGCAAATTATTTTTGCACACACACTCACGTCATTTATGTTATGTTGTTGTTCCTTTTTTAGTCTCTTTTTATTCCCCTTTTTTCCCAGCCCATCCCAAGTTCTTTGTGTGCATGCAACATGTGTTGATTGATACTTAGATACTCTGTATATATAATAATAAGCTTTAGTTCATTAAAAGTATTTTTAATCAAAAAACTATGCTTCGCAAAATACCTAAACTATGACGAAACAAAGACATAATTTATAATCAATTTTTAGCATAACATCGTTGATGAACTTCAAGGGTATTTGCATTTCGGCACTCTGCAAATATTCTTTCTCATTTTCACATGCAGCAATTTAGCAAGTGCAAACACGTTATGCAAATTATAGTGGTGATTTTTTGTATTTTTTGCCTGTTTTTTTCTTTATCAATTCTTGTCGATTTCGTCACATTTCATAGGCATGAAAATATCGCATATTGGACTTGATCTTTTCAGCGTGCGTTTTGTTTACGTGCGTTTTTTATCGCATATTTTTTTTGCATTTGAAACGAGAATCAAAGAGAGTCAGTCGATCGAGCTATTGGGTCAAAAAACGTATAAAAAACATTTAAGGCCATTCCCCAACAGCACCAGTGCTGCACAGTGTGGTCAGCTGCATGATGAGGTTGCAAAATGTGGTAAGCGCCAATGCAGAGGGGGCGCCGAAGGGGACGACGTGAAGTTGGGCGCACATCGTGAATTGCATTAAGTTGCAGACGTGCAGACTCCACTCGAGTCTTTTGAAGACTCTTGTAGGCACTTCTAAATGTCGAACTTATATGCATGTATGTAATAAAATGCACTCTATTTACACATTGGCATTTAACGGCACTTTAAACGGCAAATTTCACAATGTTTACACACTCACACACACAAAAATACAGTAAGTGCCCGTTCTCAGTTGAAAATTCAATTGGCAACACGCGCGTGGGAAAGCTAATTATCGTCTTTTTATCGAATGCAATAAATGTGTGCATATATACTTATTTTATTTCTTTTTATTTTGTGCAATACTTTTTAAAATTCACTTCGTTGTCTTTTGCATTTGGTTCACTTTATTTTTTGTTGCTTCCACTTCGTTTGTCATCAAAATGCGTGAGAGAGCGTGACATTTGCGACGCACGCGCCGCCAATAAGAACTGCACGAAGAGAGCACTCACGAGAGAGAGCATGCAAATCAGCTGTGATTTTCGGTCATTTTTGGTGGTTGTTTTGCCAAGCAGGATTTACAGGAAAGAGAGGGAGAAATAAGGAGAGTGAGAGTGCGGTGCAAGGCCGGCTGAACAGCTGTGTGGCAGCGCTGCCAGATAGTGCAAAACTCAATTCGACTTAATTTGTTTATTTGAAATTTGAAAGTTTAATATTTAATTGACGTATTTTTATAAAATATTATTAATAATTTCCGGCTAATTAGCTGCAAAAGAACAACATTCTCTGCCAATATTATTTCCTTCTCCTAAATAAACAATTTAACCTCGTGCCCTGTTGACCGCGCGCTAAAAATATGTAAATCCAAGAAGTGAAAAATAAAAGAAGTTGTGTTCTCGACTAGCAAATACCCTCTGCTTTGTATTTGAATCGTTAAATAACTAAGGAAAATGCACGACATAGAGAACGTGCTAATATACATTTTAACAATTTTAAGCCTATTGGGTATCCACAACACAACACTGTCGAACAAAGTAAATGCCCGACCTTGGCGCATAGCGAAATAAAAAACCCGCTAGAACTACTTATCGAAATTAACGCAATTTGTCGATTGTGGCCATTTGTCAAAGATTCGCGCCGCGGCGCCAACAGCCAAACAAAAACCAAACACCAAAGCCGAAGTCAAAGCCGAACTTTAACCTATTTTACTTCCTCACACGCACAGAAGAATAATAACCAGATTTGTACGTGTATGCGTGTTCGGCATCTCGAAGAGTTAAGAATTCTTGTTTGTGAAACGAGGAGTTTGCGAACTTCCGGCTGAGTCTGCATAGAACGTGTTTTCTACCATGTGCGCCACGATGCCAAGTGGACGATGACTTAGAGACCTCATGTTGAGGCTTCAGTTTGGATTATTTTAAATATATTGTGATGGCTTATAGGCATATACCCTTGCCAGAAGGTTATATTGGTTGGTAATGAGTTATGGTATATTATGAATTCTCAATATACCAACTTTCAGCATATTAAGTTCATTCCAAATCAAAATTAACATTTTTCAATTTAATATCATCTTTATATTCCAACCTAAGGTTTTATCTGTAAATCAATCCAGTTAGCGTATCTTAGCTTCGGCAACTCAATCTCCCTAGTCTTTTGCTTTATTGATGGCCCATTTGATTAGAACTGCGCATTTTTCATCATCATTTAGACAACATTAGGTATGGCAATAATTATAAGCTCACAAATTATTGTCGAACTCATAAAGCATAATATGCGCTTATTGATGAAATCTTCAAGGTCGTTTGCAGGAAATGTTTCTGGATCTGCGCAGACTATACATTCCAAATATGTTCCGAAGTGTTAATTATATTTCTATTCACAATACTTTTAACTTTTATCTCCATCGAAGAGTAAGAATCAATTAAATTCCGTGAGCTTTCCGAAACGAAACTCGTTTTCAAATTGCGTTTTTAGGTAGCCACAAATAATTGAGAGTGCTTCGAACATTATTTATGTTGACAATCTTCAAATCATTATTCAGGTTTGTTTTTTTCTCATATTCTCAGAATATTTGGTTATGAGGGGGTTTAATTATATCTTGATTGATCTTTGTGACGCAAATATTTCAGAAAAATAACTAATATGATGAATTTATCTCCAACCAGTACCGACAAACTCTTTCCAGTTCCAATTTGTTCAAATCAAATAAAAACTCAACTCTTTCATCACTCATGACATTGAATATTATTCACGGCCTTTCTTTAAGGCCTTCTCAATTACCACTTACAAGCTCGACGCTTTTTGACACTCACTAAAAATTAAAAACAAATCAAATATCCCAAAGACAAAACCTGCTAATAAGATAATAATAATAAAGCAATAGAAGGAGATAGCAATAGAATACGAGAAACTTTTCCATGGATCTTTATAAAATATATGCAAATTTACAAGGGAATATTGTAACATATCGATGGAGATCTAAATGCTTAACGGGTGTGTCGGATTAGTATGTAAATGCGTGGAGTGTGTTACACTATAGAGCATAGCTATAAATTCTGATAGCATTATGTGTTTAGACATCCGCTTATCTCCGTTTGTTTTTTGCACTCTTTCTAGCCTTTTTATAGCCAAATATGAACATCAAATATCAACTTAATTGGACTCTCTTTTAAATGATTGTAGCCAAATTATATTTCATTAGGTTTACCTTTTTAACAGGGTATATGCACATTACCTGCAATTGCTGTTCGCTTATGATGTCAGCTGGCTTTGAAGAAATGCCCCTAGCACCTATTTATAAACTTATTTTGGTTCAAACTCTACGTAAAGTTCACTTTAATAACCTCCACTCGAGAGTCAGCTCATTAAATGAGTTTTTAATTAAATTAGTGGGCAAATCATAAGTAAAAAGGCCAAGCGGACAGCTGAGGCTGTGCGGCATTAACACATGTGTGTGCCCGAAGCCCGAGCTATGAACAGATATACCTATATTACCCACATATATCTTGCCGGTAAATAGACAAAAACAAAATAACCATAATAACCAAGTGGGGAAGGTCGAGTGCTGGAGTCGTCGCTTCGACGAGTGTTAAATGACCGCAGCCTCAACCGAACGAAACAAAAACCAAAGCTCAAGTAAGATCATGTTCAAAATAGCTCGGACTCTGTGGATTTTTCCCAAATTGATAGCTTTATACCCGCTACTTATAGGGTAGAAGGGTAGTATAACTTAGTGGCAACCGAAAGACTTGGTAGACCCCACCAACTATATATACATATATTCTTAATCAGAATCAGCAGCCGAGTCGATAAAGAGTCTTGTGTAGATTCCAGAGACTATAATAAGTAAATCTACCAAATTTGTTATCAATATATGTTCTTACGCAGATCAAGTTTATTTAAGCTTTAGCCACGCCCACTTTCGCCCACGTAAATATTTGAAAAATTGAATTCTAAGCGTAATTATAATGCTATACAGTTAATTCTTGGTTAACACAAAAACTACCAACCCCCAAAAGATTCCTTTAAATTTAGTTGCGATTGGATAATTAACAAAAAAGTTATTAAAGAAATATATAATAAGTACTGATTTCGCAGCCGCTTCCTGAAAGTATGCAACACAAATAACAAAAAAGAAGTTAGACATGTTTTAGAAATTTCTTTGGTCAGCTGGCTAACGGGCATATCCAAATTTGGGCACACTCAACTGTAGCTTTCCTATTAGTTTTTTTTTTTTTTTATAAATAATACATAATGTTATTAATGAAGCGATCTGCTGGAGACGCGTTCATTATGCTCGTCTGGTCTGCGTCTGTCGGGAACTTGTTTCACTCTCGCCCAGCCAGATAATCCAGTTTATGCACCATTCTCTTTATCGATGCCCAAATCGTTAATAAAACTTCACATTACGTAGTGCCGTCTGTGGAGTTCTAAATTTATGCCTTGACGTTAGTCCGAATTAGCACAATCTTTTTGTTTGTTTATCTAGAATTTTAGCATTCCATGTGGGTGTCATATTCTCGTTTATTATTCACGTCTGACATTGAACTGCGAAATAGCGCCAGGTGATATAGTATTTCTTAAGTGAACTGTTCTAGTGTTTATTTTACTCGTTTGTGATAAGAAACGCAATATATTTGGCAATCAAAGTGGAAAAATATATGTTGTGAATCGTGTTTGTTGAGAATTCTAACAGATTCACTTTCAAACTATTTTGCATTACTTTATTTTATAGTCAGTCTATGCAAATCCGAAAGTTCTATTTCTAATTAAAAGATACTCCTCACTTCTCAGACAACCTCTCAAGTATAGAGAGACTCTGTGATTGAGCAACCAGTTTTGACTTCGAATCTCCTTCACATTTATCTCTGGCGCGTTTCGCATTATATTTTCACTTCATGTTTTCAACTGAATTGGATCTACACTTAATTGAAGTGCCTTTTAACTGCTGTGCTCGTTAAAGTTTCATATAAAATGTAATTCTAATTTTAAAACAATTTTTATAACCTTCAATTGTATATAACATTTCGTCACGAAGTGCTACACGTGTCGCTGCAAACGGGAATGACCCTCACACATATTCTTAATCAGAACAACCAGTGAAGTTGATCTAGTCATGTAGAAATCTTTGTGTGGATCGCTGAAAGGGAATTCAGAGTTGAACTTGAGAATATTTTGGTTGAAAATGAGAAGATGTGTTAAAAGTTACTTGAGAGAATTCGCATATACCCATTTCTAAGTAAATAAATAAAAGTATATTCCATAGTAAGTAAGTTGGTCTAGTTTATCTCACACAGAGTGGAATTTGGCAAAAAATAAGCAAGAGCAGATGTAAGTAATAATTGAAGAATAGAACAGCACCTCAAACACACAAATATATTGAAGATACATATTATTATCACCGCGTGTGTCTTAATAATATTATACGAGGGTCGTTTGATAAGTCCGTGACTTTTTGAATAAAATATATTTTTTTCGTCAAAGAAGCGTTTTATTTCTCAACATAATCTCCTTTTAGCTCTATACATTTAGTCCAGCGTTTTTCCAATTTTTTTATTCCTTCCAAATAATAGGTTTTCTCAAGGCCCTCAAAATAGTCGTTTGTTTCTGTGTTTCTCTTCATTTGACCCGAATCTCTTACCGCCGAGCCATTTCTTCATGTTTGGAAACAAAAAATAGTCACAGGGGGCTAAATCTGGAGAATATGCTGGATGGGGTAGCAGTTCGTAGCCCAATTTATGAAATTTTGCCATGCTGACACGAAATTCACTTTTTTCCATTTTCGTTAAAATTCACGAGATCGTCTGCTTTCAATGCCTATAAAACGCAAACCAAAAAACGCAGCTTTCTCAAAATTTTACAGTCAGCTGTTAATCGATAACTGCTGACAGGAGCAGTGTTGTATTTAGAGCAGGTGCGCGGCAAATACAAAAAGTCACGGACTTATCAAACGACCCTCGTACCGTGTACGAGACCTTATCTACAGATATGAATGTATCTTATGAATAAAACCGTATTTCAGGGGTACAAAAGTGTCGTAAAGTTATGAATCTCTAGCAATATCGCTATCTTCAGGTATATTAAGAATGCAAAAGCATCTTAAAGACACAAGTGTGTCAAAAAATCATCGCATCAGAGCATCCCAAAGATATTTATTTATCACAGAATCACTAAAACATAAAAATTCATCATGAATATTCCGAATTCGCGGTCTAGATCGTAGAAACATAAGTATCCTATGAAATGATTGGTTTTTTCTGGATTTTCCAATCCTCCGCAACAAATATTGGATCGCCTTTTTCCCCAATTTACCCCAGTTTGAGTCTAATAAATTTGATTTAAATTCATAAAGTTTTTACCTTTTATTAATTGTTATTTTTATATATTTTATTCAAAACATATAAACAATAAGGTTAATGAATTGTTTTTTTAAACAGTCGACTGAACATAGTTAACTTTAAATAAATAAACATCAAAAATAAACAAATAAATGTCTGTTCTGAATACAAAAGTACCTTATGGAAACATTAGTTTTTATAGTGAAAAAGTATCTTATAGCAACAATTAACATTAGTGCATTTAAGCTGTTTTTAGTTTTCTTTAGTTAATATATTTATTTATACAAAAGATATTTATTATATATATTTATTTATACAAATTTGTTTATCTTTCCTGCCACTAAGTTGGCATTAATTTCTCTGATTTTAGGTACTTCCTCCAGCCCCTAAGAAAAGCCTTACACTAGCGATCCAAAACAAGAGACACTAGAGCAATTTAGCATAATGCTAACGAAGCAACCCCT